>VRYO01002734.1:8558975-8588329 GCA_009812075.1 Sialia sialis | reverse complement strand
GAAGCAGCGGAATCGGCGCCTGCTCCAAGGGAGGCGGCGCCGGCGGTGCTCGCTCGCCCGTGTGAAGGGAACATGAGCCAATGTGGCACTCGCTCGCCCATTCCAAGGGAGGCGGCACCAGCAGCAGCGCGCTGGCCGCAGTGAAGGCGGCTCGCTCGCCCGCGTGAACGCAGCAAAGGCGACTTGTTCGCTCGTGTGAAGGCGGCAAAGCCGGGCTGGCCTCACCAATCCAGCAGTGGCTCGCTGCCTGCTCACGAGTGGCTCCAGCTCACCGCCCACCCAGCAGCGGCTCCGCAGCAGCTCTCTCCCCAGCCGGCTCGCACTTCCGGGTTGGCATTTCGCTGGGATTTGTCCATAGATAAGCCGCACCTGAATATAAGCCGCACTACTGGGGTAGGCTGGATTCTTCAATGAAAAAGGTGTGGCTTATATTCGTGAAATTACTGTAAATAGTTTTTAACATTTCTAATATTTGCTGACTCTTAAAATCTGAAATTGAACACTCCTGGACAGCTATGTTAATCAAGCTGTTAATCATATAGCAAATAAATTTAAAACTGAAGTAATACCCAGATGCAAAGACAAAACAATAATTATTTTCAGGTACCAGCTAAATACTGATTTTAAAAAATATTAATAATACTGAAGCAAAAAAATTAGTACTATTAATAAATGTTTGATGCTTCTTTATAAACAAAGAGGTTTTACTTTCGTTAGTAGCTGAGAATGATTTGTATTTCACATTACAAGAGGTCATGCAAAGTACAAGGCATGAATTTTTAAGCAATTTTCTTTAAAAAACAAATAAACACTTGATCTTTTTAATTTCTGTGGACAATTTAAAAACTTGTATGGTCTTCATCCAGGAGCTTGATTTCTTTTTCTTTCCTTAAAATGAGGAACACAACTTTGCAGATGAATTTAACTTGAACCACACAAAAATCAGTAACAAATCCCAAAACAAATGAAGTGACCTAAGCAATTTATAGAATAAAATTCCTTTCAACACAAGTATTCAGTAATTCCAGCAAGTAAATGGAAAATTTTCTAACATTTATTTTTACAGACCAAATGTGGCCCCTGGGAGATATCCCCCACCTTCTCAACAATGTTTCTATTTCCCAACATTATTTTAGACAAGATGCACTCCAATTGGTTTTTTTTAATCTGAATAGTAAAAAAATTTGCATTTTAAAAAGCTTACAATGTCTTGAACTGAACGTCAACAATGTAAATTCCACTGAACATGTCTGAGTATGTTCAGCAGCTTGAAATATTCTGCTGTCATGGTACCCACAAAACCACACATGGTGGAACCAGAATTTGACTGGAGGCTCTAAAGGAGACTCTGGTATTTCATTTCAAGAAAGCTGCTATTACATTTATGCTCAGTTTGTCCCTATGATGATTATTTAGATGCATATTGTACACAGAGCTGTAGGTGAGCGATTTCTAGTGCAAGGTGTCCCTGCTCATGGCAAGAGGGTTGGAACTGAGTAACCTTTAAGGTCCCTTCCAACCCAAAACATTCTGTGACTCATCATTTTCTCAGGAACAAGCGGGGGAAATGTATTTATAAAGGCATTTTATTTATTAATAAAATTTATAAATATTTGTATTTATAAATTTTTCTTTTGGATTTCAAAAAATAGCACACAACTGTAAATAACAGCATAATCACTGCTGTCAGCAAGCTGTAACTCCATCATTTTCAGCTTGCCTTCAGATGAGGAGAATTTCAAATGTTACAGTGAGGAAAAAATCCCTAAGAATCAAGGATGCATTAACTGTGTAGGCAGTCATTATTTTAGAATATGAAGGTCTCCCCATCCTTCCACACCATAGATCAGAAATTCCAAGACTTAGACTGTGACACTGCAAGACTCTGGATAAAACACAGCTCTGACTCAGAATGAGGTATGCACCTGCACACGGAGCTATCCATCAATGCTGGATGGGACAAAGTCTTAGGGAGCAAAGCACTGCAATTCTTGCCCACCATTCAAAAATAAACATCCAATTTGTAATTCTAAACTAGAATTCCCATACTATAATCCTTACCATCATTTCACTTCCATTGTGGCATGGTGTAGGGTCAAATCAGTTACAAAAAAATAGAAATTATTCCTTCCTAAAATTATTAACTATATTCCTCAATCAATCAATAAGAGAAACAAAACTGGTTTTTAACTGTCCCATCAATGCTTATATCCTAGAGGCATCTACCACAACCAATCCCAACAGGGGCAGATCTCACCATGCATTGGCAATTTTACAGCCTACTGATTGCAAAATTTTAATTTTAATTCCACAAGCAGGTTATTTCATGTGTAGAATACAGACAACAAAGAGCAAACAAGTTGCTTTTGGAGTTCTACCTCTGCACTTCAGCTGAATGCAGGGGGAAACATAAACAAGAATCTAATGTTTAATGTCATGCTTCTAATTTAAGAAAGCAAATCAGTAACGACTAAATTAAAATATAAACAAACTTCGTAAATAGAAGATCTTTGATTAGTAAAAATGTCCATATTAAAATAAATTACTGAGAAGTTTTAAAATACAGAGGGAGTGATCAGTACTTGCTCATTAGTAAGCTTCTGCCTTCCACAAAAAAAAGCCAAAGATCAAAAAGAACCCCAAAGTCAATGAAGCTGTTTTCACTTTCACTTTCATGACTGTGTTAGCTCATCTGGATTACAAACTCTGAAAAAGGAAGGGGTTTTCTATTTTAAACAGTTCTGGGATTTGTAAAAGCATGGTCTAGACAGCTCAAGTGATACTGAACATTTGAGTGAATATTCTTTTGCCCATTTTTCCTGTTAGACTTTCAAGGTGTCATTCACACATTTCACAACATAATCAAACTATGTGGAGCTACAGTCCCTTGTACATCTCAGCATTGGCCTGGGGATGCCCTGCATGGATGCACTTTTCTTAATACTACTGAATTAATGAAGTAACACTAGCCTGACTGTCCCAAATCAGACTGACGTGGTTAAATGACTTCTGTGCCACCTTCAGCCTCATGCTAAAATCAGTGAAAGCTGCCAGCTGTCCCCAGAAGATCTGGTGACGCTCCACCTGGCAGAAATCTCTTCACTGCACGGGACACAGGGGATGGGCTGGGAAGCAGCCAGGTGAAGGGACCACCTGCTCCAGTCCCCTGCACAGCTGGGCTGGGTGAGGCCAATGTGAGCTGCACCCCAAGCCAACTCTTCACGCACAGCTCTGCATTTCCTGCCTAACACATCACAGACTCTCTGTAGCCACAGCCTTCCAGGCAACAATTACTGTCCTGTACAAAACATCCATGAGTAATTCAAGAGGTTCCCATATTGAACTCTAACAATAGCATTCACTTTTGGAGGTTACTTTACTTAAGAAGCACAAAAACATGGTTTGCCAATTACAATTAAGCTAAATTTAAAAACTTCTTATGAAGAGCCTGATAAAGCAAAGAACCATGTTTCAAAGGTGATGATAAACTACCCCAAAAATTAAAAAAATAAATAATTAAAACCCTCTAAAATTAGCTTATCACATTGTAAATAAAATCCTGTATCTACACCCTCAAACATATGACAGGGCATAGTCCAGATGAATCAGCAGATTCTTGAAAGTAGGTATGGAAGGAAAAGTCCAAGCACTGACAATACCACCTACATTTTTACACTTTCATACAATGCATTATTATAATGCTGGAACAATATCCTGAAAGGATCAGTTACTGAAGCAGTAATTTTGAGAACATTAATTTGCAGTCAGTGACTAGAACAAAAACAAGTGATGCTTGATATGGGTGGACTGAAGTGCCTCTCGAGAGCACATATAATTCAGACCATAACACACATGAATGTAAGATGCAAACAGTGCAAAAACAGACCCAAAGCTCTCTGGTTTTGTAATTCAAAAATACCATACAAGCTAGTGATGAGAAGGTACACCAGATTCAGCACCTAACTGCCACAATTATGCAAATCCCCCATTTTATTTCTATCACTGTGCTCCTACTGATAGAACTTATTGAAGTCAGCCCCTTGTGAGGCCTAAGGGAACACTACAGACACACGGTGCTGCCAGACAGGTGTCAACACATGTCAGCTGTGACCAACACAGTTATTGTTTGCATCTGCAGTTACATCAGCAAAACCACTCCTCTAATAGTGTTGCTGATCACTATTTTGGGGTAGCTGTACTCACATCAGGCTCCACTGGCACCTTTAGTACTGACCGGCTCCTCAAACAGGCATCCCTGTGTCCCTGCAGGGAGGTTCTCTCGTTGTTCTGCAGCCGTGCAACCACATTTGGGAAACTTTCCCAGAGTGAGTACAGAGTTATTCTTAGCATTAAGCAACCTGCATGGCCCCAGAGGTTGTGAACTATGCCTTCTTCCACCAAAGGAATCACAATAGGCAGCACTAAGTAGCAGCTAGCTACCTAAAGCATGGCAGAGATACAGTGTTGATCTTTCTGAAGTTATACACCATTTCAGAGGGCAAGGGCATTCATGAAAAAAATTAGGTTTTTAAGTATGTGTACTAAAAGCTAAAAGGAAATAATTTGCAATCCAGCTTTCTGTAAAAACGAAGCCAATACGCATGACAAACATGATCCCAAGGAGTCTATGATGTGAAATAATGAGAAACTCGTGATGCCTAATTCAGGCTTACCTAGAAACAGAGACTAGACAAAGTTAAAAGGTAAAAGAAGATGTATTTAATTAAGGGCCTTCAAGTACGTTAAGGGGAGATGAAGAGCTACAACCAAAATGGACAATCATCATGAGTTTTTCAGACAGATACAAGTTTGGTCTATTTATGTTTCACACGTTAATCCTCCAACTACAGCTTCAGGTATGAAGTCATATTCCCCCAGTTTGCTCCCCCTCAAATCATTTTTATTCATACTTTTTGGGGCCTGGGGCTGTAGAGTGTCCTTGGATAACAGGCCCAGAGGGATTGTTTTGTCTAACCAAAATGTGAGACAGTTAACTACACTTTACATGGATGCAGTATAGGATTTGAAAAATACAAAAACTAAAATCATAAGACATCACATGGAACCCACATAAACACTTCCCACAGCAATCTCTGCTCTAATCTGTTTTTACCAAAGTTCAGGTAAACTGCTTTTAGAAGTAGTTTTTAGTACTGTTTAAATAAATCCCTTCATTATTATTGTACATAGCTTCTGAAAATAAGTAGCTGTTTCAAGGACACTCTAGGATGCCGAAGTAACCATGATGCCCAAAGCTGCGTGTAACTGATTTGCACTGATGCAGCACAAGCACTTCAGTGAACCACTGTAAAATCATGAAACCTGTGCACCAGTCAGTATCAATCTCATCATGAGCCACAACCTCTACTGCACAGAGTGAAGGTTATGCATCCAATTCAGTTTCCAGTCCTTTACATGCTATTATTTGCCCTTGCAAATTTATGCCTGCATAATATTAATAAATTTGTCCCATATAATTAAAATAGACATTATTCTGATACATTTACATGAATCACTAAGTGCAAAAGAAGAGGTATGACAGTTGTTTACTTCTGTAGGAAGCAACATGTTCAGCAAAGAAACACTATGAACAAGTCAGGGTCAAAAGTTGCAAAGTACCTGAAGTGTACAGCTGAGGATCAGGGCATGTTCTGCCAACTCCTACTTAAGCTGGGGAGTATTTATGGCATTTTGACTCATGTAATGCCAGTTTACATGGCCTAATGAACAGAAATGTCTTAAGATAAACAGAAGATGAATCAGAGGAAAAGCTGCATAATCTAAATACAGTTCTGTATACAATCTCTTCATATTAAGTCAACATGCCAAAATGCAAACTTTGCTGTGATTTTAATATCACATACTGCAGTATTTTTGCTCATTTCCTCACTGTACTGCCAAACCTTAAAAGTTTCCAAGAATCAAACCTGGTTTTAGTGCACAGCAATAAAAACTTGAGACTTATTTTTTTACCCAATTAAAATTCAGAAATACTAATGGAAACACTCATTAACTTCCCACACAGTCATCTCCAATAACAACGGGGAGATTCAGTATTTTCACAGCGAATTAAAGTGACCCCTACAGATCAGGCCACTTCTAAAAGCACTTTGTCCTTTCTGTCGTTCTTCAGAAGTCCTGTGCCCTTCAGTGCTCGACTAAACATTTGCTTACCCTGTCCAATCAGCAAAATCTGAATAAATCATTCTGCTTCTTTCCCATCAATAAACACGAGCAGATCAAATAGTCTGGCACAGCTGACAATTACCTGCTACTCACCCTGCTCACGACAAATTGACTGAACCTAAACTTGACAAGAGACCAACCCGGCAGCCCCGGCTCACGTGGACGAACCTCCCCCAGCAATTCGGGCTGTGTGTGTCCCACATCCCTCCGGCGAGGCAGGTCCACGCCACACATTCCCTCTGGAGGGAAATGACAGGAGGTCTCCGAGTCCTTTCCCCCGTGGGAGACCCGGAGAGCGGCTGCTCGGCCGCGACACCCGGGATCGATCGATCGCCTGCGGGGGGGACGAGCCAAGGAGACATTTCCTCGCTTCCCACAATTCTTAATACAAGCCTGGGATGGTGTGGCCTGATTATACAAAAAAAAAATAATAACAGACAGGCAGGGAGATCAGAGATAAACACATCATCAGGAGGGGAGGGTTTTTCCCCTCTATTAAACCTTAGTCATCGCTGCTCCCATTTCTGAAGGCCCGACAGTAACAGCACGGAAAACAGGGCGGGGGGCGACGGAACCGACACAGACACAGGCGATGTTCCTTACCTTCCTGCTCGCTCCTCCGAGGGACACCTTGGGCCTTGTTTTGAAATCCCCTTCAAAGCTGAACATGTTTACAGCTTATCCCATGGGCAGCGGGGCCCGGCCGGCCGGCAGGGCGAGCGGAGGGGCCGCACGAACCCCCCGGGCTGGCGCCCCGCGGCCCGCCCGCCCCCGCGGGGCTGCTCCCCCGTCCCCCGCCTTCCCCGCGGCCTTCGCTATCCCGATCGCCCCGTTCCTGACCGGCGGCGACGGCGGAGCGTAGTGGGAGGAGGGAGAAGGAGGAGGAGGGAGCGGAGGAGGGGGCAGACAGAGCGCTCCCGCCTGCCGCGCAGAGAAGATGGCGGCCGCCCGCCGCCCGCCGGGCGCGCTCCCGACACACGGCCGCGCCTGCCGCTCCGCCCCCGGCCCGCGCCGGCCCTCAGCGGCGCCGGCTGTCCCGACTGTCGTGTCCGGAGTGTCCCCGCTGTCCCCACTTCCTGGCTGTCCTGGCTGCGGGTGTTCCACGGGAGCTGCCTGCGGCTGTGCAGAGGCGGCTGGGGCTGCGCTGCGTTGCGGGGCCGCATCCTGCCCAGACCGGCCGTGCTGAGGGCGAGAGCCGAGCTGAGGGTCCAGCCGGGCTTTGGCTGAGGGCTGCCCTCCTCGGCGTCATTTGGCTGTGGGAACGCACCTGTAATACACACGCACACAAAAATATATATGTAATTTGTACTTTTAGTGGCATAAGCATACCACAGAATAAATAAGGTTGAAAAAGACCTCTCAGATCATAGAGTCGAACTTCTCACCAAACGCCGCCATCAACAAAGCGCCACATCCAGTTCTTAAACAACTCTAGAGACAGTGACTCTGCCTCCCTGGGTAGCCCATTCCAATGTTTAATCACCCTTTTCTTTAAAAAAAATCCTCCTGTTGTCCATCCTGAACATCCCCTGGTGTGAGTTGAGGCCAGTTCCTCTCATCCTGTGCTGGGAAAAGAGTCCAACCCTTACCTGGTTACACCTTCCCTTCAGGGAGCTGTAGGGATAAATTCATCCTTGAGCCTCCTCTTCTCCAGGAGCAGACAGACATGAGATGGACATGGCCCCATGGCAAAGACTTTGTGACCAGGGTGAAGACTGAACACTGGACACACCAGTACAGGCTTCTGTGTAGGCATGGCAATGCACCCAGCCATGAAAATACACTTGAGAAAGTCCATGAGAGAGGTGGGCTCATGATGAGGAGTGGAAAGAGAAAAAAGTTGTCATGTAAAAGCCACAAAGAGAAAAAGGCTGTCATGTAAAAGCAGCAGACCTAAACGGTGAAACAACACCTCAGGGTGCTTTACATTTCTTAGCCCATTCTCCATTTTTTCAGTGTGGTGACTGCATCACTCCAGATACAGAGATGGACAGACAACAGCAACAACAAAATGCAATTACAGTAATTTCACAACTATAAGATCCACCCTTTTGACTAAAATTTTGCTCAAAACCCGGAAGTGCGTCTTATAATCCAGTGCACCTTATATATGGACAAAGTTTGGAAATTTGCCAACCCGAAAGTATGAGCCGTGGTGGCAGCCACAGCAGCCGCTGAGAGGGCAGAGCCGCCACGAGGGCAGCTGTGGCAGCCGGCACTGGGGGTGGGCACGAGTGCTGGGGCCCACGGCATGGGGAGGGTTCCTGGGGCTGCATTTAAAGGCTACGCCAATCCATGAAAACTGTTTGCAAATTTGGCACCTGCCATAAACCCATGGATTGCGCAATTCTGTTACTAATTTTTTACTTTGTTGCACGCAGATCCTCGCTGCAAAAAAAGTGCGCCTTATAGTCCAGTGCGCCTTATATGTGGACACAGTTCGGAGATTTGCCGACAACCTGGAAGTGCGCCTTATAATCTGGTGTGCCTTGTAATTGTGAAACTACTGTACTCAGTCTGCAGCTCAAAGCAGCAAATAAATATAGGTAGCCAAATCCAGCTTTCATTCCCTTCAATGGAAATTTGATTTCATGAGCTCTAACTTGTGAATTCTCACATCAGCATTTCACAACAAACAAATGGCAGGCACCCACTCCAGGAGAGGATGTGTGCTTTGCAGCTGTTCATTCCAAAAGCACAGTGCTCTTTAACTGTTGTCAGACTGACTGTCAAATGAAATATTTGCTCAGATTTCATTGGATTTGGATGATTCAGAAGAGTTTTAAAATTTCAGACTTTTCGTGAGGGAATGAGTGCTTGGCAAGAGTAAGAATTAGCCTGGGATTTCCCCAGATAACATCGTCTCAGTATAAGCAAGCCCGGCCTCCTTAAATACAGTTTACAAATGCAGATGGGTTTTAAGGTATTGTGAAATACTACGTCAAATGTTTGTTCTTAGTTTCAACACATTGCATTGGTGATGAAATATCTCACCACTCTTATTGAAATGATCGGAAGTTTTTTTACAAACATGACAAGATTTTTTTAAATTTTAATTTGGACTTGATAAACTTCGTAAGTCTCATGCAAAAAAGGACTAGTCTTGGCATCCCTAGCAATTAATTGATTAATTTTCATCAACACAGAAGCTACCTGTTAGGTTATGGGTTTGTGCCATCTTTATCAGTAGCAAAGACGACTTAGGGATGCAATCCCTCCTCATGTAAGAAGTCAAAGAAACATGAAACTACTGAGAGCAGCGTTTATATGAAGTAGGGTTTTCACTGATACGCATTTGACATATTCCAGCTTCAGTCAGGACACAAGATCTGCTGACTCTGGCTGTTACTTTCTGCAGAAGTGGTTGGTAAATAACACAGGCCCAACTGATGAGTGTCTGAGAAGTCTTGGTAATTTCTGGCATCCCCAGCACAGGACATCAACCTGTTGGACTGAGTCCAGAAAAGACCACCAAGATATTTTAGAGGGATGGAGCACCTCTCCTATGAGAAAAGGTTGTGAGAATTGGGGTTGTTCAGCCTGGAGAAGAGAATATTGTGAAGGTCACAATATTGTGACTTTCCAGTACCTGGAGGGAGCCTGTAAGAAAGATGGAAAGAAAGTTTTTACAATGGAATGTAGTGACAGGACAAGGGGAAATGGCTTTAAACCAAAGAAGAGTAGGTTTCATTTAGGTATGAGACAAAAATTCTTTGCAGTGAGGGTGGTGAGGCACTGGAACAGATTGCCCAGAGAAAAGCCCCATCCCTGGAAGTGTTCAGGAACTGGTTGGATGGGACTCTGAGCAACCTGGTCTGGTAGGAGGTGTCCCTATCCTTGGCAGGGGGTTTGGAACTGGATGATCTTTAAGGTCTATTCCAACCCAAGCCATTCTGTGATTCGATGATGTGCATGTGCCTCTCGAGGCCATGACTGGTTTAATATTCTCAGGGAGCAGCAAAAGCAGGTTGTTCCATGAAGGAAGCAAAGTGGATGCCCCCAGCATGACCCCAGCACAGGCCATGCCCTCCCAGGTCAGAAGAGAATTCCACAGGATCCAGAGAGAGAGAGGAAAGCCTGGCAGGGGTTGCACAGGACACACTGACAGCCCCAGGCAGGGTGAGTGGACAAGCCCTGAGAGTGCTGGGTGTAGGTCCAAGGTCCATCCAGGAGGAAGGGCTGGAGAAAGGTACACCTGAGCTTCGATGGACTGATGGGCAGTGGGATGAGTGAATGGGAGCCCCAGATGGAGCTGTTCAGGGCAATCCAGGGCCCTGGCAAACACATACTGAAGGATGTGGGAATACTGCTCCTGTATGTGTGCTGTGTTCACCCACCTGCCTCACCTGCTGCAATCTTTCCCATCTTTCTCCTCTCTTTATTACACATTCCACAAGACTTTTTGTGTTCTCCTAGTCACAGTTCTCTACCCTGTGGATGAACCTTTTTGCGTCTGCACACGAGTGCACATTGCTCCCAGGTACAGGTAGCTTGGTCCAATTGTTTATCACATGCAGTCTGATCTTTTTATTAAAACATGTCATCACTTAACATTTTCTTCACTCCCTGCAATCAAGTGTGTGCAAATACCATCTTTTTCTTGTAAATGGACACCACAGAAACTAGCAGAGAATAGCAACACAAAGATAGTCACAGTTGTAGAAAATATGGGTAAAGTGTGACTCAATCCACATTAAAGAGAAACTTACCTACAGAGTGTCTCCAGGGCCTGCTTCTAGGTACCAAGGGACAGGAAAAATCTGTGGTTCCCATATGGCTACAGTAAGATCTTCCTTTTTCCCTGTGAGTGGCTTGGAGCAAAGCCATCTTGTTGAGCAGAAGAAGAAGAGGAATGAAGATTTGGTGGGTAGCAATAATAACAAGAAAAATAATTCCTTCCCAGCTGTGACAAAGATCTTGAGTTGTTGTGCTGGGTGCCAAGGATAACATTACTGAGGTGGCTTATGAACTTCTAAAATTATGAGCTCCTTTTACCTTAATGTAAGTAGCAGCACACTCTGCCTATGTCAGGGAGATTTTTTTATTTTTGTAAACACTCTTTCTACATATTAAAACAGATCAATGGCACTTAAATTTTTGAAGGAAAATAAATATTGCACATGCTTTACCCTTTTAATGAGCACTGTTTTATATCTACAATCTTTTTTCTATTCTCAGACTATCCCCAAACAATCTAAGTTCTGATGCATTGTCCTTCTGGCCTCATTCTCTACACACATTCTTGATTTAGACAGGGTAAACAATCAAGACTGTATCTGGCAATTGCTCAGTTCTGTGGGGTATGATGGCCAAATTGTCACCACCTTACCATTACTTTCCATTCCCTATGCAATTATAATAAAGTGTCCTAAACTTTTTTGCTGACTTGCTGAACTCAGATGAAAAATCTAAGATGCACTGACAGCACCTCATTATGTGCTACATTATTTCCCAAGGTACAGAAAGGTTTTTTACAAGAGTGCATAAAAAATGAACAGTAAATAAGTTAGAAATGCTTTAATTTACAGGAGATGAGGCTTGAGATTAGTCCAAATGCTATGATAGGCCAATATCTGATTTTTAGTAATGCTTTTAGTAAGGTTTGCTACCATAAGGAGTGACGGTGGGAGGTAATTTTTTTTTTTTTTAAATTTATTTACTCTAGGTAAAACACTGAAAATTAAATCTATTCTATCAGAGAAGATACTGGCAAGACTGTAATGTAAAAAGCACTTCACTTAAGCACTTCCTTTAGTTAAATCTGAGTGCCAATAGACACTGCCAAGGAATGAAGACATTTTATTTAAAATTACACTGGCAAGAGACCATCAAATTATCCTTAACATTTTCATTAAATTGAGATACAGATATAGTTAGGGTAGTAAATCTTTTCAATACAAGGAGTTTATTCCTGAGCCAAGGCCAGATTCAGCAGTAATTGTAGGAACTATTAAGACCTAAAGGCTCACCTACATTACCAAAACAACTGTTTGAGGCTTTGGCCCAGTTTTGAAAAATGGACAGGCTCCATCCTGTACTACAGAGCTAATCACATCAGCAAACTACAGTGATGCATTTGGATTCCAGTCTGGGGCCATCATTCCATGTTTTCTTGGCTTGGTTCAGTGACATTTTGGGGGTTTCCATTAAAAATCTACAAATTTCTATTGGTTGCCTGCTGTCCCTGCTCTTTAGGATGTAAAAAATTCGAACAAGTGTTACCTTTCTCAGAATTGACACCTCATTCCTCTGAAGAGATGAGCAGCCTTGTGTCCACAGTTTTTAAGATGAAAAATCTATTAGCCTATCCTCTCAGCTCCTTTATAATAGCTACATTGCAAAATTTCCCCCACAGAGGTGCCTACATTTCTTTCAAATCTTCTGATGGAGCAAGATCATTTATTTTCAGAATCCAGTCTTCTGGGCAGCACTGGGGGTAAGGGCTTATTATGGTTTTAGAGCTATAGTTGTAAGACATTATTATGTTATTTGGAAAATGTTAGTTAACTATAAACCCTGTTTTGTTTTCTGCGGTTTAAAAATGTAAATATATTTAATTCAAATATTATTGCTGCAAAGATGTTCAGCTAAATAATAAAGATTAGGATCATCTTTTTCAAATCTGCCTAAAACCTGAACTATTTATTTTAATAGGAATGGAGCATTCAGGATTCTTACATGTCCTTGAAAGTCCAATTTTAAAGAATAATTACCCTCAAGTGAACACCAACATAACTTCATGTTTACCTTACGGTCTTTGGTTCACCTTTGATATACCTGGAAGCTTCCCCTAAACACAAGCATTATAAAAATTGGCATTCCAAGCAATTCCAACATGTTGATTTTATCTTGAGAGAAACATGTGTGCTATGGGTGAGTACACATCTAGCTGTTGTTAAAACATGTTCCATTTAATTTCCTATTTAAATTGGTTGGAGTATTTTCACCCTCCCTTGGTGCTCATGTAAACAAGAACCTTGTCGAAGTCAAATCTTTCATGTGGTTTGAGAAAAACCAGACAGATTATTTCTTTAAATTAGGTCACCTGAGCTTCCTTGTGATCCAGAAAAGCACACACACACATATATTCTTACATGTGCATGTATTGATACAAGGATTTATGGGTGTGTTTTCACAAAACAATTTAAAGAGTTCCTTCATAACAAATTACTCATAATTACAAATGTTAACAGTCTTGAATATCTGAAGAAGATCCCAGTACACCACAATGTCTGTTCAGTAAGTATGAACACTCAGATGGGTTGTTTATTGCACAAGGCCTGAGTTCCTGTAACAGTAAAAAAAAAAAAAAAAAAAAAAAAAAAATGAAACCACCTGTCAGTACCATGTCCATTCAGAAACTAAGTTTTTCCCTGACCAGTTCTTATGAGGGGGAAGTGGCCTTTATCTGGAAGCAGCCTGAAATTAAAGGCAGCCAGTAAATTCATATTCTGAAGATTAATTCAAAAAGTATTTAAAGGACACAAATTATGATCTGGTGGAAAATAATTACAAGAAAGCAAAAAAACCCCAAACCACAGAAATCTGTTTAGATAACTAAGGGGAAGCAATAGTATTCTAATATTTCAAATTACTCTGGGAAATTTACTACAGCTAGCCTTGGGATCCTGAAAAAATTGTTCTGATTTACATCTTTGTCTCATTCAAGTTATTCAGATTAATTTTCAGCATGGGTGTTTTAGCTTAGTCCTGTATGAGATGTATAGGTTCTTCTCTAATTTTAGATTTTGCATGGCTCAGATCCATCTGTCTAGGTTTGCCATTGATAGAAATGAGCATGGGTGCACTGAATTCAGTAGGAGTAAAGACAGTTCATGCTGCCTTAGAATAAAATTCCTGAATTTTACTCCTACCTGCTCTTATATTTCTTTATAGGTGGCATCAGCGTAATCTAATTTTAGCTGTCTAAATATCAGGCATCTGGTCTAACCTCTTCATCTAGACTTCTCCACACAGAGAGTCACTTCCTTCCTTTTCTAAACTCCTCCCTTACTGAGGTCACTGGATGTGCTGATTGAAAGTTCTTTATGAGATCGGGCGCTTGCCATGTGCAAAGCTCAAGTTAGCTGGAGTCAATTCACTTTCCATGAGACTGGAAACAAGCCAGTAAAGAACATAAAGAAATAAAGAAAATAAAACAATAAAGAAAAAAGTTGTCCTTAAAGTAGGAGCAATGATGCTTAGGCACTTATAAACAGATTTTAAGACCTAAATGACAAATGAGCAATCAAATTATTCAGGATTATTATTAGTGTCACAGAAGGATGTTGAGAAAAGTGTCAGAGACTGCTGAATAATTCCCATTTTGCCAACTTCAAGGACTGTAGTTAACATCTTCACTAGGAAAAGACACAGAAATGACATTTTTCTTTAGATCTTTGGACTTTCAAAGTGCCATTAGGAAGAGATGAAGGTGCCATAGGATTTGGCAGATGTAGTTTAAATGCTGAGCACTTCCACTGCTGTACAATCATGACCAAGTCAGCCAGCTGGAAAACACCAGTGCACAGAAGGGCCTGGGCTGCACCTATGCAAGAAGCTGAACAAGAGTGGCCAGTGTGGCCTTGCAGAAAGAAAACCAGCTGTGTAGCAGGTTGTATGAACTAGAGCATAGCCAGCAGCTTGATGGAACTTCTCTCTGCACTCTTTGCACTCCCTTCTCTCTAGGAGTGCATCTGGAGAGCTGCATGCAATTCTAGGCTCCTTAGGGCAAGAAAGATTTCGAAATGCTGGAGGAAATCATCAGAGAGCCAACAGCATGATGAGGGACTGGAATGAATGATACAAAGAGAGGCTGAAAGGATTTGGTTTGTTCAGCCTTGAGACCAGAAGCTGAAGGAAAGGCCTCACTGCATTTTATTACCATCTATTTGGAGTGTGCAGTGGAGGTGGAACCAAGCTCATCTTGAGGACACAAGTTGCAGTGGACACAAGTTGCAATGAGGGAAATTATATTATTTTCAGCTAGATATTAGCAAGAAACTTTTCATGCTGGTAGTGGTGAAACTGTCTGGATGGGACCCAGAGAGACACCTTGTGAAACCTCCATCCTTGGGGACATTCAAACCTACACTGCACAGCCTGCTGAGCAATCTGTTGTTCTGCTTTGTCCACAGCTCCTTTCCAGCCTCAGCTCTTCTCTGACTCTGTGGCTCAGTTTACCAAACCAATGGCAATGGCGTGGCTGTTAACATCTCATCTGGTTGCTCTGGGTTCCTTTTTGGGATCACTGTTGGGACTCTTCCAGTTCCAACCTCATGATGAGACTCCTCAGTCAGTGGTCAGGATTGCTCTGTTGCTGAGATCTTTCTGATGACAGAAAGATGATTGCTTTCCTCTAAGCCATGACTTGATCATATCAGTCCCACACTTTTCAACTCTCTTTCATACTTGCAAAACAGAGAAACTGCTACCTTACTACTCTTTTGGAGGAACACTTTTGTTAATATTTGACTCTCACTCAGAGACTGTGGTGTTGGCTGCTGTGTATGGAAAGAGAAGAAAGAAATAAAGCCTTCCAGATGATGACAGCACAGTGGCTCCCTCCTCCCCTCAGCAATGCCAACAGTAATTTTAAATCAGCCTTTTATCTTCAAATGTATTTCAGAGCCACTGCAACGTGAGGAGAGCTTCTTAACATATGAACTTTCAGATGAGTGGGTTGAAGAAAATATGGAGCTTTCCTTAAACAATTAGAGACCATTTTGCTAATCAATTTTTGTCAGGTGCCTAGAAACATTTTTCATTAGCAGATTCCAAATTGCCTTAAACAGTACGAACTAATGAACTTTTATCAGTCCAGTTTGGGGCACTCTGATACATCCCTGCTCAAATTAAATAAATCACAAACCTTAATTAACAAAGACTGGCATGGCTGCAAAAGCAATGAATTAGTTTCCACGCTATCTGAGAGATCACAAACGTACAGTAGTTACAATTAATGGATTTAATTTTAAATGCTCGGGCTCCAGCATCAAAGTGCCTGAGAAGTCCATCCTGGCATTCTTATTACACTTTAATTATAATTGATGTACCTGGGAAAGATGTCAGCAGTGTACATTTTAACACAGATGCTGGTCTCCTGTAAGAACTCATAGTCCTTGCTTGAAATAGTCAATGATATGCAATAAGATTTTGATGAAATCCAAATTTATTAGGGTTATTAAAAGTTATTAATTATTTGGCACTGTGCAGTAATCTGGTACTATTTTTTAATAGACAGCTTTATATATTTAAGTTTCAGAATCGAGGTTTATTTTTAGTTTAAAACATTTCTGTCCCTCTTGGCCCCCTCCCATCATTACTGTTTCTTGCAGACTTCAGAGTTTTTTCCCTTCTTAGGCTAAGCTCTAATCTTCCAAGCAGATATTTCCAGCTCTTTTCCATAGTTTTTTTCCAGCCTCAAGAGAGGTCTTCACTGCTCCACTATCACCATTCCTGTGTGAAGCAGCTCCCAGGAATGAAGTCAGTCAAGTCTAAAAGATAATGTCAGTGAACGTCGGCAGAAGATAAATCCATCTTCTGTAAATTACATCAATCTGCCACCACTGTTTGAGGTGTCACGCTTGAATTGAACATAAGTGGCCTGAAATTAAACATTTTCCAAGGGTAGTCCTCTGCTTCCCTCCATCCCACATGCAGCCCATCAAGCAGGGGGTGACATCAGCCACAGATGAAGTCACAATCTGACAGCTCTGCTCCCACCGCGCCCCTGCCTGAGCCATCTGCACAGCAGGACCAGCAGCTCCTGCCTCTGCAGAGCAGAGAAGGTGGCAGCAGCAAGGAAGGAGGTGGGCAGTCCCAAAAGCAGACATCACTGCTGCCACCCACCTCTCCTCTGAGGCACAATGGCAAGGACAGCTCAGCTGGCATCTGCACCCCACTCTCAATGTTGTCTGGACCACATTCCCAGCCCTTAATTCCAGGGCACTCCTGTCCAATTCATCAAATCTCCCTGTGAGACACTACCCTTTTCCTGCAGGATGAGTTTAAAAGAAAAATTTGTTCTCCAATTGACTGGTTCACTTAATTAGAGAACAAACCTTATGATAACTTGTCCTTCTGTTATTGCCTCAAATCCTGGACTTATTAGACCATGGGAAAATTCCATCAGTCAGTTAAAGAGGGAAATTAATTTTTTGATTACAGAGACTGGAAATGGCAAGTAGGTGAGTCCTGAAGGCTCATAAAAAACAAAAGGCAATTAAAACTAATCCCATATGGATTTCATCATTAACTTTACAAAAGGTTTGTCATTGACTTGAATGTAGTCAGAATTTTCTTGATTTATTTTGAAATATATTTTTAAGGATGTGTCCTGATTATTGGAATCTCATTCACAATTTTTTGATATTTTGGCTTGGCAATATAGCATTTTGTGGAACTCTCTAACAGAGGTAGAACCATTTGCTAGATCTTGTGTATTATGCATTCCTGGAACACAAATCTATAATATGAAAATGAAATTATTTGAATCAAATAATGAATATAAGATCTACAAAACTGGATTTTTTTATTAATTAAATCCTGTCATCAGTTCAATTTTCTATGCTTACCAGTTAGTCTCCACAGCATTTGAAATCAGTAACAGCAAAGAGATGGGTGGAATGAAATATTTTCAACTGAGAAATGGAAAACTTGCCTACAAGCTGTGCTTGTTTTGTACTATCTGATACCCTAGTCTTAAGCAAGGAAATATTTTGGCCAGATAAGAATGCTCATTTGGTCTCTTGTGGAGTACTGGACATGAAATTTGGTTCATTTGCCTCTGCAGTGATCCATACACTTTAGATCTAGGATCTGAAAAGGCATCCTGCACCAGGCACTCTGGTCCCCTGCTACCACACATTCCTTTCATCCAATCGTTTGCACAGATTTATGGAGGTCCATCCTAGGAACACTTGGACTCTTTGAAGCAGAGACAGATGTGTTTCCCCTTCAGAAGTTTGGCCATTCCCTGTTGGAGCCCATTTATCCTCGTGGCCTCTGTAACATCCTCCAACAGCAGAGTCCTGTTGCTGCATGCTTAGAAATGCTCTGTGGGTGAAAAGTAATGCCCTCTGTTCTAAGGTTTTTACGTGAGTGTTTGTTGGGTGTCCCTCAGTGTTTATGTCTTTCCCATTTTCCTGACTAATCCCATTAGAAACTGCAGAATCTGGCTGGTATGACGCTTAAAACCACTGCTCTAACTTGCAGCCCAGCTCTGTTCATGGTTTGTGTCCATTCATTTTTGCATCAGCACTGGCTTCTGTCTTATGTGGTTGGATGTTGGTAGACAAAAATCTCCTTTCTGCCCTGTCGAGTTTTTCTAGGCTGAGCAAGCCTTGCTCTGCTGAGCTAGGTGAGGCTGCCAGAAACAGGTTGAGTCAATCCATCAGCTTCTTGCCATTGAAAGGGATGATCCCTGATTTTCTTCTCCTCTTCCTCCTCCTCTCTCTCCTATCCATGTGTATGTTTCCTGTGCAACTGGTTCTGGCTCTTGTCTGACCATTTAATGTAGGTGATTAAAACAACATAAATAAAATAGGTGATTAAATCAGTAAAATAACCCAGCAGAAAATGCGAAGAGTTTTCTGGTGATTTAGGAAGCAGGATCGGTTTGACAGATGGTCAAAACTGGGTTTTTTCAGGCCACCACTAGGAACCACTGTGTCTTCTTGTGAGATCAGCTCCCCACTCCCAGCATCATCTCATTAACCCTCCTTCACATTTTTTATCAGGATGTCTGACCAGACCTGGTGACAAATTGCAGAGAAGGTCTCCCTTATCAAATTAGAGCTTTCCTTGTGCTCTTTAAAGTACTTCTGTGAATGCATTTCCATCACTTTTCTCCTCTCTGCATAACATTGTTGTCTCCTAATAATCCTGATTTCCTTATTTTCAGCTGGTGAGTTCCATTTACAGCAGAAGTCCCTCCGATGGCTCCCCTAAAGCAGGACACCTTTTGCACAATGAAATTTGGAGCCAGTTTTTTACTCCAGCACTTTTAGTTATTCAGTACTTTCTTTGTCCTGGATATTCAGATTCATTTCAGTATCATCAGCGTCTCTCAACTTTTTACTTTTGGCAAATTCCTGATGTGTGTGTCACAATGATTGAAAGAAAAATTGTGCAAGACAAGCCCCAGGCTGGACAGGCACTAGAGAACATTTCTGGTGACACCCTCAGCTTAGATAATTTCTGCTTGACTGAAGTTTTTCTTCAGTAAACTCTGATTGCAAAAATCATAAGAAAAATGTAGTGTTGCAAAGTAGAGAGATTATGTCAGACAACTTGACATTGATTTTTTTCCTCACCATCCAAAAAGCCTAAACAAGAGGAAAAGGTTAAAAAAAATTAAAAAAAGAAGTAAAAATAGACAGGTTAAGTGCAGTCAATTACTGTACTGCTCTTGCTATTTTCATTTGTTTTGTGAAGCTTTTTTAAATCAGGTTTGTTTCCAGGGTAGATTGCCTTTGGAAGGCTTCCTGGAAAAAGTATATCTAAAAGTTAACTTTCAGTGAAGAAAAAGTGATGAATTTGCTGCCAAAGGAGACTGGCCCATGCATCTGATCTCCTTATTGCTTAGAATTGGTGTTAATAATTTTCAGGTGAGTATGCCATTTGTTGTTATTATTTGGCAGCCAGCTAAATCCCTTGCCTCCACTTTATTTATTCTTGAGTTACAATGTCATGGTTGGGGGTCATTGGGTACTACACCACAGATAATCTTCAGATATTTACTTACCTGACTGTAGAGATAGAATAATGAGATCTTGAATATTAGCTAGTTTTTAGCTGTAATTAACTTATTTTTAGAAACTGCCATGATGATTTTTCTTCCTGGCTCTGCACCAGACTGACATAATTCCTAGGTAAGTCTGCTGCCTTCAGGAGCCACAGAAGCAAACAAAACACCCTGGGATGCAAAAAATATGCATTTGTTGGCCCTACACTGTGCTATCTAACTAGTGTGCAAAACTGACAAGGGAACAAAATTTTATGGGTATGTTTAACTTTTGAACTCAAGAAAAACTCTTCACTGAGTTGCAGACTGTTCCTGCTCAAATGACAGTTTTGCAGAGCAGTCTTGTGCTGTACTTGATACACTGTCAATGCTGATTGCTAATTTACTAAATAAAGTATCTCTGGCAAAAATTTTCCAGGACATGACATCTTCTGTAAATTGAATTTTGATTTCAAGAACATTAATCTCAAGGACATTGGACAATTATAAGGCCTGATAGAGAGTTACATTTTTCCATAACATAACCCTGGTCTCTAGGAAAAGAAAATAGCTGAGTGAATGCAAACAGTGTAATTATATTCAAAGAGCAATTATTGCTGTGCTTGCATCAACCTTGTGAGTCTCCTGCCTACGATGCCTATATCATGTATTTTACCTGGCATTTGATAGTGAAATATGATCAGCAGATCACTGTAGCAAAGGGTGATCAGGGAATGTCCTACAATGTGCAGGATCAAATGCTGCAACGTGGAAACAAAAAGTGTAGCTGTACAAACATACAAAGTGACAGGTAAGGAAAAACAAGACAAGAGGGAGAAATGTCAAGAATTCAAGTTATTTTGATCATGGTAGTTCATCCAGAGGCTTCCTGAAATTGGTGTTTCGTTGTTTTTCAGCGAAAAAAAAGCTTCAGAAAAGCTCTGATTATTGGTGTCCAGGCAACCAAGTGACAAATACTTTTGGAATTAAAAGAAAATAGACAGGTGGCTGATATTTACAGCAAAGCTAGGTGATGTCATCGTTGAAATGTAGTTTCTAGTCTTAGTCAGATCCACACACAAACTTTTAATTTAAAGAGACAATGTCTTGACCTCACGTTTATTGGGGCACTGGGGTGAAGAGGCTCAAGTAGCCCAGTCCCCACTCAGCACTCACAGAGCCACAAGGTTTGTGAGCCCAGACCAGCTCTGCTCAGCCAGGCCTTCTTACAAACCCTCCAGGAGTCCAAAAGGAAAAGTATTTCCATGTTCACTAGGAATGAAGTTGCTCAACAGATCAACTTTTACAAGTGCCGTGAAATGTAAAACTTGTCTTTGTTGGACAAATGAATAAATGCAGAACAATATGGACACAATTTGAACATTAGTTCACAGAATAACTCGAGTGAAGCTAACTAAAAAAAACCTACAGAAAAATAAACTCTGTTGCCTCTGTAGTGATGACAGTACTAAGATAAAATTAATTCATAGCTGTTATGAACATTGACCTCTCCTAGTATAGCTGACAAATGATGCAACTTTTCATCATCCAAAAGAAGTACAATGTTCATTTTCAATATTTAACATCAAAACTGGATTAATTTATTTAGCTATTCAAATTCCATTTCTATACAGTTAATAGTCTTCTTGTGCTGAAAAACAAATTCAAAGACTTTACATATTATTTGTCTTGTACAATTGATTTCTATGACAGATTACAAATGGAGTTTTGTAGGCAGCATTTAATGTGAAACCATCAAGATGTTTCTCCATTGACAGTTGAATTTAGACATATCCCTAAAGCAGGAATTTAGTTATTTTTGTGCTACAGAAAGCTGCAGTTGACTACAGTTAGTTTGCTGAAAATTTACAGTTGCGTTTTTCCTAGCAGCCTGTACAATGTAAGAAAATCAAAATTTGGGGAGGATTTCAGTATTTTTTATTATTATTAGATGATTTTCTCAATAAAAATATTTTTAAGAATATGAGGGTTTGCTCATATTTACATAGGTACTGAAGCATCCATATGAAAAGGACTCTTTCAGGTACAAAAATACATTTCAGAGATTTACTGCTGTGAAATCTGGCTACTGGACTGTAGAAAACAAAGACTGAAGGTACATTCTAGTTATGTGAATCGGCTAATGTAGCATCTCTAATTCAATGGATTTATTGTTCCTTTTTAATTATGTTCATGGCAATGGCAGCATGCTATTTTTAAATTTTGGCAGTTTAAAAATCTTATAAATTTGTAAAAAGATTGAAAGTTCGGTCACTAATATCTTTTTGGGCCTTGCCTCTGCAATCTGCAGGTCATCATGTGGGTGTTGTCACTTAATGTTCCACAGATTACTATTTTAGAAAGGATGCTGTCTAATGTGACAGATTAATCTAATCACAAATGGACCCAGGGTTTGGAGGATTAATGGATTTGATGACAAATATTTAAAAGACAGCCCAGCACTTGGGTTTATATGGACATTTGTTTTTAAAATAGGAATGAAATTGTTTTCTAATACATGAATAATAAGATGTCTCTGTCCCAAACTCTTAGTCATAGGAAACCAAAACCATTAGATGAAAATGTTAGATAAAGCCATTACATTATGTTCTAACCATTTTTGAAACAGCTCCTTTGGAAAATTTTATTGGCAAATAAAATTCTTCTTTGGATCTGTCTAAAGGTAGTTTCTGAAGTCTGTAGATTGAAAAATGATCCATTTGTAGATTATTCTAAAGTCCAGGACGAGGACTCTTTTAAGGTTTACTAATGTGTAAATTTTGGCTTCCATAGAGTCACTGCAGTGTCACATTCCAGAGCTTCCCAAAATGTATCTGCTAAAAATTACTTTCAAAATTAGTTTGTAATAAAGGTTTTTTTCATGGCAAATACTTGGTCACCCAATTGCTTTTGTATTCATTACTTATGAAGAACAAGCCATGAACTGTATGAGCCATGAACAGGACAAGCCACACAGAGAACAGCAGAGAGAACAGATTTTATCAGAGGAGTAATTTTTGCTTTGGCAGTGGAGTGATTCAGCATTTCACTGAGGTTTAAACTCTTGGCCAAAGAAGCCCCTCTGCTACTGCAGTCTGAGCCCCAGACTTGCCATTTTTCTGTCTCCCTGCCCTGTCCTAGAGCTCTGTGTGATTCCCAGCTTTCAAAATTACAGCTCCCACAACGCTGGAGAAAACTTGAAATGCAAATCAACCAAGGATGATCATTTTCTAGCAATCAGAACTTCTCAACAATTTATGGATTTTGTTAGAATTTTTAAGCCATGCAAGGTCTTTCAATAGATCTTTTTGAGTGACTCAGAGGAACATATTCCTCTATTTCCATGGAGGGGGTCCTGCCACAGGGATTTAAACCCATCATTGCTACTTCAACACAGCAACCTCATACAGCAGCTCCTGGGCCATGTGAAGATGCTCAGCCACAGGTTTGAAGGCAAAAGCACCATGAGAAATTGATTTTACACCATTTAAATAAACCCAAGGAAATCCACCAGCAGTCACAGTCCTTCCCATGAACAATAACTCCATGGCGCAGAGGGCAGGCTGCCAAAAATTCACATATTCCCATTCTGGCTTCTTCCAGTTAAACTATTTTAGCTGTATTTGATATCTGACTATTGTAAAAATCACTCCATGGATGTGACCATTACATCGTGCATTACCTGGCATACATGGAGAAAAAAAGGAGGAAATGGGGTAAAACAGTCTCAGTAAGGCCAGGAATTACCCCTTTACCCTTTACACAAAGATTTTCTAATTCTTTTTTTTTTTTTTTTTTTTTTTTTTTTTTTTCATGACAAGGAAGGAAATCTGAGACATTTATGCAGTCTGGGCCTCACAAGAATTGTTTTTTAGGGTATGCTATTATTTCTTTTTTTCAGACTACTTCAGCTAGCTGCTGGCTGGGTCAGCAATCCGTGGTGCCTTGCAGCTGGTGAGTCAGGACATCACCAGAGGCTGACAGCCGTGAAGATGATCTGTCATGATCTGTCAGATGGCTCCAGGGACCCTTGGTGGGGTTGGTTTTCACATTGGTTTCATTGCAGTTGTGAGTGTTTGTTATATAAGACATCAACTCTCTGTCTCTTGGAGACAGATTACTCCCACCCTGGTACCTGTGATTAGAGAAATCACAGCACACACCCTCCAAATTACCCAACCCCATCTAGGAAAAACAGAAATGACCAATGATCTCTGCTAATTTTTAAGGCAATAACGATGTAGAAGGAACCTTCTATTTAAGAAACATGACAAATTTTCTCAGTGCTCTTTAGCAGTTCTTAAGAGTAATTTTCATGTTGCTTTTAGGGCACAAGACAGAGTAATTGGGTTCTGAAATTTAAAATTATATATATATTATATTTTTCCTAAAGAAATTATAGAGGTCATTTTAACAATCAAATTAGTTGTGATTGATACTCCATACTTTTATGCTTTCTAAACCTCATAGAGGAAACTTCAAATGACAGAAATGTCTGATGAAAGATAGCCATCAGCTGGAGCATCCTTCTCATCTACAAGATTTTACATGGAGGAGATTAAATTGGCTGGCTTCACAGCCCTATTTCCTCTTGAGCTCATTGCCCCATCCACTCAGTCACTGCCCACCATTTGCTAGTGCTAGAGCTTGGAAATTCCCTGCAAATTAACCAAAGATGGCACAGGATAAAGCCCCCCCAAGACCCTTTCTTAGGGAAAAACCCCAAACCTAAAATACTTTTAGTGTTAACTGTATTCCTCACTGATTCAAAACCATCAAGAAACAGCAATGAATGTCACCATTCACCACAGCCCTCTGCCACTCTGGTGCTGACCCCCAGGAGCAGAAGTACAGTA
Organism: Sialia sialis; assembly: GCA_009812075.1. NCBI lineage: Eukaryota > Metazoa > Chordata > Aves > Passeriformes > Turdidae > Sialia > Sialia sialis. The sequence goes on along the minus strand of VRYO01002734.1, from coordinate 8,563,561 downwards.
ATGTCACAACTATAAGGTGCACCAGACTATAAGGCGCACTTACAGGTTGTCGGCAAATTTCCAAACTTTGTCCGTATATAAGGCTCACTGGACTATAAGGCGCACTTTTTTTTTGCAGCCAGGATCCGCGCGCAACAAAGTAATTAATTAGTAAGAGAATCGTGCAGCTTCTGGCAGGTGCTCAATTTGCAAACATTTTTCACAGATTGGTGTAGCCTTCAAACACTGCCCCAGCTGCCCTCCCCTTGCTGCAGGCCCCGGCACTCCCGCCTGCCCCCGTGGCTCGGTTTGTAACTCAGCTTGCACTTCCAGGTTGGCAAATTTCTGAACTTTGTCCATATATAAGGCGCACTGGATTATAAGGCGCATGTCCGTGTTTCGATTAAAATTTTAGTCAAAAGGGTGCGCCTTATAGTCATGAAATTACTGTACACTACCCCAGTGCACTTGTGTTCCACTCAGTACCCACACCACAAAGCAGCAAAATGTGAGGTTTTCCAGAATGGAGAGGAGGTGTTCTGTCCTTTCACACCTCAAATGTCCATGAGATGAGAATCCCCCTGTCCTTCCTGTCTTCCTTTAACCTGGAGAAAAGGAGACTCAGAGGTGACCTTATCACTCTCCACAACCTCCTGAAAGGTAGCTCTGCTCAGGTGGGGTTGGTCTCATTCACCAGGCAGCATTGACAGAACCAGAGGACACAGTCTTATCTGTGCCAAGGGAAATATAGTTTGGGTATTAGGAAGAAGTTTTTCATGGAAAGAGTGATAAAATACTGGAATGGTCAGCCTGGGGAGTCACCATCCCTGGATGTGTTTAGGAAAAGACTGGATATGGCACTCAGTGCCATGGTCTAGTCGAGGTGTTAGGGCATGAGTTGGACTTGATGATCTTGGAAGTCTCTTCTAACCGAGTCATTCTGTGAATTCTGTGTGATTCATGTTCCCATCCCCTGTATTCTCACTCCCCTGTATTTAAAAACACCTGTGGCTAATCTACACCCAAGGGCATTTGCCCTGCATTTGCTGAGAGAAACCTGTGCTAAGAGCTGTGACCTTCCTCTCCCTGTCTCGTTCTGCCTTGCCAGTACCTGTCTGCAACATCCTACAGAGCTCAGCTGCTCCCTGTGCTGTCCTGGGGATCATGGGATGCTGTAATAAGGAGGCAAAAGGAATGTTCATTTTCTCATGCTAGCTCTTGATAAGTTTGGTGGTTTTCTAGTTGTTTTGGATTCTTTTAATCAATTTTGTGATAAAAAAAGGCTTCTCAGGTTTGGACACTCTCTATTTGAGGCAATAAAACCCCTTACAACGTAACACTGTCAAATCAAAAAGCAGGGTAAAGTTTATAAAATCTAAATTCATGGTTACAGAATTATAGTCTGGGCGTCTTTTTTCCTGTTTCTTTCAGATCACATCTGGTACAGTTTCAAAACTTTTTTCACCTGCAAACTATATGTGGAATTAGAATGATAATAAAGCTGCAGCTAGAGAACTTGGGCTGATAATGAATAAACCAGAACAAGAATCCAAGAACCTGGGAAGGAAGGCATTGTAACTTTGTTAGATGGGTTTTATGCCGACTTAGTTCCCAAAAGTTTAGAAGTTGGGCCTCAGCTTAATCCAGCAGGATTTGGTTCTTTTATTATTTTTACTTCTTTTTAGGGTTGGGTTTTTTTCTAGGTTTTTACAACTTGAAGCTGCCACTCAAGTCTCTCAGCAGTTTGCATAACTCACACAGGAAGGGTGGAGGTATTTTGTCTGCCAGAAAATATCCCCAGTTGCCCCAGCTTCAAAGAAGGCCTTTCTGGATCCCGATGGTCTGCTCTGCTTCTTTGTCAGAAAACTCTGTTTTTCCCAAGGTTAAAGTCCCACTTCACAAATCCTGTTAGCACATGACGAGAGCACAAGAGAGCTGGATTAGCCAGTCAGGCTGAGCTGTGTGCAGCATGGAGAAGGCATGAGAACAAAGGAAGCCTGGACATGGTCATCCTAATCCTTGGGCCACTCAACTGTTCATTAATCCCAGCTGCCTCTGGCCCTAGGATTTATGGTTCACCATAATGGTGGGATTTGGGCTCTCTCCCTTTTCCTAGGAATGTGTACAAAGGCTAAAGCTGACTTCCAGCGTCTTTGCTACGTTGAATTGCTAGAAAATAATTGCATACATTGCAAAATGAAATTAAATGTCTCCTCACAGCTCCCATTTGCTTTGATGCCTGGTGAAAACTTTGTGAAAGTTCTCATACTCTGGAACTGGTATTTGTTGTGGTGCTTCATCATGATTTTGTGCTTACCTTCTCCATACCCTCCTTCAGCTCTCAGGCTGAACTGTCTTGTCTTGGGTTTGGGAAACACCCAGAACGTGGGACTGAACACAGACAATAAATACCATTGCAACAATAATTAAAATCAGAGGCCAGTGTCCAGTGGAGACGGAGAAATATCAAGATTTCCCATCCAAATAATTCCTGAGAGAAAGAAAAAAGCAAGGACCTTTGCTTTTTTGGTGCTGAGTCGCTGATTTAACTTCAATTAGACTTTCCAGAAGCAACAAAGATTATGATATTAATGCAGTTTAATCAGTCATTTTATAGCAGCAACAATGGCAATTAGAAGTGGTTTAGTACTTATAGGTCAAGATTAAAAATGATAGAATTTATTGCTGCTGATTTAGAGATAAATGTGCCAATTAATCAATTACTGAACATGAAGAATTGACAATTCATTGACATTCTTTTTCCAGGATGGCAAACTACTGTTTGATAGTTGAAATTTATATATATATATATATATATATATATATATATATATATATGGATCTGGAACAACAAGTCCTTTGGAAGAAGTGCAGGTGAGTAAAAATAGGCTAGATAAAAATAACATTGACAACCTCGGCAGTTTTCATCAACCTCTGTAGCCACAGGGTTATTGCAGAATATAAATACAGATGCAGCATTTGAATTTTGTGCAGGACATAAATATGCTCTGCAGCAAACAGAGCTGTGGGTTATAGGAATCACCTCCTCCCAGACCTGGTTCTGCTGTTGCCTTTCTTAAGCAGTTGTCAGAAGGCATTTGGGGGAGGTGGAATGAATGAATAACGTAGCAGACAATCCCCCTTCAGTTTTCTCATTGGGCTTGGCCATACCTACCTTTCTTCCTTCTAGATAATCCAGCCTGCCTGTTAAATCTGGGCTCCAAAACCAGCCATTCCCACCAGATGTGCTGTTTTGATGCCAGCAGTCACAATTGCCTGGAGAGCTCTTTCTGTTCTGTACAAAAGCAGAATCAAGCTTTGAATGGTGCTGAAACTGGTGTTTGTGTTAGAAGAATTAGCACCAAAGGGGTTAGTGTGGAATTTGTGTGAGAGGAATCTGCCCATAGCTGTCAGTGTGATTCCCACCCAGCCCAGGAGGGATGGAGGTTGCAGTTTCCAAGGTGCTGAGAAATCCCTGCCCTGTGGGCTGGTGGGCTCACTATGGTTTCTCTGCTCAGAACATCCTGTCTCAATAATCAAAACAAGGGGTCTGCACTGTGCTATCAACCAAGAGAGTATACACCTGTATATAAGGAATATTTGCATCTCTTCCTGTTTCCTGGAGGGAGAGAGAAAAAAGAAGACAGTCAAAGATGCAAATTCCCTTTAGTATGAGTATTTCTCCACACACAAATTGTATAAATGCAACATATTGCAGGGGGTTTTTTTGTTATTTGAATCAAGTCTACCAGTAGGAAATGGATGAGCAAGAGAGAACTTTTGCATTTAAATATCTTGCTAATGTCTAGAAACCAAAACAGTCGCAGAACAGCAATAAAGAAGCTCTTCAATTGTTGCTGGAGGATGTCCATAAAGAGGATATAATGAAAAAGACTGCCCAAATGTGCAAGGATAATATAGTTAATGTATTACTTCTTTTATTATTTTATCATCTTTCATTAATTGCTGGCATCTTTCCTGCAGAAGCTGGTCCCATGAAAAGGGCTTTTAGTCAAATGTCCTAAATGAAACAATCACTTAGAACCCAAGAACAAGGTTGAAACAAGGTTCACCTGACTTCTCTAAATCACACTGGAAGGTGAAGGCAAGCCTCAGGGGTTTCATTTTTTGGCATCCTGATGTTAGGACTGAACCAGACCCCACAGAATGATGTCCCCAGGGGTACAGCTGTATCTGTATCCTGAAGTAAAGACCAGGTCTGAGAGCATAAAGAGATATCTCTAAGCACCAGGGCTTGGGTTTAACAACTATCTTTACTGAACTCTCAGAGAGTCAAGCCTGGGGTAGATGCCTGGCCTGGATAAATTGCCAGGCCAACACTTAGCCACTGATCAAGCTTGCTCCCTCCCCTGCAGGGAGTTCTGGGCTCAGTTTTAAACAAACAAAAATAAGCCTTTAGGTCAGTGCAAACATTTCTTCACAGTGTTGGCTATTGAAGGTCAACAGCTTTTCCAGAAACCCTCTGAGAACTTCAGCAGGACAGGGGAAGGAGCGTGGCGGCAGTGTCCCTGCTCATACAAGCTGTGACAGCAGGTGAAGGAATCTCCAGGTGAACAATGGGGAGCCAAGCTGGTGCTCATTCCAGA
>VRYO01002734.1:8525960-8557975 GCA_009812075.1 Sialia sialis | reverse complement strand
GTGTCAGGTTGTATTCTGACTTTGTCAGTGCTTTTCTTTTTTTTCTTTGTACTACTGCATATATTTTACCTTTTTTTTTTCGTATTAAATTGTATTTCTCACTTGGAGTCTCACTGGTTTTGCTTTCAAACTAGTACACTCCTCCATCTCTCTCACTGTTCCCCAAAGCAGAAGGCTGCAGAGTGAGAGAGCCCATGATGAGCACAGAGCCTGGAGTAAGCCAGAGGCTCAGGTAACATTTGGAAAGGCCCATTCCAGTTTTCTGTGCCAAGTTTCCATGTGTGGGCACTACAGAAACAGAGCTCAAGGAAGGGCACAACCTGCCTGCTCTGAGCTGTGGGACAAATCCAGGCAAGAAACATCCCCAGTCCAACTCAATGGGCTTTGAATCAAGAGCTTCTTGCTGGACGGTTTGGATAATTTCTCTTCAGAAGCACCAGTGACCACTCCTCTCCATAACTTTTAAGATCCACAAATACTCTTTCAAGTCCAATGGTTACCCCCATTTCCACACTAGAGAAAGGTCATGGACTTGAATACATCAGGAATGTGGGAGTCACTGATCACATGCAGATGTCACCATCCTTGACTGGCTGATTTTTATTAAAACTCAGTCAGAGTCAGATATTTCCCAGTGTTGAACATGGGTACTTCCTTAATGACAAGCTGGCCATTTAATGTTCTCATTGCAATTGTTCTTCCGTAGCAGAGACTTTTTTCCAGCTACCAAACATTTAGCTCACATTAAAAACATAAACCAGTAAGGATATTCTAAAATTTATGGAGAAAATGTCCAGAAAGAAAGCTATTCACTAATACTGGAGTAGGCACCACAGAGACAGCCCAGCAAATCAGAAGCAGCCGGGAACAAAAGAAATACTTTCTTTGTCAGACCAAATTTTATAAAAATCCTGAGCTCTTGACCTTTAGACTGTAACAACTGATTTTAGTGGAATTGCTCCCAGGTTGCTTGACAATAGTTGGGAGGAGAATGAATCCATATGTCTTCACTTTATATTTATTTCTAACACTGTCAGAAAAGCTAAAGGGCTGCTTTACCCCAGGCAGTGTAAGCAGAACAAAAGAACAACCCCTGACTCTTGCACAGGTTGTGTCGCTGCTTTTGCTCAATGACTTTGATTAAGTTATACTTGCTTAACTGATTTTAACTATCCCTCTAAACTGATATAATACATAAGGGAATTGATTATAATCATTGAAACTGCACCAGTTTGTAACCTTTTGGTTTGAGTCTGTGCATGCCCCAGTTCTTACTGAGCTTGATGTCAGGATGAATCAAAAGTAAACAGGAACTTCTCACTTAAATCCTTTCCAGTTAGCAAAGTATTTGGCAGAAACACATCAGTTGAGAAGAAAATGTTTCCTCACTTCTAGTTGGAAATTTTGGCCAGAAAGAAGAAAAAAAAGATGGATTTCAGGACTCACCTGCCCCAAGGGAAAAGGGACCAGGCCTCTTACACAAGCAAGTGGTGGCTGCTGCCAGGTTTGGTTGACAAGGACTGTGGAGAAGACCTGGTGCTTATATCTGAGGCAGCTGCTATGCACAAATCACTGGTAAAGCAATTGCAGTGTCACCTGAAGTAGCATGAGGACTATCAGGCATGTTAAATACATAGGATTCCATCCAAACCCATTGAAACATAGGAAAGTTAATCCAAGTCACTTCAAATCATGAAGCTGCTGTTGATCTGCAGATAAGACAAGTGAGTTAAAGAGCAGCCAAGAGATTTGCCTGCCACACTCACAGGTAACATCCACTGTGCTTACAGAGGGTATTTCTGCATAAGAGAAATAAGAATTTGTAGGCAGTCTTTTGCTGGACAAATTTAACTTTCTGTTTTTCTCTTCCACAAGGTCATTCAGAAATTACCTGGGAACTGTCACTGCATAGTTAGGTCAGCAGTTTCAGCTCATGGTCACAAATTATAAAGTAATTTTTCATAGAGTATTTGCTCTCTCTGACATGTGCCACATGGCTGACAGGCAAGGTGAAACTTTGAGTAGGGCAAATGTAATGGTTTGCAGGAAAGGCCAATTTAGGTAAAGGAAATGAGGTATCCCACTGGCAAAAGTTGACTAGCATGTGGCGATTCAAAACAAGGGCAGAAAAATCACTTCCTCCACAACCACGAGCCACACACCATCCTGCCCCTGAAGAACAAGTTAAAAGTTCAGGTTGTTGAGATCAGAGATCCAGAAAAAATGTACTGTGGTTCCTCTTCCTCACTGACAGCAGCCACTTCCACTGCTAATCACACCAAACTGGAGCTTCTTCACTTCATCCTTTGGACTTGGTAAACAGGACTGTGTCATCATCCTTCTCCAGGAATTTCATTTCAAAGCTTTTGCAATTTCTTTCATGCATACTTTCAGTCATTACTGAATTTTCCTTCTTTTTCTTTCCACCCTTCCCATTTCTAAGCCTGATGGGGCAGCAGACCTTCTTCACTTTTTAAGGGTTTGGCACAGAGCCACTGTCTTGATCCCTGTGGTCCCAGAGTAAGTCCAATAATCCTCTTCTGCCACGGCTTCTCCCCTTGAGGAGAGGCTCCTTTTCACTGAAACTTTTTGCTGACTGTGCTGCTTGCTTTCTCAAGAATTTAAGAATAGTAGGGTTTGATGATTCCTTTTCCCTGCTTGCCAAAACCCAAAACATTTAAATGCTTACCTTGCCTCATACAATGGAAAGAACCTAATGGTTTGGGAGTTTGTAGGCAGGAGGAGATTGCCAATATTTTAAAGTCATTCATTTCCAAAACAGAGGGAAAAGCAATTCTGTCATGATCTGTATTTTATTATCTCACCTATGATTTGTAAGCCAGGAGGACAGAAGGGACATTTTCTCTTTCTTGGATTGGCCATAGTTCATTTTAAAATCAATTATATTACATAGCAGATTTTCAGCAGTTCAGCCTGGAGCTGCTCTCAGATCTTAGAGAATGGGATTGTCAAAGACCTTGACAAGCCCTTGATTCAGCCCCCAGGGTGTGATCAAAATTATCTACATAATCTCTGATTGAGCTTTTGTTAGACAGAGCTACTAAAAAAATATTTCTCTGCATTAGACTTCAAGCCCCTCCTGCTTCTGGATATATCCCTTCATGTTTTACAGGCTGCTCATGCAGAACTGACCTTCCTTACAGAGCCAAATCCATTATCAGAATTTGAATCTGTCTATCACCTTCAGTTCCAAACTTTACTGCATACCTGGTGTAGAAGGTTTATTATTAAGACTTTGGTTTCGTTCAATAAAAGTGTAAGTGCCAAAAATATGTTTATTTGATGCTATGTAGTTGTGTTTCCCCTATGGTTCAGTACTGGTACTGGAGGGTTCTGAATGTATGAAGACTAGAGCTACTCTTAAATATTATTTAAACTTTTTCAAACATTTTTTTTTTAATCAAAACAGATGATCTTGTTGAATCTGAAAGGCCATAAAGGCAACAAATCAATAACCCTTTCAAAGACAAAATATCTGAACTGCTCGGTAAGTCTCCAGATCATTGCAAAACTGCAGATGGAAAGTGGGGCTTGTTTTGCTCCCAGCCTGGATGTCTGCAAGCAGATCCTCTTCCCAGAAGCCACCTACAAAAGTTCTGACTGCAGGTTTAAAGAAAGGGCTGGCCTAATGACTACCTTTCTTGACCCTTTATTTCATATCAATGGGATAGAAAGAGATGACATAGCAGAACTGGAGAGGCATTGGCTGTCTGTCCCAAGTGAGGAAACCTGCTTGGAGTGAACAATGAGGCCTTAGGAAATGAGCCTAAAACCAGATTTTGGACAGGAGGCAGTATTTCTGTTAGAGTGGGACAAGGGATATATAATGTCTACTGACTAACATCTCCCCTAAATAAAACTTCACCATAAGCTTTGAATGGCCATCCTTTTTTTTTTTTTTTCTTCCTACTCCTTGTGCAAGGTTTAAAAGTTCTGTGTTTAGTTAAATAGGTTCATTCAATTCCGGTGGTGAATGGCAGCAAAGGTGAAAATCTCAGCAGTGCCACTAAATGACAAACTGTCCTGCTGTAGGAGAGCTGTTCCTTCAGCAGCCCCATCTCTCGCTGTCCTGCCGAGGCGGCTGCTGGCAGTGATGGGGAGTTTTGCAGGAGGTGACTCCAGCCATACCCACCTGCACAACAGAGAATTTGCTCAAAGTAGCTTGGTTACCAAGCCCAGAATACCCACAGATAATCACCTGCGTCTATTTATGTGTAAAATCATCATTGCATTGCAGCCAGCAGTGCTGATAAAGGTTAATTACTCAGATAAATTGAAAAATCTATGTTCATTTACAAATGGACATAAAATGAAGTCTCGATTATTATAATTTATTTACACTGACAGTTTAGATAAAAACATGTTCAAAAATATTGCTGAAAGCTGAGGCCCTGGGGCCTGATTCTTCAAAACCTTACCCTCTGAGTAGCACCACTGGAGTCCAAATAATTAAGAGAGAATAAGGTTTGTGTTTTGTGGAGAAAGAATTTAACTTTTATAAGAGTAGAGTGCATCAAGAATTTCTTCCTTGCCCAAAAGTCATGCATATTTGATTTGGATAGTCTGGAGCATTTTTGTGCTACAGTAAATTCATAGCAAATATAAAAAGACACTTCCATATATTTATTACTCCAGAGAGACCTGTAGATGGATTTCACCTCACTTACCATACCACAAGCAAATTATGTTGAAATCCTTCCAAGATCTGAAATGATATGTTTATAAATTCTCCTTATTGAACTCTTGGCCTCAAGTAACTTTATTATAATAAAACATTTAGGTGTTTATTTTATTTATTTATTTTTTTAATGCTTTCTGTTTACTGTGAGAGAGGTGGAAGCAGTTTGTGACTTCACAACCATCAGCTGAATTTTATGCTGCAAAGCAATCATAAAGCAAAATGAACCAAATAAAAGAATAACACCCCAGCGTATCGGATATGTAATGAATTTCTGCATGTACTCTTGTTTTCATTATGCTGATTTACAACCACTTTAATGTACCCAGCCTTCTTAAACAACTTAGAGTTGATTGTTCTGGAACTAGACTGTGATTCAAGATAGCAGAGTGGCTCTTTGCCATCTTTTAGGAAAATTCTAAACCCCTCTAGGGGCAAACAGTCTTGTATTAAAGAGTTTGGGCTATTCAACATACAAATGATGTCCTGGCCTCTACAACTAATTGCACAAATGTGGTGGAAGCAAAATCAACACCCCTGGAGCTGAGGACAAGCAGGCAGTGCAGGATTAGTGTCTGCAGGTATCTGTAAATCACACGCCAGTCCTTACATCCTAACAATTCCTGGTGCACTCACAGTAATTTCACTTGAGGATTTGCCTTTAATGACACCATGCATTCTGGCCTTGCTGTGTGTTATTTGTATTCCCCTGCAATAGCCTGGCAGTCCTTTTTGACAGTGGCACTCTGGCTGGTGTGTGCAGGCAGGAAAATGCAGCGTGAGAGGAGAGAGTGTTCCAGCAAGGTCAGCATCCCAGAGCCTGGAGGAAGGAGCCCCTCTTTGGAGTACAATATCAATGTACCTGCTACACTTCCAGGAAATATTTGCATCCTTCAAACAGTAGAGGAAGAAGAAGATAAGTCTGTATGTCCCAAATCAATGTCACTACAAATCCTGCAGCTCTGTTAGAGAAAAGCATCACCCTGAGCTTTCATTTTCTGACCACTGCCAGTGCTTTAGCCCAAGGATGGCTTTCAATGTTGTTTTTCTAGTTTCCTGTTCACCCCACCACAATGTCCTGTGATGCTGGTAGGTTCCCAATACTGCTGCTGTGGATGGGGTGTGCCAGCCCCAGCTCCTCCCTCCCTGCCTGGAGCCCAGGCTGACACAGCTGGAACCTTCCTGGCCCACCAAGCTGTCCCTGCTCAGCCCCTGAGGATGGCAGGCAGTGACACAATTCCAAATTACAGGAATTCTTCTTCAGGTGCTGCTCAGGAGCTCCTCACCCAGATCAGCACAAGGCTAAGCTAAGCCAAAACACCACTGTGATTGAAATTTGCAGGTTAATGGCAAGGTCTGGGAAAGCCAGCTATGAAACTTAACTGGACAACAAAACAGAAACTTAACTGGACCCCACAAAACCTCATGAACTTCACATTTGCAAGAGACTGTGCCAGGAAAGGATTCTGTGTTTTCATCTGGAGCATTTCCCTGCATCATTGCTGGCACAGTCACTGTCATTGAGCTCCTCTCCCTTTCATTCTACTTTGTCAAGACATCTCTGGGCAGCAGCCACTAATGTCACCAGCAACAAAACCTCTCTGATTCATCCCCAAATCTGACTTTTCTTCCTCAGCACCCTCTGCTCCCCTTTGCCATGCAACACCCTTGCAGGAGCAGCCCCTGAAGCCACAAAGCCATGAATGCCAGCAGTGACTGTAGCAGGAGCTGAAGCAAGAGCTGCACCAGAGCCTGCTGCCAGAAATGTCACTGAAATTACTACTACTCTTCTCTCCTTTAATCTTATCTCTTTCACAGGCTCTCTCATCAGCCTCTCAGTGAGCTCTAAGTATTGTAATAACATTAATTAGGTGTCCATTAGTACTGCAGATACCACTTTTCATGCAGCATTACGGAGATACAGATTTATAAAATGTCAATATTTTCTTTCCCTGCATTATGTTAATCATGCTGGGAGTTGCCCCACGAACAGGCTGGGATATTTATGCTGATTTAACATTTACAAGCCGCCAGTCTGCCTGGGCACTATGCTCTGCACAAACACATGTGAAAGGCTAATGGGCTGGGCTGAAATATGTGCCTGACTTCAGTAATTTTATAAACACTTTAGGCACATTAGGACACTTACACTGCCCTGCAGACACAGGGCCTGGTCCTATTCGCTGTCAAACTGGTGGCAAAATTCCCACTGAATTCTCGAGACCCATTTCACTGGGCCTCAACTAAACAAATGTGCAATAAATGCGCAATAAATGTACAGTAAATGTACAGTAAATGTGCACTAAATGTAGAAAATGCAGACTCAATTCCACCCAGAGCAGAGAACTCCTCGAGTCCAAGATACACAGGGAACCTGCTGGGACCATGCACGGGCTGGGCTGAGCTGGGGTGTGGAGGAGCTGTTCACAAAAGTGAAATATTTGGAGCAGGGTTTATTCCTTGCCTTCCCAGGGTAGGTGCCTGCAGCACCTGTGCCAGGTGTGAGCTGCCTCACAAGTATTGGTGGGCTCTGTCAATCAGTCCCACATATTGTGGTGCCTTCTGGGCTCAGGGCTGGACTGAGTGGGCATGACTGAGAGCTGCTCAGCTGGGCTGCACTGCTGGATGGCCACGTGGAGCAGGACACAGCCAAGAATACTCCCTCAATTTCACACTGCAAGGAGGTAAGATGATGGGACATATCAACTCATCTCCCTTAAACATATTGATTACCTTTTTAAACACACACCTAGCTAGAAAAGGTGTTGGGTGACACGACATCAGCTTTTCCTTCCCATCAGCATCAGCATCATCTTGCCAACTCCCATTCCAGTTCTCCAGCCCCCTCTCCTTCTTCTCTGTGACCCCATGAGTCCCCAGAGCATCACCCTCCTCATTCTTCACCTCTCTCCTTTGCACACAGAAAATTCAGCAAAGCAGAGGCCATGGTCCCCACATTGCCCCTGTCCTTGCCGTGTCCCCCTTACAGATCTCTGCTGTGCCCATCTGTGGCATTTCTGGGCCAGGAGGGGCTGAGCAGGTCTGTGTTTGCTCAGCACCAAATGCTGCAGGGATTGATCCACCACAGGAGCTCCCGGCCCCCTTGGAGCCCAGCAGCTGCTGTTGGAGTTTGTACTGGAGGAGCTTCTTTTGGTTTCTTTTCATGAGAACCATTTCTGTTGACGTTGGTTGGTCTAAATGTCAGTATCACAGTATCATCCTCATTTTGCAGCACTTAGTTCATGTAGCCCTGACATGATAACTGTGTCCACTTAATCTTGCATGGAAATTTCCTTTCAGTGTCCATTGGCCTGCTCTGATTTATGCAGACTCTGCTTTCTTGTGTCACTGTGAACTGCTCTCCATAGATTTTCCGTGTCATTGATTTGCCATCATCTCCACAATCCAATACAATTTTCCTCCACTTGCATTTGATATTCTTATGTTGACACCAAAGACCTGCATCACTAATATTGTATTAACATCATTTTGACATGAGAACAAATCCTCACACTAATAACATTTACTGATATTAACTCACCATAATGCAGTTACCAGTAAATTGCTTCCAGAGATTAAGTCTTTGGACTTGACATTCACCCATCCTCTTCAAAGTGCTCCTGATGATTGTACCCTGCAATACACGCTCCCCTCTAAATTAGTATTAATAATGTAATACCAATAATTTGATAGATCAGATTTTCAAAGACACTGCAAGTGAGTGTTTAACTCTCACAACAACCTAAGCAAGAAATACTGTTCCTGTTCCGTGTAGCAACAAGATGGAGAGGTTTTTAAGTTTGCTGTATGAAAATCCAAGTAGATGATCCTTGGAGTAAGAAATAGCTCAAGGGCTTTGTCAGTTATGTGAGAGACTCCCAGCACTTCAGCTTTCTACCTGACCCAGACAGGCTCCAGATGGCTGCCCTGACCTGCTGGCCATTCCCCATTCAAGGATTTCATTTTTTTGTTACAGTCAGAGATTCTGGCTCAGGCCCTAGCAATCTCTCTCAACAAAATTTAATCAGTACTGATATGTTCCCATGAAAAGTTTCAGTTTTAATAAATCAGCATTTTCCAAGAGAAAAACATCTGGTTGGAAAACTCCCAGCCCACTCACATCTCTGCTATCAGCTACAGAAAGTCAATATTATCCTCCATCATCAGGACCACCTCTACGCTCCAATTTTTTAAGAAAGTTAAACTAAGGCTCTGATAAAGAATATGATTTTTTTTAAAGGTGCCCATATGATGGAAGACCCCAGCAATTTCATAGGACTCCTGTTCCAAAGTCACTTGTAAGCTTTTGAAAATCCCAGCTTAAATCAATCACTTTGAAGTGCAGCTTGATTTTTACAGTCTGGGATTCAAAGCCATGGCAAAAGCTGAGCACAAGCTTCTTTGAGAACCACAAAGCAAGATGGTGCTGTCCAAGGAGTGGTGAGATGGGAAAGTTTGGAACACTCCTCTCTCTCACATGTGGGATAGGGCAGCAAACCTAGGCTCTCTGCAGGCCATGCAGGTGCAGGCAGCTCTTTTTTCTCTTTAATAGCCATGTTTTTCACGTGACCTCAGTTCCATTCATTTACCAATATACAGTAATTTCACAACTATCAGGCATACCGGATTATAAGGCGCACTTCTGTGTTGTCAGCAAATTTCCAAACTTTGCCCATATATAAGGCGCACTTTTTTTTTGCAGGGAGGATCCGTGTGCAACAAAGTAACAAATTACTAATGGAATCATGTGATCGTGGGGTTTACTGGCAGGTGCTCAATTTGCAAACATTTTTCATGGATCGGCACAGCCTTTAAATGCAGCCCCAGGCACCCTCCCCGTGCTGCGGGCCCCGGCGCTCCCGCCCGACCCCGGTGCTGGCTGCCTCAGCTCGGCTCAGCTCAGCACACGGCTCGTTGTGGCTCACACTTCCAGGTTGGCAAATTTCGGAACTTTGTCCACTTATAAGGCGCACCAGATTATAAGGCACATTTCCGGGTTTTGATCAAAATTTTAGTCAAAAGAACGTGCCTTATAGTCATGAAATTAATGTAATTTGAACTGTCCAAAGCCAGAGCAGGGCCCCTGCCAAAAGGAGATGTTGGAGCCATGACCCTCAGGTACATTGAAAACTAGATTGGGCTCAGCCAAGCACAAGCTGTGGATGAAACCACTCCTCTGTGTATTATCAGTTGTCAGATTCATGGAATCAGGATCATTGGATGATTTGGGTTGGAAGGGGCCCTAAAGATCATCCAGTTCCAGCCCCTCTGCCATTGGCAGGGATTCCACCCATGAGATCAGGCTGCCCAGGGCCCCATCCAGCCCTGACTCGAGGACACAAAGCAGCGCAGTGTTAGCACTCCCAGTAGCAATCCTGAGGTACTCACAGAGAAACTGTGGGGGAAACAAAAGGATTTTCCAAGTTGCCCACAGTCCCTCTTCTGCTTGCTGAAACAATCTATTCAGCAGAGAGCTTTAGGAGAGCTCAGTATTAAATTGTCATTTTGTCAATAAAATGTCATTTCATCAATAGTACGTCCAGGTGGCCAAATGTTTCTGCATAATTAATTCAACTGATGCATTAAGGAATGTTATACACAATATTAATCAAAAACTACTGTCAATATAAGGCCCATATATAAGCTCAGCTAAGAAAACTACAAACATGCTTGAAAGCTGACCTTTTTTTTTCCCAATATGATCCTTCAATCTACAGAGATGTAGATTCTGCTATTGAAAATACCATTAAGGAAATAGCATTATAGTCCATAGAAATATATTCATTAATTCCTCAACTGTTTTGTCATCAGAAGGACATTACTAGGATCTCAAATTGTACAATCTGAAAGCCAGGGGTCACTGAGACCAGAGCCTTCAAGGAAGCAGCATTTGTGGTTCTTGGGAAACTCTATAATGTTGACATCTGTGTTTGAATAAAAATAAACTGCAAATGTTATACAGCTTTCTGAGAAAACAGAGCTTTGAGAATACTCTGTCAAGCCAAGTAAAAGCATTTTCCTGCAGTGTGGATTGAAATGGTCTGGCAGGTTAAATTTTTGCAAAGTTGGCTGTGCAATGAAAATGAGGTTATTTAATGCTTAGGGCTGTCAGGAATTCACTCCTCTGTGAGCAGCTGCTCAGCATGGCAACAGCTGATTGCACAGAGCATTGACCAACACTGACCACCACTGACCACTACTGAACATCACTGACCACCACTGACCACTGTCACCATCACTGACCACTGCCAAAAATCACTGATCAGCATTGACCACCGCTGACCACCACTGACCACCAGTGACCATCACTCACCATCACTGACCACCACTGACCACTTTCATTATCACTGACCACCACTGACCACCGCTGACCACCACTGACCACCACTGACTACTTTCATTATCGCTGACCACCACTGACCAGCACTGACCTCTCCCTCTCTCTGACATCCTCTTTGCCTGTTGCTCCGCAGGCGCTGCCTCTCACTGCCCGGCGTTTCCGCTGCTCTCCCTGTCCCTCCTCACCTCCCTCCACCCCGTCCCTTCCTCCAGCCCCAGCATCTCAGTCTCTGCTGTCCCCCCAGCTGCCCCCAGCACCCCCAGCTCTGAATTTCCCTGCCGATCTTGCAGGTGTGGTACCCGCAGTGCTGGGGAGCATCCCCGCGGTGATCGGGAGCATCCCCACGGTGCTCGGGAGCATCCTGGCAGTACCCGGGAGCATCCCCGCAGTGATCGGGAACATCCCTGCAGTGCCCAGGAGCATCCCTGCAGTGCCCGAGAGCATCCCCGCAGTGATCGGGAGCATCCCCGCGGTACCCAGGAGCATCCCCGCGGTACCCAGGAGCATCCCTAACCCGGCTCCTGCTGTTCCCCTCGCCTTCCCTCGCTGATCCCTCATTTCCCTCGCCCCGGCTGCTGCAGCTCACGGGAGGCAGAAAAGCCAGCGGCAGGGAGGGAAATCCTGCTCAGAGCCCGGCCGGGGCGAAGGCAGCCCCTGGGAAATGCAGCCAAGCAGGACGGGCAGCTCAGCGAGGAGCCACTTCGGAGAGTTTTATGGTTTGGCCAAAGGCTGTGTTGGTGGGATCAGTGACAGGAGAGTTGTGCCCTGTGCCGGGGGACTGATCCCGGCCAGCCGTGGCTGTAAATCAGGGCTCAGTGGGTGTGCGAACATCGGGAAGACTTTAAACCGGCCGAAACAACGAGATTATTCCTTAACCTGGGTATTTGAAATGGTTGAGTCATTTTTGTTTTTTTTTTTTAAAAAAAAAAAAAAAAAAAAAAAAAAGCAAGCAGATATTTCAGATATTCAAGAATTTCACTGCACATTGATCAAATGTAAGCAAGTAAAAAGAAGAAAGGGTATTTTCGGCATATTACAGACGAAGTAATTAGCAGCTCTGCTAATGGAAATAATAATTCAGCATCGCTCCCATTCCTTAGAGTCACCTGCACGAGGCTCAATGAACAATGCAGCAGCAACTACACGAGCTCTGTTGGATTTTCTATTGACGATGTATGTTAATATTTTCAGATTTTTTCAATCATTTTGTTAGCATAAGTCATTCTGCCACAAAAATAGCTCCACAGTAATAATCAGCTGTATAAGCAAAGCAATTTAATTATCCTCTTAAAATTAAGCATTTTATTCTGAAGCTAATAATTTAAACTTTAAACGATTTTCTAGCCTTCTATAAACAAGATCATGTCCTAGAAATTTTCATCAGAGACGTTATTAATTCCATTGCCTCCTTGTAATTACTTCCTGTCTTTAACATGGGAAAATTTATTCTAGGTTGTTATCTGTCCCCAGAAAATTTTAGGTGCCACAACAAGTTGCCAGGTTCTGCACAAATAAGCTACCTAAGCAAAGAAACTGCTTAGATTTATCTATTTTATTTGTGTTTGATATTTTCAGTGTGTCTGCATTTTAAATGTATTTTAATGTAAAGGTTAATGGAGTTTTAATAAAGGGCAGATGGCTACTCTAGTTGCAGAACACCCAGCATACTCTTTTAAAAACCTCTTTAGCTGGCTAGACAGATATTAATAATTCTGAATGCCATTAGAAAAGCAGAGGTTTGAATCAAATTATTCTTCAAAGTTACATTGATTATTAAACCAAAACTGCAATCATTGCATACATTTTGCAAAGAAAAATTGTATTATCAATATATTTCCCATCAAGTAATCCTGTGAACTCTCTATTGTCTATTATCTATATCTAAATTATTTATATTAAAGCACCAAACGTTCAACTTCCTATTTCATATTGTTTTTCATCCAGATGTCAACTTTCAGCCTTTTTTTAAAATTCTCTAAACATTTTGTTAGTCACTCAGTCTCCTCCCCACCCCACTAATTTGATTTTTTTTGCAAGAGCATGATTCCTGGCTCACATACCATTATGTATGCACATCACAATCTCTGGTATGTGTCTTTAAAAAGAGAAAAGAAAAGGAAATAAAAAGCATGAGCTATTTTGTACTAGGCCCTGTGCCAAGCAGAGCCTCCTACCTCCAGAAAGTACAGTGAAAGCGAACTGTATCTGTGAATATTTTCAGAGCAGCCAGTTCACTGGGAGTGGAAGGAGGCCAAATGCTATGCAGAAACCAAGAAGCCACAGGTAAAAATACTGTGGGGTTTATCCCCAAAATAATTTGATTCTTTGAGCATTTAGAATCAGGCATTCCAAGTGCTGATTAAATTCTGAGGAGCTCTGATGCAAACCTGAAGGCACAGCAGAATGACCATGTAACACCTAAAATAATTTAAACCGGACAGCAATTTTCTGCTTTGGAAATAATTCCTCTAACCTCTTCGTGCCCTCACTGCAGACCCCTCAGCACAAGCCCATGTACACCATAACCATCCCCATCACCCTCTGAAATTAGCAGTTACATTAACAAGGTTTTGAATTATTGGCTGGAACGCGGTTTGGGGCTCTACAATGGAAGAGAAGTAAGTTTTATATCATTTTATGAATGGGCATTAATCAATGCTAAATCACAATGAGAGTCTTATGGAATCACATATTACAATCTCCTAAATCGCAGGAGGAACTTGCTGTGATTGATGTTACTACAGTGACATTTGGTACAATCAATAGTGAGAGCAGCTCACTTTTAGGTTTCACCACATTAGGTGCTTTTCTGAGCCCACCAAGGATGGGAGGGACCTTTGGAGCCCTAGCCAGGAAACAATACTATTTGTCACATTATTAATCTGCCCTTATGATTCATCTTTTACCCATCCTGGCATTTATGTTGTTCCTCTGACATGCACACTGGATGAATCTGGACATGCAAACAGTCCCAGAGCTGAACGGCCTGAAGGTGAAGAAAGGCTTCGTGTGTATCCTGGAGAGGTGGTGGGTGCCCCACTCTCCATCCACGTGGATCTCCATTTCTCCAAATAATTCCTCTCAACTAATTACAAGGAGCTTTGCCTGGTTGGAGAGAGGGTCCCGTGGAGGCAGGGCTGGAGATGGAGCTCAAGGCAGCCTCCAAGATCCACGGACCCTGGAACATTCCCGTTCGGAGAGTCCAGTGACAGCAAAGTCCAGCTCTGCCTGCTGCAGGAGTGACTCTGCACAGGTTTTCTGTGCCCAGGCTATCATGGAAAGCTGCGCCATCACCCCACGTGTGGGTGGGAGGCAACTTCTCTGTGATGGTGTTAAGGCACAAATCAGTGAAGGACCACCCAGAAATCCCCAGGGTGTCCCTGTGTGCAAAGTTCTGAGACGCTCGGGCCCCACAGTGGCCCCCCAGCCCTCAGGTGCTGAAGGGTAGGATGGGATGGGCTGGACCAGGGAGGAGGCATCAGCTGAGGGAGGTAGCAGTAGGAGACCAGGGATGTCCATGTGCACACAAAGCACGTCCTGCACAGTCCCACATTGTCACAGCCCAGCCACGCTCACCTGCCCATGCAGTGTTTCTGGCAGCCCACTCCCTGCACCCATCCTGCTCCTGGGGGGCTGCTCTGCTGGCCTTGTGCATATTCAGGTGCCCCATGGGCTCGTGGGGTCCCCTCAAGTGTCACAGCATGGGGACAGAGCCAACGTAGCTCGTGGGGAAGGTGGGACAGTACAGAATCTGTGGCTGCTCGGGGCGGGGGGGCTGCATTTGGGATAGGATGACCCAGGAAAGGAGTTACCCAAGGTCATCCATGTTGCCCAACCTGTGTTTTGGGGCAGCTCTTAGGGGTCTTTCCTACGCAGCAGAGGGGAGTAGAGAAGGTGAAAGAGCACCAGCCACCCGCTTCTGCCACGGGAGGGGCACACATCCCCATCCCCTCGGGCAGTGCTTTGGGGGAGGGTCCTGCAGATCACCCCACACAGGAGAGGGCTGCCTATTTAACACCCCATTCGATCTATATTTAATTCCCTCTAAGTTCCAGTCCAGGCTCCTGCACGGGACAGCAGCAGGGAGGGAGGTGTCCCTGCAGAGCTGCCGGCACTGGGGGGCTGCCAGAGCGGGCCGGGGGGAGCCCCAAAGGCGTTTTGCAACCCCCGGAATTGCACTGGAAAACAAAGCAAAACAAAGCAAACCCTCAGCTCTCCCCAAACCAGCCTGGTTTGCCCGCAGCGGCGGCGGACGGGGCAGCGCAAGCGATTTTCAGAGACTCGCTCTGCGCGCAGCACCGCGGCCGCGGGGCCGCCGGTCCCCAGCGCGTAAAATACGCGCGGTGTTTCCCAGTGATGCATTTTAGCCAGATGTTTAAGACGTATGAGAGAAGAGTAGTTAAAACCCACATTATATAGTTCTGCCTAGTCTAAAATTGCACGCGCTGACCCATATATTTTAAACTGTAAACGGACTCCAGTCACTTAAAATATTGCAACGTCGATAGGACTAATTAATTGGAAATAAGAAACGAAAGAATACAATTAAACGAGGAGAGAATCATTTTCTAATTTAATAGCGGGACATTTATAAAGATCACAAGCTAAAAGGCATCGAATGATCCTATCGACGGAGTGTTAAATCAGCGCAGCTGGAGGCGGAGCCCGGCCCCGGCCCCTCTCGCTCTCCGCATCCGCGCAGAGCCGCGCTCCGGCCCGCGGAAGCCCCGCGCGGTGCCCTCAAATGCGCTGATGTTTTATTAGCCCCCATTTCCTAACAGTAATTTATTGCGATAAAACAGACATCCGAGGTCCTCTTAAATTGTCTTTTTATAATGAATAAATTTAAATTGGCTAATTAATATATAAACTAACCCAATTTGTCAGGTTGATTTGTATTTTAGTTAATTGTGAAAGTAATTACCACACGGGCAAATTAACAGCTTTCTGGAAATGACCAAGGCAGGGTTTTTATTTCCTTCCTGGGTGAAGAAAATTCATTTTTCCCAGCTCTTGATGTGATGAATAAAAGTCATAAATCTGGGTGATTGGTGCAGGCAGAGTCTAAATGGCTTCATATTTCATTTTAGGTTTAATAGAAATATTCATGCTCTGTTTTAATGAAATTAAATTGAAGGGGGGTGGACTGAGAGGCTGTCGGTCGGGTTTAAAGGGGCAGTGCATACTGGGTGGGCTTTTTGTTGTTTTCTTCTGGATGAACAAAAATTATCCAGCCTCCGTTATTCCAGACAAACTGCGACTGATGCGGGAATTGCAGCAGTAGCAGGAACAAATTTTAAATTTTTGTTTGACATTATCAGAAGAGCAAGTCTAAAGAAATCCAGGCAAAACTTTGGAAAATGGCTTGTAGGGAAGAAAAAAAGAAAACAAACAAAAACCATGCAGAAAAAGCATCCCGGCCTCCTAAGTCACGGCCAGCTTTTTGTGCAGATGCAGGGGCTGAGGTGAAGGCTGGGTTTTGGCAGCCCGGTCCCTCTGCGCAGCTCCCCGAGACCTCAGGAGGGGCAAGGCGCTGGTGGAGACCCAGCCGCGTTTGCCCAGAGCCCTCCCGGCAAGCCGGGAGAAAGGAAAAATTTTGATAACGCAGAAGCGTTTTCCAAGTGCCTGAGGGTGTCCGTCCCAGCCCAAGCAGCCGGCGGGGCTCGTTTTCCCCCAGAACGGGCCAGGGCAGCCCCCGGCCGGGAGCGGGAGCCGCCGGCAGCCGGGGCTGCTCCGTAATGGATCTGATCTGTGACTTGTTGATTTCCCCTGAGCAAATAAGGCTTTGATGCAGTCCCGGCGAGAGTGGTTAGCTGATGAATTGACAAAAACTAATCAGCTTTATTGGGAAACAGGTTAAGGGCAGCAGAGTGTCAATAATTCTCCGCCTGACCCCCTCATCCATTAGGAGAGGCAGCTGATTAGACCGAGAAGACCCTGTGCTTTTTGCACTGAAATTGCTTTCATAAACTCACCATTATTAGCAGTCAATGCAAGCGGCTAATTTAGAGGAGACATCCCGAGGATGTCACATTTATCAGGGAGGTTTATGTATCATTATCTCATTTACAGAATGTCGCAGTGTAATATGTGTTTTTGGCAATAACGCTGGCCCCGCGCCTGCGGTTCGTAGAGGCTTTGGGGATACCGGGGGAGTTAATTCGGAAAAATGAGAGACACCCCCATGGCAGGGCTCCGGGAGCTCCGCTGCTCCCACCGGGATTTACCCCAGTGCCCTGCACCGCCCCGGCTTTTCAAAAGGCGAGATAGGCATCTGTTTGCCCACGGCCGGGGCAGCGGGGCTCTGCTGAAAGGGACCACCCGGAGGTGTCGGGGGAGCGCGCTCCTTGCGCTATCTCCGCCGAGATAACCGCGCATTGTTGGCTCCCGGGCAATAGACTGGATCAACACAGGTGCGGGAGCCGCGGGGAGTTCAGCAGGCCCGGATGCCCTGCGGCACCTGTGGGACAAACACACGGAACGGGACGGTGCGGGAGAGGAAAAAAAGGCTTTTACAATTGCAACAAAAAGAAGGAAAAAACAATAAAAAGGTTGGAAAGGAAAGGAAATTTTTTTTAAATGGTAGTCGTTTAAAAAAAAAAAAAAAAGAAGAAGAGAGAGAAATCTGAAAATCGAAATCCTTCTGCAAGCACTAAATATGCCAAAAGATGCGATATGAGGGCCGAAGGCGCGGAGTGTCCAGACGCGGCAGCTGGCCTGAGCCCTCCCTTGGGGCGGTGATGGACCGGGCTAGCATGGTCCCTCGTCCCTGGTCCTTATCCCCCACCAGCCGGCCGAGCCCTCTGCCCGGAGAAGCGCCCGCCCTCCACCGCTGGCCGCTGCCAGCCACGCGTCCCCACGGTGTCCCGAGCACAGCCCTGCGCCCGTGGCTCCCTGCTGACACCGGACAGTTTCCCCTGCAGCTCGGTTCCTCGCCCCCAAAATGCCCCGAGAAGCGGCGGCACGCTGTACCCAGGGCAGTGTCCCTGCGTGCGGGACAATCCGCAGCCGCCACACGCCCGCGCAGCCCCGGTGCCTCCGGCCCGGGCATCGGGAACCGGCCCCGGTGCCTCCAGCCCGGGCATCGGGAACAGGCCCCGGCTGTGCCCGGGGAGCCCGGCCGGTGACAGCCGCGTCCCCGTGTCCAGCGAGCTGGACACCACACACTGAAGGAGGGTGGCCCTCATCCCTGCCGGGACCGGGACGCAGGGAAGGAGGCGGGTGCGGGCCCATCACCCTCCTCCGGAATCTGTCACAAGGACAAGCCCCTGGTCCGGCCACTGGCTGCTCTGGGACTGCCCGTGCGTGGGGCACCAAGGGACGGTCAGTGGGAAACGTGGGGCCGGCTGGGATGCCCGGGGAACCGCCGCGGTCCCGGGTCCATTCCCTGAGGCCTCCTCAGCCCCTCAGAGCCCCGACAAAACAGCAGCGGCTCATTAAAACCGAACCGTGACTCTGTGTCTCCCTCTTCACTCCGGAGAGCCGGGGGGCACTGGGGTCTTGTGCGGCTGCGAGGCTCGACCCCGGCCCCGCGGCGTGTGCGGGCTGTGCTCCGTGCGGGCTGCCGCCCGGGAGCATCCTCTCTCCGGTGTCCGTGTGCGGACACTGTGCGTGCCTGTGGCTCTGCCGTGCCACGCGTGTGCATCCTGCCGGGCCTGTGCACAGCTGCGTCCGTGTGCCTGCTGGACTTGTGTCCACTTGTCTGTCCGGCTTGTGTCTGTGTGTCTGTCGTGAGACTGCGTCCGGAGGCTCTGGTGAGGTCAAGCGGGGGGAAAAGGTGCAGGGGAAAAGGGGAACACGAGGGCACTGAGCAAAGGATGCGTTGTCTCTAAGTGTGCACAGCCCGCAGAGACGCTCCGGGCCTCTCTCCCTCGGAGCAGTGGCAAGGAGACAGGGCCAGAGTTTACAGATATTTTGATGGTTGTGTTGGACTCCGTTTCTCTTCCCCATTTTTTCCTTTTCTTCCCCCCTTTTCCTCTCCTCTTTTCTTTGCTTTTACTCTCCCCACCCAGGGGCAGGGGCCAGGAGGGACAGGCCACCTTGTTGTGGTGGCTCCGGCCGCCCCCGGGGCACAGTCCCTCCGCTTCTCGGGTACGGAGCGGCCCCTCCTGCCGGGCTCTCGGTGATGGAGCCGCAATTTGGGCATCTCCCGCTGCCGAGACCCTTCTGCACGGGACGGAACTTTGGAAAGGAGAACGTGTTTGCCTCGGCAGCGCTTCGTGCAGCAGCCTGACCTTTCTCTCACACGGCCCAGGCGGGGATCCCCGCGCCCCCCTCCCGGGAAGGAGAGACCCCTCGGCCCGCTCTTTCCCTTTTCTGTCCGAGGCTGTTTGCCTTAGATAAGCAGGTGTAATAAGGCTGTTGACAGACCCGGCATTTGGTGGCAGGGTGACTCCCTGACCCGCAGGTGTTTATTCTTTCCGACTCGTTAAAAAGCGGCCGGCGGTGCGTTTACAGCAAATATTTGCCGGGTGCGGGAACGGTGGAAAACTCTCATTGGACACCCGGCCGAGTCAGCGCGGCCGGCGGAGAACCGCACACTGCGGTGGCTGTGAGGGCTCTTTCTGCGGGGAGCGGGCCGGTCCCCCGTGGGTGTCCCGGGCTGTTTCCCATGGATGTCCCGGGCTGTCCCCCGTGGGTGTCCCGGGCTGTCCCCCGTGGGTGTCCCGGGTTGTTTCCCATGGGTGTCCCGGGTTGTTTCCCATGGATGTCCCGGGCTGTCCCCCGTGGGTGTCCCGGGCTGTTTCCCATGGATGTCCCGGGCTGTCTCCCGTGGATGTCCCGGGCTGTTTCCCATGGATGTCCCGGGCTGTCCCCCGTGGGTGTCCCGGGCCGCCCCCCGGCGCCGCCGTGCGGAGGGGGCGGGCTCTCGGCGGTGACGGGTGGGCGGCGCAGCCAATGGCGAGCGAAGCCGCAGCGGCGCGGGGCCAATGGGAGCCGCCTGCGGCCCTTGAAGGGGCGCGCCGCGGAGCGCGGCCGCACTGCCGCCCGCCGCCGCCGGGAGACGCGGCCGGCCCGGGGCAGCCGCACGGTCCCCAGCCGCCTCCCGCCGGCGCTCCCATGGAAAAATCCAAAAATTTCCGCATCGACGCGCTGCTGGCTGTCGACCCCCCCAAGGCGGCGGCGGGGCAGAGCGCGCCGCTGGCGCTGGTCACCACGCTGGGCGGCAGCGGTAGTAGCAGCAGCGGGAGTGGCAGCCCTCCGTCCTCGTCCTCCTCTTCCTCGTCCTCTTCATCCTCCTCCGAGCACCCCGCCGGCGGGCCCGCCGACTGCCTGCGCACCGACAGCCCCTCTCCGCCGCGCCTCCTGGCCGCCCACTGCGCCCTGGTCCCCAAGCCCGGCTTCCTGCCCGGGGCGGGCACAGGCTCCCACCCGCACCACCCCGCCTCGGCGGCCGGCATGGCCCTGGGACTGCACCCCGCGGCGCCCGGCGGGCCGGGCATGCCGGCGCAGGCGGCTCTCTACGGGCACCCGGTGTACGGGTACTCGGCGCTGGGCGGGCAGCACCCGGCGCTCTCCTACCCCTACTCGCAGGTGCAGGGAGCGCACCCCTCCCACCCCGCCGCCGACCCCATCAAGCTCAGCGCCGGCACCTTCCAGCTGGACCAGTGGCTGCGGGCCTCCACCGCGGGCATGATCCTGCCCAAGATGCCCGACTTCAACTGTGAGTATTTGCCTCCCTCCGCGCCGCAGCCGCGTCCCCTCCATCCCCTGTCCCGGCCTACCGGGAGCTGCCGCCTTCCGAGAGGGCAAAAACCCCCTCCTGCCCTCGCCTAAACAAGCTGCAGACTTAAACTGCAGTAGACGCTTTTAATTTTTGAAAAACAATTATGTTAGAAGAAAGAAGCAGCGCGCAATGGGAGATGGGGATGTGCGGTCACATCGCCGTTCCCCGCCCTTGAGGAGCCCCGGACAGCCTGGCCTCTCGGGGCAGGTTAAACGGGAAGGTGACAAATTGCTCCCTGCCTTTGCAAATCGCTTTCTCGCCGTGCCCGAGGGGTGAAAGCCGGCGGGGAGGTGGGGATAGCTGGGGACAGGAGTTCTTATGGTACCCCCAAAATCCCAGCCTCAATGCAACCCCCCAAACAGGAGGTGGCAGATCGTATCAATCCCTCACCGTTCTTAATTTTATTTCTTCTTTTTCGGAAATGGGCGTATAATAAAACTACTGTCAGGCCTCCTAGGCAAAAGGATGTAGGGAGGATCTGGGATCGGCCAAAATTTTGGGGTTTTGCGTTCCCTGGAGACAACGAATAGGAATGAAGTGCAGTCGGAAGGGTGTAGATTTGGGCCCAGGAAAGGCCGGGAGTGCTGGATGGAACCAGACAAGCGGAGTCCCAGCAAAGCGCGGTGCCGAGCTCTAGGCCTCGCGGCGATGGGGAACTTGCGTGCATCTGGTTTCAGCAAAGATTTTCGGAGGTGTGAGATCTCGGTGGGAATGGTCGATTTAACAATACCGGAGGTGTAGTTTTACGAAAATCGTGCCAGGAAAAGAACTGCGATTTTTTTTTTTTTTCCCTCCCACTTCTACTCCGCACACATTCGCAGACAAAAAAGTCCATTGTTTTCTCTCGAATTGGGGTTGTTTAGGCTGGAACATTCAAGAAGAAAAAAATAATTAGGAGAGCTGTTAGAGCCCTGACTCTCAAACAAGGAGCAGAGGGGAATAAATAACCGAGCAAAACGAGTCTCGGAAAATCGCACCGCAGTGAGAAAATCTCCCGGGCGCTGCGGCCGGGAGCGGACACTGTCCTTTTCTTTCTGCCGCTTTAGCGAGCTGTCTCCAACTGCAACCGGGGAGCAGGAGCCGCCTTTTCCCAGATTTTTTTTTTAAATTATTTTTCTAAATCAAATAAGCCATAGTATCTAAATACTCTAAGAAATGGGCAATAGCGCTGCCAGGTCGCATGCCCAGGGGTGTCGGGGCCTTCGAAGAGGCTCAGCTCCCTCTTTCTCGTGGCTGAATATTTCTTTTTGTTGTTGTTACTTGGTCTTTTGCTTCTTATCTCTAATAAATCCGTAGTTTTAATAATTTTTTGAATGCGGAAAACACGTCTTTTTTTCCCCTCCCGTTTCCAAGACAGTTTTCTAGTCCTCGCTGCTGATTTATGCTCCGAGGGGCAGCGGTGCCCCGGCGCTCACCTCGGTCCCGGTCCCGGTCCTGGTTCCGGCCCGCCAGAGGCGTGCCCGCCTGCAATCCCGCTAATTAAACGGATACGGGCGGGCAGGGAGCGAGGCAGGTTTAACTAAAACATTAAATTGAGCAAATTGCCGCTCCCTGGAGAGCCCCGTGCCCCTTCGCCGCGATCCCTGGCTTCGGTTTATTGTCTCGCGTTTGTTAGGCTCTTGGGAAATCAAGAGACATATTTTCCTTTATTTAAAAGATTCAATTTAATTCATTCTTTTGGTCCCTGTGGGCGATCCCCTGACACCGCGGAAGCCGAGAAACCCCGGAGTCAGAGGGGCTGGAGGAGATCCCCGCCTCGCTCCTTGCTCCAGAGCCTTTCCTGCCTTCCCGCTTCCCTCCGCGCTCCCGGGATGCGCAGCCCGGCTGCTCCGCGCTCACCTCCGCGCTCCCCCTTCTCCTTCCCCAGCCCAGGCGCAGTCCAACCTCCTGGGCAAGTGCCGCCGACCCCGCACGGCCTTCACCAGCCAGCAGCTGCTGGAGCTGGAGCACCAGTTCAAGCTCAACAAGTACCTCTCCCGGCCCAAGCGCTTCGAGGTGGCCACGTCGCTCATGCTGACCGAGACACAGGTGAGTGTCCCTGGCCCCGCGGGGCAGCGCGGGCCTGGCTGCCCCGGCCGGGCGGTGGATGAGGGGCTGTGTTTGTGTCCCGTGTCCCCCAGGTGAAGATCTGGTTCCAGAACCGGCGCATGAAGTGGAAGCGCAGCAAGAAGGCGAAGGAGCAGGCGGCACAGGAGGCCGAGAAGCAGAAGGGGGGCGGCGGCGAGGACAAGGGGGATGAGGACCTGCTGCTGGCCGCCCCCGAGAAGAGCGCCGGGAGGAGGATGCGGGAGCTGCCCGACAGCGAGCCCGAGGACGAGGAAGAGGAGGAGGAAGAAGAGGAGGCGGCGGCGGCCGGGAGATGCTGTCCGTACCACTCCTCCGACTGTTCCGAGGCGGACGAGGAGGACACGCAGCCCCGGGGCCGGCACGGAGCCCCAGCGCAGCCCCAGTGAGCTCCCCGCACGCCCAGGTGCCGCCGCTCCTGGTTGGCACCGGTCCCGCTCCCCCTTGTTCTGATTTCTCCCTGCTTGGAGAGGGATGGAGAAGAGGATCCTCCGCATGCCGGGCGGGGAAGAGGATTTATCATGAATACAGTGTTATTATTGACTGAAAACCAGACAAAACTTGAGCTCCCCCACCTCCCATCCCTGCCTCCTGGAAGCGCGTTCCTTTTGCTGAGTATTGGAAATGTTTCGTTCTTACTATATATCGGGAAATCTGTTTATGTCATGAACGTTAAAACTGCTGGAAATCTCAATACTGTCTTTATTTTTGTATATTGTATTTATAAAAAAAAAATTACCTCTACTTATGCATGCTAAATTATTCCCCAGTTCCTCCCACCCGTGCGATGGTGGGGAAATAAATGGCGTTTTTTACTGGAGGTGTGCGAGTGCTGTGTGACGGGAGGATGCTCGCCAGGGCATCTCGGTGCTCGGGAGGGAGCGGGGAACCGCTGGCTAACCTGAATTTAGCCCAGCGCCTCAACTGCTGTGTAATATCTCACACTGAGAGGATATTGCGGGGCGAAGCTGCCCCCTGCAACAGCGCTGCGGGGGCCGGGGCGGTGGCGGCGATCCCTGTTTTTGGGAGCTCGGTGGTGGCGGGGCCGTCCCCTCCCGAGGGAATGGGGCGTAGGAAAGGAGGGAGCAGCGCCGCTTTCCAGGGGCGGCTCGGCTTCCAAAGGAGCGAGGCGCTCCCGGGACCGAGGACGGGACCCCCGCCCCGCCGGCGGTGGAGCGCGGGGTTTTCGATAACTGCGCCGTTTATCTCGCCAATAAATTTGCAGATCAATTAATCCCTGTCACCGCAGCTCTTCCCCGAATCAATTATAGCGAATTTAAATATAATCACTGGCTCATCCCCACCAGCTCGGGGCCACGTCTGGCAATTCATCCCTGGGAATGAATTACGGGGCGGCTCCCGCATCCCCCCGCTCCCCCTCCTAGCCCCGCAGGGTGAGAATGAGGAGCTCCGAAACACAGAGCTTTTCCACTCCCGTGCACTATGAAAATAAAATAATAATAATTTTACTAAGGGTGTTTTCTACAAAGTCGCGTTGGCCTGTCCTGCGAGGCCGCAGCGTGGCCCCTCTGAGCAGCTTCTGTAAAAAATCGGCGCCGTGAAGCACAGGCTGGCCGGATGCATGAGGTTGTGGGATGAGAAGCAGAGGTGTTAGAGCTGCAGGTGGCTCGGCTGGAGGTGGCAGCCAGACATAACGCGGGTTCTGCCAGCTCTCCGGCCCCGCACACCCGGTGCCCCGGGGCCACACAAAAATCACGATCTATCACAAACCTGAACAGATCCCGCATGACAAAAAACTTGGTCGGAATAATCTCGATTTGGACTTGATCTATACTTCACCCCCTTGCACGGAAACGATCGCGTCAGAGGCTCTGATTTAAATTAATAAATTATTTTCTTTTGGCCACAGGCTGTGGAGGCTTCAAGGCGATAGAATAAAGGCACTGGTATCTCTGTTTTTTCACTCTGCTGGCTGAGGCTGCATCTCCGTGGGTGAACGGCCGGGCAGGAGCGTGAAAGACCCGCGTAGGGTCTGGTGGCTCCTCCGCCCTAATCCCGGCCACACGTCTGAGTGACTGTCAGCAGGACACACCTCTTGTTTGTACCTTGAAATGTCTGATCCGTGTCAGTCCGGACAACACCTTATTATCTAAAAAAAAAATCAATAAATTAAATACAATGCGTAGTGTATATAATAACACCAACAAAAACAACGATGATAATAATAATAATAGTAAATAATAATGCTACCTGAGATCTCCCAACTATAAAGGTCTTCCTTCAGTCATTGATTTCCAATTAAACACCCACTAATTAAGCTGGCAGGCTGCCCCACTGGGACAGAAATATCCTGTGTGTCCAAGAGGTGTGTGTCTGAGTCCGTCTCAGCCCACGAAAACCAGCCTTGTGGCTACAGGCAGCTATTCACGGAGCCGGTATCAAAGTCCTACCGGTGTATTGTGTCCGTCTCAATAAAATTAATCTCTTTAAAGCCCAGCGTTTCACAAGAATACCTTCAGTGTTCCAGACTACAAGGGCAAATATGTTTTTCAGATTCTGTTTTTTATGGACGGATTAAAGTTTATTTTCCATAATAGGGCACCTAATAAAACTCATAAAGCTCTGTCAGTCTTACAGCTGGTGGCCTCATTTAACACTTTCACTTCGTAAATCATTTTACAACTTACCAGGTGTTTCCAAAACTGAAAGGAGAGGAGGGGGAAAGACAGCAAGATGGGGGGAAGAGAAATTAAAGTCACTTAAAATATAGATACAGTCCTTTGGCTCTGGGTGCGTTTGCATTGTCGCTTGGAAGGGCTTCAAAGAAGGTGTCGGTCCCAACGGGGGAGAAAATCCTTTTAATCAGCATTTCCCACGCTCGTTTGAAGTGCGGAGGCTCGTCCCCACGTGCAGGGCAATCAAAGGCTCCGTGTGATTAACGCGGCCGGTAACGGGTGCGACACGCTCCGCGCTCCCGGGGATGCTCCGGGGGGCGGGGAAGCCTCTGCCGGCGGGGGGGACACAGCCTGGAGGTACCGAAGGGACCCCGTTATCACCAGGGGATGCTCTCTCTGGCTGAGCTCGCAGCGAGGTCACCTCCACCAGCTCCGGGGTGTCCCCGGGTCCTCATCCCCTGCACCCCTCTCCCTGCTCCAGGAACCTCAAGCTCCCAGCCTGCCTTCCCCACAGCAGCCTTCCTGCTCCCCACACCCAGCCCTGGTGACCCCACACCCAGCCCCTGGTGACCCCACACCCAGCCCCGGGTGACCCCACACCCAGCTCGGGGTGACCCCACACCCAGCTCGGGGTGCTCCCCACACCCAGCCCCGGGTGACCCCACACCCAGCCCCTGGTGACCCCACACCCAGCTCGGGGTGACCCCACACCCAGCCCCGTGTACCCCACTGGTGTTGGTGGGGTTGCGCTGCCTCAAGAGCCAGCACAGGGCTTTAATCTGAACCCCTGTTTGTAATTTCATTATTTGGTCCGTTCCCTCCCCAGACGCAATGGGCAACAAACCTCTTAAAATTTTCATTGCTGTACTCGAGAAGTGGTAAGTATGAACAAGCACCTTTGGTAGACGTTTTACTTTAAAAAGCAACATGGTTCAGGCATGGATGTCATTAACTGGCAATTTCACAAGCATTAAGTGCTAAAACAAAAGAACCAAAACAGGATCCATATGTTGGAGGTAAACCTGCTAAAAGTCTTTCAAATGGGAAACCATAAATATATAATCTCCCTCAAACTCTCCGTGAAAGTGCTGCCAATGAAATACTCCACTAGCAGAAAGACTATTGATTATTTCGGAAGTCCAAACTGCTACGTCCATCCAAACCCAAGAGATTGATGTTCTACTTCTCGGTGATTTCTCTAGCTCTCAGTAAGAGCCCGTTTCACATTTTTTCCTGCTCCTCTCACCCTGGGAGGGCTGAGCTGTGCCTGCTGCTCCCGTGTGAGTGCCGGCAGTCTCCTCTCTCCATGGATCCTTCCAGCTCTGCTTCCTCTGCTGGGGAGCTCCTCTGAGGCTTTCCAGGTGACACCAGAGATGCTCCAGGACACTGGATCTCAGCCTAGATGCCCTTCTTCCTTTCCCAAATTTCCCCTTGAGCGCCGTGGATGCCGGGATAACCACACGGTGATTCAGCTGTGACAGCAGGAAATAAATTTGTTTATTGTTTATTTGTATTTGCATTTTTGTTGTTTGTATAATTTTTATATTTTTCTATTCCTGAGCCATGCATCGTTGCTCTCACATGCAGGGAGCTTCTTGGTCGGCTGTTTGAATCACAGGAGCAACACACAGGACAAATAGTGGAAGGGATGGAGCTTCCAAGCTCTTGGATCTTGTGTAGTGACCAAATTACAATTCTGCTGCCCTCCAAAAAATGGTCAGGTTTGGTCTGGCCAGTGTGAAATACCAGCTGCTCATTACTCTGAGAGTTACTCAGCAACTGTGACACAGATTTTTAATTTTTTGCCAATTCTCACGCAATCAGAATCACAGCAACTGTAGATGGAGGTTTTCCCACATTAAGAAGAGCTGTTTTTGTGTTTTCTGGGACTTTTTGCTTAGTTTTTCTTGCCTTGAGGGCTGTGTAATGTTCTTTTTCAAGGGCAGTTCTCTACCAGGGCAGTGGGCCCAGGAGATTCTGTCTTCTCCCTACTCTGAGGACAGAAGAACTTTAACTAAGTCCTAGATGGAAATGGAAGCGCCTGCATGGAAATAGGATCACCTCCAACATGAAGGAAATCAAGAGAATTTTTTCTCTGATCACAAGCTACTATAAAATTTAGTTTTCCACTTCCATTTGGAAAAAAAATCCACATTTTGCTGAGTTAGTCTAACTGGGACTGGTCTCTAAAATGAGTAAAGAGCAATGCTGTTTTCCTCTAGTAAAATTCAGCAGAGGCAGTGCCTTGCAATGAATTTGGTAGCTGCAAGGCTTAGCTCCATTTTAGTACCTGCAGGATATTTGCAAGCAGATCACAATTTCCTCTAATTAATCCACTAATTTAAATTATTATACATAGGACTTCTGTTAATGTTCTTGGCCAATGATATCTTCTGGCAGGTGAGATTCGTGTCTGAAGAGGGAGTATGGGTATAAAATGCAGAAGTTCCTGATTCAGCTGCCTGCTCTCTTCCCGCACAAAGGAGATGGGGACAGAGAATTCCTGTCCCCATCCGGCCCTGCTTGGCTGTGCGTACCATTTCCATAAATAATAATAATAAAAAAAGAGAGCCAGCATGGATTTTGATGTAAGGCTGGGACAGGGGAGTGATCTCAATTTAGAACACCTCAAGGGATGGGGCAGATTGTCCATTGCTTGGTATCCCTGGATGGCCTTTCTGGAAAGGACGTGGAAGCCAAGCAGGAGCTGCTGAGCTGCCTCCGGTGCTGATTTCTGCAGTGTAATTGTGGCTGGCAGTGTGCTGGGGTCTGCCTAGACCATCTAATGATTCTTTCTGGACTTCAAAATGATAAATCCATAAAGCATGTATTGCTGCAGCAGCTAGGTGCAATTTTAGAAATGTTAATGAGTAATTACATAAAGGTTGTCCACAGTCATTGATGTTAATCACTGTTCTTTTGCCAGGGATAATTAAGATGACACTTCAGCAGCATCAGCCAGTGGTTCCTGCTGCCTGTGCTGCCTCCTTCTCCCCTCCCAGCTCCTGCTGCAGCTCTCACCCTTCTTCAGGGATCTCCTCACTCCCTTCATTCCTCCTATGCTCTTGTCCCACCAGGCTTTTCTGAAGGGCAGTTCACCACAGCTGAGGATTTTTGAGCTGTTTAATATCATTTCACATGGATTGTGGGGGTGAGCTGGGGGTGCTGGGAGAAGCAGATTTGGGTGATGTGAGCAATGATCTGCTGCCCCCAAGCTCCTGCCAGAGTGTCAGGGCACTCAGCTCTATTCTGCAGGTGACTGGCTTAGACAATGCATGCAAGCTACTTCACTTTTCTTGAGCCTCCACCTCCTGAAATGGCTGGTCTGTACACCTTGTTTTGCCTTTTTGTACATCTTGGAAATCCCAGTCAATTACTGTGGAGGAGATGGAATAACAACTGTCTAAGTGTGTGGTTTGCTGTAATAAAACCTGTGAATTTTATCCACATTTTCACTCTCCAGCCTGTGATCAGACTCCACTCAGCGTAACTCAGGTTTCAGGTGATGGAAAGCCCAGGGTGGAGGTTTTAGCAGAGGTGAGATGCCCTGTCTTTGCCACTCCTGCACTAACCCAAAGCCTCGTGAGTTCCTCTGGCTTTAGGGTGGGAGGAAGAAATATCTTTAATCAGCTACAGATGGCAAACTACCTGAACCCCCCACTCCTTTATTCCTCCAAATTTTCATCTCTATGACCAGTAATTACATCTGCAGGTTAGATTTGAGGGTCGATTTTGGTAGCAGATGAAAATGGGACAATGTTGAAAAGTCATAAAGGTGCTCTTCTGCAAAACCTGTTACTCCTGTGCCTCTGACAGCGCCACACCAGCCTTGGGCAGCCCCAGCTCCTCCCTGGAGGAGGCCACTTTGGGGAAAGTGTCACTCAGCTTCTGGGAGGGTGTCAAAACCCTGGCCAGGAATAAAGGTTTGCTTCTCCAGTTCTTAGCAGTTCTGAAGGCTCCTTCAACTCACAGACCTGGTATGAGGCTTCCCAAGGACTGGGCAGCGCAGGAGCATGGGTGGGTCTAGGGTCTCTCCAGATCTGACTCTCACACAGGTTTCAGAACAGATATCAGAGATTTTAACTGATTCAAAACCCATAGCAGCTTTTGAGCTGATCTATTGCCTTCTGCTCAAGCTCTGAAGTGCTGGTGAAGAGCTCCCTAGAGCCTCCCCTCACAGCTTTTATCATCACAGGAGCAGTTCAGGATTCTCAGGTGCTGTCAGGTGCTTCCTCATCCCTGGCCTAATAAATAACCCCAAAGGTGCAACACACAGTTTCAAACCATTTAGGAAAATCTGGAAAGTAAATACCCCTAGCCAAGATTTTAAGGGTGATTTGAACTACCGAATAAGGAAAAGAAATTCCATTCAGAATTGGCTGAGGAGGAAAGATAATTTTTTGAAGATGCAAGCCTAGAAAATGCAGTTAAGGTGACTTAATTTTCTTCAAGGTGACACCAAGTATATCTTGGGTTATTGTCTCCATATTAGAACAATATGTTGTTCTGTCCTCTGGCTGCAAGCAATGTCTGCTCCCCAGTGAACTTCAGTGTCTCCAACAATACTCTCTATTATTCCACATCAAAGCCATGAGGGTCTGTGCATCCAGGAGAGATTCGAGGATGCTCTTATCATCTGAACTGTAAAAGGTCCATAATGGAGTTTTTAATGAAAAATGTGTAACACTTGGAAATCTTTCACTTACAGAAATGTAACAACCATTTTGCTGTAACTGATAAAAGATTATTAAAGTACAATTCAAAAATGGTCTCTGCTTTAATTTTGCTCTGTACCTCTCAGTCATTTTTAATTCACTTTGAAATGAATTCCACTCAATTCACACAAGGTGAGCTGTTTCTGGTGTGTTAACAGTTTTGTCCTAGGACACAAGTTTTAAGGAATTTTTGATGCCAGCTGGCTCTAAGCTTATCCTTGATAGATGCTCATTCATTTCCTTAAAGCACTATTAGGGAAACCACGTGGTATCCAGTTTGGAATTGTGCATGCATCTAAATTAGGGGAAGGCTGGTGTAATTACCTTTAAGGCAAGACTGCAGGTCACACCAGAATTTGGGGATAGCACAGTGGTTTCATACAGGCAGCTGAGATGTCCATGCCTGCAAGCCTCATGCTAAACTGTGCTTTACTGGAGGGTGAAGGAAAGTTCCTCCAGGAGATGAAATCACAAAAAGTGTCATGTAGTAAAAGAGTCATATCATTGTAATCCCTGAAATCAGTCCAACCCAAAAAGTCTTGGGTAAAATGTGTCCTTTAAAAGCAACCCCGCTGATCAAATTGTCTCCTGAAAACAGAATTGCTTTATCAACTGCAGGAAAAAAATCACACATTGCCTCACACACAGGGGATGTAGCTGGGCACTAAGCTGCAATTACCATCAGCGCAACAAAAATTGGAGTATTAGAGCTGCCACTCACTTATTTATTAAACTGAAATCACTGTCGTGCACCGGCTGCTGCCGGGCTGGAACTTTTCATGTGCAAAGTTCAACTGCAGAACAATGGGAATGAAACGATCCCAGATGTGCTCTGAGCACAGTATTGGGTTGCACACCTTTGCTAGCACCAGGCAGGGCAGCCCCGCCGCGGCTGCGCCTTCGGAGCACGACTGACATCAGCCCCTCATCCCCGGCGTGCAGGACAATGGAAAAATGTCAAGTGAAAAACAGCCCTGCAGATACTTGGCTCGTTCAGGTGTGGTGTTAAAACCCTGCCAGAAGGACTTGTGTATGATTTATCAGCCCAACGTTCCGGCCAAAGCTAAAAACCAGACTTGACTGCCCTGTTAATTTTGATACAGAAAACAGAGAAAGTTTTAAACACTGCTGTCCAGCTTAAGAGAAAACAAAAATTGAAGCTGCCATAATAGCTAAGCGGATCGTGCTGTCTAAAGGGGGAATTGAAATTTTCTGTTACACAGCTAAAAAAAATCAAACATCCGGCTCTTTGTTAAATGCATCTAAAGCAAATCACACTGTATTTTCCACTGTTCTGCTGGGAGTAAGGATTAGTGTTGCAACCATAGCTGCTTGGCTTTCCAGCACATTGTATTTTTACCTATCCAAACCCCTTTTCTTCTCATTAAGTAGCAACTCTCCCAAACCTGCTGTGTGGAAGAATTTGGGACATTTTAAGTAGCATCTCCATTATTGGAACGATCAGGGACCATTTCTCACAGGGGTTTGATGTGGGCTGCCAGACTAATACTCAACAGGAAGAAATCTCAATGGGCTGTATTTTGTGTATGTTATTGAACACCTATTCCATGGCAGACAAAGCAAACTGTGTCCCAGCCAGGTGTAACTTCCCCAATGCTGGCAGGCAGTGCTTGGTGTGCAGTCCTGCAGGACAGCAACTGCCAGATTTGCTCTTGCTGCTCTTACAGAGACCTTATAGCCCTGCTAGGAGAGAATCTAGTAGGGCCAGCTCTGCTGGGACAAGTTTTTTCTCTAGGATTAGAAGTATGATAAATGCAAAAAAATTACAGTAATTTCACAATTATAAGCCACACCTGAATATAAGCCGCACTTT
>VRYO01002734.1:8471914-8524960 GCA_009812075.1 Sialia sialis | reverse complement strand
ATATAATATATGTTTAGACATGGAAGCATATATGTAGAATACCTGTAAGATACATTATGCATATATATTTTAATAAAAATAGACATAAATAAGTACAAAATCCTCTCTGCTTTCCTTCTCACAGGTGCTTTATATCCTTGGAATGTAATGACTACTGAAGCAACAGCTTGCAGATGCTTATGTACATCAACAGCAGAGTCTGCCAGGCCTTCCACCTCAAGCTGTGGACAGTAGGACCATGGAAAACTTGCTAAATGTGACAAGATCCAAGACTTAGGAATTCACATTTCTGTCAGACAGGTATTCCTTCACTGAATCACAGTGAAGGGATGGGACTTGTACAGAACCACCCACAAAACCCACTGTTCATGTGACTACAGCACTGTGGGCTGGCAGAGTATTTCTGCTGCTTTCCTTGAAAAGTGTTGGATTTGGTTTCTTTTATTTATTTTTATCATGTTTATACATAAATCTGCTGAATGTAAAATCCCAGACAGGTAAAATCTGTTTTCTTCAGAAACAAAACAATGGCTCTGATAACACTAATTTTGAACAAAACATATGAGCTCTTTGGAAGAAATAATAATTAATACAAGTCTCAGTGTGTGTGGGAAAAAAAAAGGCAATTGTAATTCTTGACTGTAAGGTTAAAACCATCTCCTCTAATTGCACAGCAACACCTGCATTGCACCACCTCAGGCAGCTGCAGCAAGTGAATGTCACACCCATAAAACACTTGGCAATACTGCCACAGCAGCAAAGTTGGTCAGCTCCCTTCCCCAAGCAAAACCCTCACACCCAGGACTGGCAGCCTGGCACCTTTGGGCTAAGGAAGATAATTCAAAATTTATCTCCAGCAGCCAAGTTGCCTCAGCCTCCCTGCTAGAGCAATGTGCTCCCATCTGGGTGTTGTTTAACCACCAGCATGTTGGCAAGCTGGATCTATCCAAACTCCTGCAAAAAAGGCCATTAAGTGGCTGATGTAGTGTAGGGGGAACAATTTTTACTCAGAGTCCCATGAGTTCCACAGCAGCTATTTCTAGGGGCTTGCACAGATTTTCTCCTGACTCCATATTCCAAACCTTAAGTACAAGGTTTGGCACAGTTGGTTGTAAGGGGAGATGTTTTCACACACCCCCTAAAGGCTTGACTTTACTTGTAAACACCAAAATAGCATCAATTCAGCTGCTGCCCACACTTTGGTAATTGGTATGAATTCTAGAAAATATCATTAATTTCACTGTAATTAATTTTTAAGTTTTGTACATGTAAAAGCTGCCAGTGGTATGAAACAAGCTTTAAAAAAAAGCATCCTGTTTTG
The DNA here is from genome assembly GCA_009812075.1 of Sialia sialis. NCBI lineage: Eukaryota > Metazoa > Chordata > Aves > Passeriformes > Turdidae > Sialia > Sialia sialis. The sequence continues at coordinate 8,523,639 of VRYO01002734.1, read as the reverse complement.
TTCTCTTGATAATAATCTCTTCTGTTGTTACTTTGCTAGTGTAACCCGGGATTTTGAAAGTGGGTCTCTCAGCTCCCAGGACACCTTTTTTCCCTAAAGCTTGCTCTATCCTCTCGGAGGAAAGGTGAGAAAAAACAGTCCTCTGGCTGCTGGGGGAAGCACTTCTCCACCTGGAAACAGTACACCTGAGCAAGCAGAACATACTACATTTAACAATTTGATTAAAAAATAAATTTTCCCAACAGGGACAATTCAATTGGTATCAAAGTAAATTGGGAGGCACCATAAGTAAATGGCCCATTGGACATTGGCTACAGAAACAGGGCTGACAGCTCTAACACAGGCAGATCACAGATGCACATTCCAGACAAGAAAGCTCTTCCCTTCTCCATCCAATTTAAGATCATTCCCTTCCTGGCAGACCAGCCACAGTAAAGCTAACACAAACACCAAAGGATTTAGAAAAATGGCAGTTTAATATGTAGTGGTAAGGTGACATAAGAAAAAAACCATTAACAGAAGGTTACAGAAAGAAATGTGTCTATTTTTTTTAAGCATCCAAATGAAAAATGTGAGCAAACTTTCTTAATATCTTCTCAAGGGAGGTATTCTCTTTTTAAGACTCATACTGATGATATTATTTATGTCTAGAAAAATCTGATTAACACAAGTGATTTGGCAACTCCAATTCTCAAGCTGTGAAAAACAGACTAAAAAAGCCATAAAACTATGCTGTGATTTCTAAACCCAACATAATTGGGCGAAGACAGATCTTCAAGTTGCTTTGCTACAGCTTTGAATCCAACTGAAGATCTTTTCCTGACCCACAGTCAGGGAATCAATTCACAGAATTAGTGAATAACTTTCAACACTTTAAGAAAAAAGTTATTTTTTCCCCACCGACTCACCAGTGCTTGTGCCATCTAGTGGCCCTTTCTTCAGGTGAGTACCATGGCTCCTTACTAAAAGCCTTTAGTTAAGGCTGCTTGTTTTAGTACTTTAAATGAAAGGCTAGAATACAATGCAGAACACCACTGCTGACACAGTATCAAAGGAGAGAAATTCACCCTCTTCTCCAGATACCAATGCTAACATGAAGAACTTGTGCCAAAAAGGGACATGACAAAACTGCATTTTCCCTTTCTTCAGAAAGGCCTTGTATCCCCTTCAATTAAACCTCTAACTAGCACAATAAGAGAGCAAAGCAACTGCTTACATTTAGAAATGGATCCTTTAGAGTAACACAGCTCTCCTCATTCTCAATTATTTAGGTCTGAAAGACCCCAGTTTGTTTTTTTTTTTTGTATGTTTTACTAGAAAAAACATAACTATAGCTTCAATTTGGGTTCTTTTGCCTCTAAAGCCTTGTTTGCTAGTTCCACTCTCTCTTTTAACAAGCTAGCTTCTTCAGCACTCTTTTGGGCTTGTGCATGTTTCAGTAGGAAATGGGTAAGGAAAAGTTTCAAGCCTTCCCGCAGCATTCCCAGTTTGGCGTTGTCAGATACCCTGTAAAGATATAGATAAAAATATTATTTAGTCTTCCCCCATTTCAGAAGTTTCTTAATTTTATCATCTTCTTCAAACAGAGCTGTAGAAAAAAAATCCAACCCATAAAAGAAGTTTTATTGAAGAAGCTTTCAAATTACCAAGTCTGCCTTGGTTTGGCGAACAGCCCAAACACTCGACATACAACTGGCCTCAACAATAAAATGGAATATTGCAGCCTCAGGCTTGCTTTATGTAAACAATTACATTACAGCAAAGAACAAAGCAAACACCGTGTTCAAGCTTCCTTGTGCTGCTGTATGACAGCTCAAACATCACCACCTAATTTTTTCTAACTTTATGTGACATTGCAAGTCTTAGCCACTCAAGTCCTAAGCATCTCTAAGGATGGAAATTTCCCAGCCTCTCCAGGCAATCCTGTCCCATATGAAAAATAAGATTTTTCAGAGAACATTGATTAAAAACCCATTAAAAATACCCCAGTTTTTTGGCTCATTAGTAGCATTTTATTTTTCCTTCTTAAGATACATCCTAGCTATGACTGCTGGCAGAGTGAATCCCTCTGCACACAAGTGGTACAGCAATAAGGGAAACAGGGAATTACAGAGCTCTGCTCATGAAAACTCTATGACCAAAATGATACATTGAATAGCTGGAAGTTTATTTTGTATAACACAGTTGCATCTCTATCAGAGCCTGTACCAACACACACTTGCCCCACTCAGCCAGGAAAACTTGCATTTTAAGGGATGGATGGCTGATGTGTGGAAAAGGCACAGTGTAATTACAAACAAAATAGGCAAACTTATCTTCTTAATTACTGCTCAACAAGGGTTCTCTGGAGATGCCAGTGATAACTTACCTCATAAAAATGTCAGTAATTTCTTCCTCATCTGCTTTGGTTAGCAGTGTGCTTAATACCTGTCGTAAGAAACGGACTTTGGGTTTGTCCAGTTCACTGAATTCAATCACCTGGCAGACAGAGAGGGAGAATTAGATTAATTCAAGTATTTCAAACAGCTGGTCTTCTCTCCTAAATGAAGAACTTTTAGCACAACAACTGGCCTCTGCATATACTGAGCCTTGAGTTTAGCACAGAATCATTACCTGAGAAGGCTGCCTCCAAAATCCAATCAATAATGAAAGCAAAGAAAATCCTCTAAGGAATAGAAGTCTACTGGTACCAGAATACCAGATGTCCTTTCTCAATTAGATAAATACTTTGTAAGTACTTGGGACAATTCATTTAATTGCTATGGACTCCCCATTCTGTAATCCAAGAAACCTACTCAGCACTTTCCTGTCTAATAAAAACCACATCAGCTAAAAACCATAGCACAAAATCCACTGGCAAAGCCTGCTAATGAAGGGCCCCGCAGCTCCAATTCTGGATATACCAAAGGAAATAATCTCACAACTGCTCTAGATAAAGAACTTAGACTTTCTCTATGCCTGGGTCACCACAGATTCCCTTCCCCAAATGACAGCATTACCATAATCAATTCAAACAATTTGGTAATTTTTAAACAAGTTTATCTTAGCAAAATCAGATAAAATACCAGATAGGTAACTGCAATAGAACTAGCAAATGCAGGGAACACACAGAAGGATTTGAAAAGAAAATACACCAACCTTGACAACTGAAAGTGGCAGTGATTTTGTCCTTATTAAGTGAGCCAGCAGTGAAACCAAGTTGGAGATGGCAGCAGCTGACAGGTTTTCCAAGTCTCTGATTTTGTCCCAAATACTAAACTGAAATGTCACCTAAGAGTCAAAGGTAAAAAAATAATCCTACAAATCAAGTGGCTGTTTAAATGAGTAACAACATAACAAACCTTTTGACCGTCTATTCTTTACAAGCCCTCCTTTAATTAACAGAAATGCTTGATCAGACTGTTCCAATTATTTTAAAATGCATAAAACAGAAGGAAGAAAACATTCAGCATTTCATTTCCTGTTCAGATCTGACCATGGCTATGCCTTACTGAATGCTTAGCCACACCAGAAGAATTTTTCCTTGGGATCAAGATCTTAACAGGCATGCATCCATTCTCAGGTACTCTGTCTTCCTAATCACAATCAATACACAAAACCAATGAAGCAACAGATTTGTCTTTACCTGAAATCGTCTTTCATATCCACAAAACTTGTTAGCCAAAAATGCATAGAAGGGGTTGAATGTCTTCTCCTGTAAGCAGCAGTAAAGGATGACATGAACTATTTCTCTCTCCTGCTGATCTTTTAGTCCAAGCCTAAAATTCAGCAAGAAATTGAGAATCATTTTGTAAGGAAAAACTTGCTGACACAAAGTAAGAGCTACAAATCACTGTAATTTTACTTGATACAAAGTACCTATGAAGTATTTAAAACTCCTAGTGGACTCCAACCTTTAAGAGTATTGGCTAAACAAGTATCCTGGTATGACACTGTGGAAATGAAGAAGCATTATGGATATTAGCATTCATTCTCTCTCCTGAGTGAAACTATAGTTTGTGAAGAGGGTGTGGCCGTTCTGCTAATGAAGAGGATCCAGCCTCACTCTCTCCTTTTTGTCACCTGTGATGTTCCCAGCCCTCTCCTCCCTGACACCTCTGTAATCACTGAGCCACTTCAGGGAGCTGTTCTGGCTTCAAACTAATTACTTTCATTTGCAGTAAGGAGGAAAGGGACTAGAAAAACTACACCACTCTGGATTTCAAACAGTTTAAATTATCCTTTAACCACACCTCAACTCTGCCACAGCCTGAGCAGCAGATGAATCAACAAGAGCAGTTAAAGTATTTCTTTATATGCTCTTCCTCACGAGACTGACACAAAACATACAAATACAAATTCCCATACACTCTGGAACATATGTTCACACTGAAGTTAATTCCTTCACTGACAATTATGTGTGTGTTCCATTATACTCTGCCAGATGTAGGCAGATTTAAGAATTCCCCTCTTTGAGTTTGCTGTATAAACATCAGCACCAACACACACCAGGCAGCCTGCAGAGAGATTTTCTGCCAAGCCTGTGTGTATTCAGATTTGTGTACTAGCTTAAACGGCACAGATGAGAGTCAAGTCCAATTTGCAAATTGAGCTGCCAGGCCTTGGCAAGAGCTGCAGCAGTAGCTAATTTCTTTTAATTGAACAGGCCATATTAAGATATTGGAATGACTCCATCACAGTCGTAAGTCCAAGCTGTGTTTTGCAGAAGTGGCATTTAATCAAATATTAGTTGACTTTATTACAAAGTCTGTTTTGGTTCAGTAAGCAAATTAAATAATTGCACGCCATCCTGCTAAGACAATACCCTTGAGTTACAAGGCTGAGACAGAAAAGTTCAGACCTGATCTCTCCCCTCCCAGTTCCTACAGACTTAATATTCCTACAGAATTAATATTCTGACAAACACAAGGAAAAGCTTAGTATGAGCTCTTCCCTAATCATATCTTTTTCTGAAGAGTTGCTTGTCAAGGGGTAAGAGAACTGGTCTTAATGTGAAGCAAACCCAAAGCTAATAAATTCTGCAAGAGGGAAGCAGAGGTGCTAGAACACTACCAGGTCACGCAAGTATGGGCAGAGATGGCTTATCAAGGTGGCAAGAAGTCATGGCAGTGCAGTAGTACTGAAATCACAGCAATCCAGCAAAAAAATCCCACAAGATGTTCTGCAAGTACTTCTGGTCTGCCTCTGTAAGCAAACAAGCCTGCAGCAGCCTTCCATCCACAGCTCCACTGCAAACAGGCTCCTTACATCAAAAGATGCTGCAAATCCCAGCTGCAGCCAGGAGTGACAACAGGGGCTACTCCTTTCTTCTGAATGCCAGTTCTGCTTGCTCCCATTAATCCTCATACCAGGGTTCTGGTCCCTTCTGCTACCCTTTGATGCTATGTGGATCCCTAGCTAGGCACTTCTTTTAATTGCATTATCAACTGAATTTTCTTATGCCCAGACCAGAAATGCTGAATTTACAACCCATTTTTAATTCTGGGCTGATTTCTGTACTAGGTTGTACTTACTTCAGAAGTTTTTCAAAGGCATCCATGAAGTCTTCACTCATCATCAAGACACAAAAAATACTTCTCCTGATATCAGTGTTCATTCTCAACTTACGAGCAAGCTCCATTATTTTTGAACTCACCTGAAAATGAAGTTATATGCTATTTTATTTATGTTTTCCTTTAAAAAGCTATTCCTGTACAGCCTTAAATAACACCATCAATGAAGCTCTCCAGTAAACCATGAATCACCAATCCAAAGGTCCTGAGCTTTTGTTCAGAGGCACAGGCATCGTCAGGAGCTTTTTCAACTATGGAAGTACATTTTAATCTACTTTAATTGTGCCAATTAATTTTGAACGTGTTTCTTTAACATGAGTAATTCACCATGATCATCTCATCACATTACTTTTGGAATCAGCTTGGATATACGCCACAGACAGACACCACAACCTGTCAGACTAGCAAATCCTCTGTTGAATCAAGTCTCTTCTTTCACCTTAGCAATTCCACAGGACAAGAGAAAACAAGCTATACCATATTTGTAATAACAGCTCTTAGGAAGTATATGAGTACAATATCCAAAAAACCTAAGAGCAGAATTTACAGACATATATGAAAATTCTTCAAGACATCACAAACACTTCGACTTACGATTTAGATTTACCTTTCCTACGTGCAGCTTTTGCTGAGCCTGGCTTTTTGTATCACTGATCATTGGTGCTCCACTCCAGGATGATCCCACGATCCACCAGCGACCAACCTGGTCAGCACTGAGGAGAGACTCCAGTGACACACGGAGCTGAGTGTCTTTTCCTGAACCACTGCTGTGAACCTTGAATAACAAAACAAAAATAAAAACCAACACAAAAGCTTTTATTTGACATACAAATACTTCAATTACTTAAAATTATTTTTAAGCAAAAATTTTGCACATATAAATTAATATCTCCATAAAGGTCTTCCCATGTTTCCTCCCCAACCTTTCTTTTAATCAGCAACCTGAAAAGAATTTACAAGTTTCCCATACGCTGTAATTCAAAAAAATGAATAAAGTTGGATAAATCTACATGTAGAAGCTCTTGGGATTTTTATTGGAAAAAAGATATACTAATCTAAAAGGACACTTCTTCCAATCACAAAGTTGGATTAGAATTCAGAGGATGCTGACATTGCAGCATCTTACAAATCTGGTCATGATTTTCCTTTTGAACACTTGTGACTACATAAAATGACTCAACAAACTGCCTTATGTGTTGTGCAGTTCAAGTAACAAAAACTTTCACCCCTTTTACACTGGGTTGTTCTAGACAAACTGCCCATTCTGTAAAAGAACCCAACAACCCACCAACAAAAAATCCCCAAGAAAGCTGACATCCAATACAAATAATTACTCCTGGATTATGAATAACAAGGCTACACCAGCCAAGAAAGTTCTCACCAGTGCTCTCTGCAATTTGCGGAGTCTTTCGACCGGCTCAGGATCATACCCAGGAATCTTACGCATGTCATTGTTCCTAAGTGCCAGCATAGTCTCCAGCATAAATCGAACCTATTGGGAAAAGAAGTATTTCTGTGGATTCTGAGCTGTGGGTTTACTATATAAGTAGAAGAGAGTACTTTGAAACTGCTATTCTGAGAGAATAAGTTCAGCTGGCAATATACATCAAAATTTAAATACAACATGTTTAACTCCTATTACATTAATTTGTGTACAAGCTTCCTCTGCTAAACACTACACCTCAGTGGCCATTTTCTGAAGTGTACAAAGTATCATGAAACACAAAAACTGTCCACTGCATTAGATACAAACCAGTCCTGTCTCAACCACATCATGAGCATTTCAGCATCTGTGCTGTAAGAACTAATGCAGAAAGACAACTGAGTAGAATGTAGCAGAAAAAATATCCGTAAATTAAGCTATGTATCCAAGTACTTATTACAGGCTGCTGAGAATATAAAATCTTTAGAAACAAAAACGTACCCTAGTCTGATCTTGGAATTTCTTCTCTGCTGTGCTTGCTTTCCTCTGGGCTTCAGTGATCAGTTCTTTCAAAGCCAATGCATCGTCTTTCCTTAAGGAAAAGCCCACGTTTTTCAGTAGAAACAAAATCAGCTCAATCTCTTTTTCAGTGAAAGCACTAACAAGCTTTTTCAGAATATCAAAGATCAGCAGGCAATGAACCACATGGAAGTTATACAGATGAGCAATCAAGGCAAGCAGATTTTCACATTCTTTCCCTTCAGCATCACTTTTACAGAGTTCATCAAATTTCTTCACCACAGCTTCCAAAAAGTGAGCACCGACCTGGCAACAATTCCATTAAGGAGGCAAAAAAAAAAATCCAGCAGTTAACTGTAAGTAGATTCTACAGACATCTGTAAAACTCATTTTTGGGTCACTGCCACTATTAATTTTAAAGAAATATTGTTGCTTCTCTCAACCAATACAGAAGTTCTACATTTACGTACACAAATATATAAGCAGACATTTTTCTAGAACTCTATGTTATTTACACCTCATATTTGACATCCAGCTGCCTTTTAAAGCCTGTGCAAGAAAAACAAGTATTGTGAACCTACAGTATACATACATCAGCATTTATTTATGTAATATTCATAGACACATATAAGCATCTTTCCAGCTGTCAAGCTAGCATGCAGTTACTGCTCGTCATTCATCCAGGAAAAGCTGCCTGTCAAAAAGCAAATGCATCCTGAGTTTGGCATTCCAGAACAAAATCCTTAGCAGAAGGATAAAAAGCAACATTGTGAAAAAATCCCCATAATACCAAGTTTTCACAGGTGCTGAGCATAAGGTGAAGCTGCTTTTGAATTGGGGATAATTCTTAGATGTTTGTCAGTGGTGCAGCTGGTAAAAGAGATTTTGGAATACATTTATTTCTGAAGAGAGAACTGATGCTAAAGGCTGGGATTAGAAAGCCTAGAGGCTCTAAAACACAGGGAGGTAATGAATCCATTACTGTTAAATAAGACTCTCACCCATTATTACTGTGCTAAAATCTGCTGAAGCAGGACTGACTTGCATTACAAGCCTTGACTCAGCTTAGGAGTTAACTATGCAATGGGGCTGCCCAAATTTATAAACACAGGACAACTTCTGCATTGCTCAACCTAATCGTCAGTGCAGCTGTACTATCACACTTCCACGTAATGCACATTGTACATTTATTTTACAGAAACATTGTATCTGCAGTCAGAACTGCCTTTCCAGCAGCAAAGGGACAAAATAAAAGTTTAATGCCAAGGCTACTTGGAGAAACAAAACCCCCTCCAAAAATTGCCATGCCTTTTGAAATTTTTAATATTCCATGCTATAACTACTTAATTCCATTGATGATTTGCATGATTTGCTTAGAAAAGAAGTTTATCCATCACTGTAAAAAGATTCATGTAGTTCTAACACTTTTCTTATCTGGATATACATAATTCAAAAACAATACCCTCACGTATCCATGAGAACAGAAATGGATTATGTAACTAAAGAGAAGCTAAATGTTAGAAATTTTTGATGAAAGAATGATAGTTTTATAACTGACCAGTGGTAATTCATGGAGGAAATAAAATCAGATAAAGCAACAGACTTAGACCCTTTCACTTACGGAAGCCTTGCAAATAAGCAAAAAAATACTGATGAAATACAACTAAAGATGCTTGTTAATGTCACAGCTAAAAACTACAAGGCAATTCAAACAAAATGTAAAGGAAAACAGTCTACAATATGTATTTTTATACCAAATTAGTCCCAAGCCCAAGAATTACCTCAATTCCTACGTTATGATGAAGGATGCTGACCAGAAGGACGTGCTCCATCAGCAGTCTCGTGGGCATGGCAACTGGAGTAACACAGGCATTCATGAGAATGTCTGTCAGAGTGTCATTCATGTCCTTCCTGCTGTTGGCCATGTAGAGCTCTTCCATCTGTCCACTGATGGAGGACATATTTGGTTCACTCAGCCTATGAAGAAACAAAATACAGTGTTCACTCTTTCTTCTCCTTACACAGTTCCACAGTTTTGAGTTCACCCAACAACCATTTTTTTTAGAGAAACTAGTCTGACTTAAGAAGAAAAGATGGGAGGTTGATAAGATGACTGGAAGGGATCTTTTGTATTTATATTTTAACATACATGGCATATCAAATTTCAAATGAACAAACTCTAGTCTAGTTTTAGAGGTAACAGATGAAAATTGTCAATAGATTTCTGATTTTAAAAATACCCTAAAACTGAAATGAATGTTAATTACTTTTTCTATTCTGCAGTACTTTAACCTAGGAAGGGTTGCTCCTCCTCAGTTGTAGTGTAGAAGAAATTTAATTTATTTAAAAACACAAACCAAACCAAAATCTGTTTTCCTTTGAGTTTTTTTTTTAATAAGCACACTCCAACTGACACTTAGTGAATTATACCTAGCACTTGCAGGCAACTGCTGTGTGGAATCCAGCCCAATCTTAAATTTATTTTCTAGATTTTTCAACATATATAATGACTAACTTTGAAGAATTTATACCAATAAAGATAATTATTCTTAACAATAGCAGACATGATTGCCAACTTAAAATCAGTTTGTGAAGACAAAAGTCACATCCTTGCCACATGAACTTGAATGATGAGCATTGTCAGCTTGATCCAGAAAGATTAATGACTTTCCTTATTACATTACCTATTAATGAGGCCATTCACCATTTTCTTCAGTCTTCCCAATTCTTCTCTTTTCTTGTCATCTAGCGTCACCTGAACTTTCCTTATTTGAGGAGGAACATACTTTGTAGCACCCTGGTTACCACTCTTAGGAGGAAAACAAGAAAACAAGGTGTCAGATGAGACCAGTATCTTAAACACAAATATACAATTCTACTTAAGATTAAAGTACCAACTTCTACTTAAGGTTGTATCTTACCATCTAATAATCAGCGCCAAATGAACAACATGAAACAAAGAAGCAGGCAAAAAAAAATACTCTTTATGACAAACTTGACGACAGCAAAGACCCTCTTCCCTTACTTTAAGTTATGGTCATTAAAACTTGACATCTCAAGTCTTGGTTTTACTCAAGTTTTATCAGAGACAGTTTAAGTTTAGGCCCATGAGGGCTAAATGACCTGTGTGACCTCCTCTCCTCCACCCATTCAACAACATCTAACACTGGCAGAACCTCTAAGATGTTCAGAAAGTAACATTCCAGTGTGCAACTACGCTAATTTCAACACATGTTCTCTCACATTCTCATATCCTTACACTCTAATGCCAGGGCAGCTCCTTTTATTTGCAGATTTCGCACACAGCTCCCACATGCCTTGTGCTGGAGGGTATTCCCAGGGTATTCCCAGCCTGACTCGGGAACTCTTCCCTCCACGTCTAACAAGTGTCCCTAGGACCTGACAGACCTTTCAAGTACACACTGTCGCTGGGCCCGGCTCTTTTGAAGCAGGTCTGTGCGTGCTGAGGCGAACATCCTACCTCTGCCTCCTCCTCCTCCTCGCTCGAGGGCTCGCTGGCCTCTGGCACCCCGCCGTCCTCGGGGGACGAGCTCTCGCTCTCCCCGTGTCCTTCCCCGTCATCCGCCTCGGAGGCGTATTCCTGAGCCTCTTCGTCCTCACCATCCTCGTCCTCACCATCCTCCTCGTCCTCATCACTCTCCTCCTTCGGCGGCGGGCGCTGCCGCGGGGGCCCCGGCTCGGTGTCCTGCTGCTCCTCGTCGCTGCTCTCGCACAGCTGGCTGAGCCCGGCCCGTGTTCCCAGCGCTCCCAGCACGTATCCCAGCCCGTCCCGCAGGAAGCTCTGCGGCAGCCGCTCGGCCGCGGGCCCTTCCTGCTTCTTCTTGCGCCGCTTCCCGAGCCCCAGCTGCCGCTCCAGACGCCGGATCTCCTTCTCCTCCTCCTCGTTGGCTTCCAGCAGGGCCCGTTTCCGCGCCGAGGTGGCTGCGGCGGCCGAGTGTGCCTCAAGGGCAGCCGATGTCGGTGCCGATACTGGCTTGGGCCGCTTCTTCCCAGCGGCGGGCGAAGCCGGGGCTCCGGGGCGAGCGGCAGGAGCCGGCTTGGCCTGACCCGGCTTGGCCTGGCCCGGTTTGGCCGGAGTGGGCTTGGCCGGTGCCGGCTTAGCCAGAGCAGGCTTGGCCGGGGATGTGGGAGCCTCCACCAGTTCCCCGCGTTGGAGTCGGCGGCGGCGACTCCGCTTTAGTTTGCGCTTCTCCTTCCTGGCGTCCCGGCGGCTCTTGCGGTTGTATCTCTCCGAGTCTTTGAGCAGGGCCAGCGGCTCCTGGCCGCCGGCCGCCTGCACGTAGTCCCGCACCGCCTGCCGCAGCCGGTCCAGTTTCCCGCCGCGGCGGGCGCGGGCGGCAGCCCCCCGCTTCATCCCGCCCGCAGCCACACCGCGCCTGGGCGCCGCCATCTTGGACAGGAGCCGGACCGGCGCTTCCGCCGCGCGGCCGCCACGCCGGGCACAGCGCCCCCTGCTGGGCGCGGGTGGGTGCGGCTCTGAGGGGACGCGGCCATGGAGTGCTGCGCCAAAGCGCTCCGGCTGTAGAGAGCCACTCGCCTGTGCGTGCGTATCTAAGAATGACAGAATCACAGAAGAAATCAGGTTGGAAAAGACCTCTGAGATCATCGAGTCCAACTTATGACCGAACATCATCACGGCAACTAGACCGTGGCATTAAGTACAGTGTTCAAAAAAACACCTCCAGGGACCGGGATTCCATCACGTCCCTGGGCAGCCCATTCCAGTCACCATTTCCGTGAAGAAATTCCTCCTATTGTCCAAACCTGCAGTTTGAGGCTGTGTCCTCTCGTCCTGTCACTTGTTACCTGGGAGAAGCGCCTGACCCCCACCTGGCTACACCCTCCTCTCAGGTAATTGTAGAGAGTGACAAGGTCCAATCTTATCACAACCCCAGCTCCTGCAGCCACTGCTTACAGGATTTATGCTGAAGACCCTTCACCAGCTTTGTTGCCCATTTTCAGACATGCTTCAGAAAGAAAATGCAAGGCTTGTCCCTTTTTTACATCAGCAACCGGAGCGATTTGTCCGTCACGGCCCTGGCTGTGATCACAAGGCTCCCATGGGGAATGAGGCTTTTGCTGATGCCTCTTGAGGGACATCAGCCCCTGGCCACTCCTCCACCTGCCAAGAGCCACATTTTATCCCCTTCCAACACTGCCAGGCTCAGGTATCTTTTCCTGAGCATGCCAGAGCCAACATGCATGTCCATGGCCTTCTGCAGAGGAACTTGGGGGTGCTGATGGATGACAAGCTGTCCATGAGTCAGCAGTGTGTCCTTGTGGCCAAGAAAGCCACGGGATCCTCAAATGCATTTGGAAGAGCATTGCCAGCAGGTCAAGGAGGTGATGCTGCCTCTCTGCTCAGAACTTGTGAGGCACATCTGGAGCGCTGTTCAGTTCTGGGCTCCTCAGGACAAGAGAGACATGGAGCTCCTGGTGTAGGTTCACTGGAGGGTACAAAGAGGATTAAGGGACTGAAGCATCTCTCTTATGAGAAAAGGCTGAGGGAGCAGGACCTGTTCAGCCTCTAAAAGAGAAGACAGAGAGGATGTCATTAATGTATATAAATATCTACGGGAGGATGCCAAGAGGATGGACCAGGATCTTCTCAGTGGTACCAAGCAATAGCACATGAGGCAATGGGCAGAAACTGATGCACAGAAGTTCCACCTGAACATGATGAAGAACTGGAACAGATTGCCCAGAGAGGATGTGGAGTCTCCCTTACTCTCCAGAACCATCTGGATGCAATCCTGTGCCATGTGCCTAGGATGACCCTGCTTGAGCAGTGAGGGTTGGAAGAAATGACACATTGTGGTCCCTTCCAGCCTGACCCATTCTGGGATTCTGTGACAACTTCTATTGGGCCATTTCCACCCTCACCAGTGTTCAGGACAAAGTGATGCCACTGCTGGTGCCTGTGTCCCTGCCACAGGCATGCATCCCCTGGCTCTGCACAGCTGGTGACAGCTTGTCTGTCATCCATGTGATCAGGGGAAATTAAATGTCCCATGGCAGTTTGCTGCTGTCAGCAGGAAAACCAATTTGTCTGTCTTATTTTTAGTCTCTGCTGTGCTCTAGGCTTATGGACTCTGCTGGGTGTGTGCCAGTCATGTCTGGCAGATGCCTGGAGTTCCCCAAAACACTGAATTTTTCCCAAGTTTCATTGAAAACTGGGCAGAGGGAAGAATTTCTTGGCTATACAAAGAGCCTCAAAATGAGCTTAGACCTTAGCAGACATGAGAAAAACAAATGCAAGCCACCACACGTAACCCAGTTTCAGAAAAAGGGTTGGTCTTGAGCCTGCTTTGGGGACCAAATCCAGAGCAAGTCAGGTTTCATTTTTGTTGTCATGATACTCCTGACCTCCTCTGGACAATGAAGTGCTGCACAGGACTTACATTTTACCTGACAATTTAATATGGCTTTATTACTCAGAAGATTATTTTTGTCTTTCTATGCATGTTTCCATATTCTCTGATTACATCATATGTCCTAGATGACCCATGCCTCAGAAATTCAGCTTTCTCAAGGCTGATGCATAATGAATCTTTCATCCTCACTGACAAAATATGTTGCATTGATTTGTCAAGGCATTCCTTTTGCTACATTTTAAACTATATATTATGTTGTAATTTATTGCCAGGCCACTCTTTATTCATGCACAGACAGCTCACATGCATTTTGCATCCTATTTATAGATTTATTGATAACAGTAATCCAGCAGCATGCCAGAATGCAAGATAAATACAGCTGAATATAGTTTGAGAAAATATTAGGTGCTTTTAGAACCCTAAGATTTGCATCTTCCTTGTGTCTCATCACGTAATTTGTTATTCAGGGCAAGAGAGCTTTCCAATAATGGGAAATTTCATGTATCTTCAAAGAGAGAAAATGCCAATATTTGCCTTCTTCAATAATTCATGTCACAAAGCAAAATGTGAAGAGCATGTATTTTGCTGAACCTCATAATCCCAAATTTGGTTGAAAATGGACATGTTACTTTTGCAAAAATATATGTTTAGAATTATTATTGCCTGCTTTTGAAGTAAAAATACTTACTATTTTACATTTACTAATTTGGCTTTGAGTAGCTGGTAAATACAGTCTTCTTAAGATCTAAAATGTGAATAAATTAGAAACTCCTGCCAAGGACTCTTCCAACATTCCTGTGTCATCTAAATATCAGAAAAGGGAGGAAATCCAGTTTTCATTCCACAAATTTCACTTTCAGATCTCTGCATCATGTGAGCATCACTTACCAAACAGGGATTTGGAATTGAGGGAACATTTTGTAATTGTTCTTTGTTTTGACAGTGATCCCACATCAGAGAACAAGCCACGAGGGCAGGCTTCACATTTACAATGAAACTGAGCATAATGGCATGATTCACTGGAAATGAAAGTTCATATAAAATTGTTGCTTCCTGCTGAGATAATCTTTGTTAACAGATTTCCCTTCCTATTACTTTATATGCATGGATTATTATTTCCCACCCCTCAGCAGAATGAGCAAAATACAATTCCTTTAGCTGTCCATCTGCACTTGTCTCCTGTTCACCTCCTACATGCCATGAAAATGTGCCTTAGTGACTACATAATGCACATAGGTAGATTTCTGGCTCTTTTGTAATTTGCAGCTATTGAGAATATTTATCACCACAGGAAATATCAAAGCAGCACCAGAAAGACTTTTAGACTGAGCTGGTAAGGGTGGCTCTTTGTTCTCGTCATTGGAGAAAACAGCCTGATTGATGTAAGAACATGGTTTTAACTACAAAGCCTTTTTTGACTCTACAGAATAAAAGCTTCTTGCCAGAATGAATTTATTCCAAGCACTGAGTGCAAGTGACTCTGCTGTGAGTACCCAGCATCCATCTACTGGAGGTACTGCCTCTCCCCATGTCATACTGTCACCAGTAGCAGCAGAACTGAAATTTGGTCTGCTGGGAAAGATTGTCTGTGGAAGGACACTTTTCTTCTGGAAAACATTTTCCAGTCTCAAGGCAGTACAAAGTTGCTGTTTCTTCAGATGTGTTTCAGTCCCCTCTATTGAGGAAGGTATTGGTAGGTAAAGAAAGTAGTTTCTGAAGTGTTTTAAAGATATGTCCCTGTTGCTCAGAATCTTAGTGGGTTTTTTTTTTTTTTTTTGGTTGTTGATTTGTTGGGGGTTTGTTTGTTTTGGGGTTTTTGTTTATTTGTTTTTTAACCCAGGGTATATGTGCTGAGCAATTCCTGCAGTCTTGGTCTGTAGACAGCTTAGCCAGGCATGCTAAAAACTGACTACACAAAAAGTCTAGAAAAATATCTGTTCTGGCACTTTATCCCACATTTCCATCATCTTTGTACCTGACCTTGGGCTGGTCATTTATCTTCTCTCTGCTGCCTTTGTACAAAATGAGCTTCCTTCCATCATTCTGTGACTAAAGCCACACAAGTGCATCCTGTATCTCCAGGTTTGTGGGCTGAGGAAGTTCCACCCTCAGTACCTCCCCTCGGGGTGTAATTCCTGCCTCTTCTCTGGGGCTGCCCCAACAGATTTACTGACTGAAAGCTGTTTGCTGAGTTTTTAATATAATCTCTATCTTTTAGTTCCTGAAATCAGTGTCACCTGTCAGTGCTCGCTGGTGATACTCCTTAAAAGAGATCTACCATTAGTTTAAGCTCATTTTGCCTGTTTGATTGAGAAAAATTAGAAAGTAACCATGAGTACTTCACACGAGGCTGTCTGTAGCTTTCCCCCTACCCCTCCAAAAAAGCAGATGAAAGTGGAAACCTCAGCTGGCAAAACTCAAATAGGGAGAAGATGCATATTCGCAGATTTTAATCATTAATATCTTTTAGTTCATTGGAAGGAAGGAGTGGGTACTAAAGGTTATTATTTAGATAAATGATCCAAAAGACAAGCATAAAAAAAGATAGATATGCTGAGTGAAAGCAGAAACCCATTTCCCCAACCCATTAGCATTTTTAGTTTTAAACTACAAGGAGATTATCTAATATGTTGCACAAGGATGACTGAAGAAACGCAATCAGATTACTTTCTTGCTATTAAAAGGATGAGGTAAATTGCAACTAAAATGAACTTTTAAATTAGTGTTTTGTGCCTATCATAGTTTAAAAAAGAAACAATTGTAAATCAGAATAGCACCATTGATCAAAGTCCCGCATTATGGCACTTTGCATTTTTCACACAAAATTTGTATAATCAAAGCTTCTCTGCCACGAATTGTCTCTGTGGGAGACTTAGTGCTAAACACCAACCTTATCTAATGAACACTTACATTGTCATTTAGAAGGCAGTTTTCATCAAAAACCTGTAAATACATACCAAGGGATCCTTTTCCTCTGCTGTTAATTACTTAGCTTTAACATCCCAGTTGAAATTCTGTTCCCTGAAGAATAGTCTCTATTAGCTATTTCTTTAATTCTGACAAGGCAACTTTAGAAAAAGAATGCTTAGGAGTAACAGTCCAGAAGAAATACCTGGGAAGGCTTGAATTCATCAAACAAATTCCCTAAACTTAACAGGTGCTGTTACTTCATTAAAGTAGCCTTTTACCTGTTTGTTTGTTTAATTACTTATAAAAGTGAAGACTGTAACTAGAGTAGGTGCTGTGCCACTGACACAGCAGTAGTGTGCAGTGCTTCTGTTCATCCCATCTCTGGTACATGGTGTAAGGTGATTATTTCCAGAGACAATCTCCACCAGCTTTTTCAGCTCAGTGGGGTGCTGCTAGCTATTAACAAAAGTCTTACTGCATTTCTTCTGAGGCTTTGCTAAGCATGCAGAATATATATAATGTGTGTCTGAGCCAAATACAATGAAGCATTTGGAGGTCTCTCCAGGGTGTCAGCAAGCTTGTACTGAAACAATGATATCAATTTATACATTTTGACTGCCATTCTATATTTTAATCCCAGTTCTTATAAAGCATGATGTTATTATGTATAATACAGCGCTGATTTAAGGTACAGTTCCTGATCAGGAGCTTTACTTACGTGAGCATAAGCAGAGTGCAGCAGTGGACAGTGCCTGTCACATCTCCAGTTACAGACCCTTCTCTCAAAGTGCTCTGAAATAGCCACACTGATCTAAGCCTGACATACAACAGAGTTCTTCTCCCTCACTTTAGACAGACTGACCCAATCTCCTTGCTCTCTGTTTATAGTCAAATGGAGAGAAATAGTGACTTTTACAGGAAAAAACCTCATCTAATTCTTATTAGGCTTCTGCATCAGGTCAAGATGATCAGTGCCTCAGACTCCCTTAGCCCAAGGTAAAAAGGCTTCCTGCCTTCCATGACTGGCTCAACTGCAGGCAGTGGTCTTGGAGATGCCTCTTTAGGTGACTCATGCAAAGGTCATGGCAGCAAAACAAAACCACACTCACATGACCTTAAGTAACCTCGTGTTTGCACAGTTTGTGTCTGGCAGCATCTAAAACTAGATTCCACCCTAATCTACTTCTTCACTTGATGCCTTCCCTTTCAAGTGATTGCCATCTTTCAAACCTGCAGTTTTGGAGCTATTTTAGGTCATCCTCAATCTGCCACGAATTTGTCCAGGTAATGCACTTCCCCATGTTAACACCTGGAGTCATGGCATAATATACCAAATTCAAGATTTGATCAGCATGAAACTGAAAAGTTTTTAAACTGGACTGGCTTGATTTTGTGATTCAGCTACACAAAGAGGTAACTAGCTGTGGGAAAGGGAACTTCGTCCAGTAGCAGCACAGAGCAAGATCACACAAAATCAGTTATGAAATTACTATTACTATTACTATTACTATTACTATTACTATTACTATTACTATTACTATTACTATTACTATTACTATTACTATTACTATTAGAAAATTACTGAAATTACTGTGTCAGAATTATTTCCCATGCTGCTTTAAGGGAGAATTCATTATTCAACAGCTACAGCTGACCCTTCTGTTGCCTAATCTGAAACAGGTTTTGAAACACAGGTGAAAACAGGAACAGTTACAAAATCCTTTTTGTGTAACTACATTTTCATGAAAGGGTTTGTCTTCTTTGCTCTCCTGAATAATTTTTTAGAAGCATGTTAACAGTTAAGTTAGTGTTAAGAATAAAGCCTGCAGTACTGTATATGTGTGCCTAGGGAGCTAGCTGAGTCTGTACAGCTTCAGTTTTTGTTTCCTCAGTGGAAATTTCCTCCTTGTTTACTGGTGGCAAAGGTAAGAAGTCTATTTTTAGGACAACCCACATTTGTCTGGATGCACTTCCAGAGTGGCAGTGTTAAGCTTACTGCAGCCTATTCCTCTAAGTAATCACGGGAAAACACACACTTTAAATGAGGCACGTGTTAGTATCATTGAGAATTTTATGATTACAGAAATCAGCTGAAAAGACAGTTTTATTCTTCATCTAATAATTGCAGTTGTAAATTCTTAACTGCAGGTGTGATATTTTCATTAAGTGTTTAAATAAATCCTCACAATGTGGGGCTCTGATCCCTGATGGGGACTCCTGCAGCCCTGTAATGAAGAAGAAACAACAATTACAAGAATAAAAAACTGTGCCCTTGCTTCTAAGGCATGTCAAGGTATTGGTTTGAATTCTGAGCTCTTTAATTAGTCCTGAATCTTGCACATGAGTGGTTCCAGTTCTGAGATCTGTTATCTTTGTGTTGACACTTCTGCCTGCTTTTGAGCTCTGCAGATGAAAGAGGAAGCTTGAAAGGAAGAGAAACCTATCAGCAATTTGACCATATTTATTTTTTTCCCTTTTCCTAGTAGAGAAGATGGTTAATGCATATTAATGCATGATACTAGTAATGATGATGATATCTGTCTAGGGATGAGCTGCCTGTGTGCAAGACTTCTTTTCTTCTCTGGCATTCACAGAAGAGAACAACACCAACTATGTGATCTTAATGTTCCTTTTCTTGGTGAATTGATCATGGCTTCTTTCTGTTTCAACTTGGGTATTGAAGAAAACTTGATCTACACAGGACCAAAGACCAGATGTACCCGAGTTTCAGTTCTGATACAACATCCTCTTTGTAGCCTTGGGCAGGCCACTTGATCTTTGAATTTTGCAGCTTCATATTTTGTAATGCAAATAGATTATAAAGATGTTGTGACATTAACCTGAGCCACATTAGTGGTGGGAGAACTGTTTAGATGTTATTCATACAAGAAGAGGAAGTTGTGCTAGGCAAGAAGTGTTATTAGAGATACATCTGAATAGCAAAATTCAGATACTGAACCTAATCTGGGTGTCCTAAAGATGAGAGAGCACCAGGATTCGGGGTTCAATATGACATTGACTATTTATTAACTCACGGCATCAAGCAGTTGACCTGTTTTGTTAAAGAGTTGGACTTTTGTATTTTCCATACCTTTCACATGCCTAATTTCAATTGCTTTTTCCCATCAGCAGGAAAGGTCATTCTCATTAGGAGACAAATAATGCAAATTGGATGCATTCAATTTGCATGTTTGAATATGCGAATGAACACACTTCCCATTTTTCTTCCCAAGGACTGACCTCTCAGTCAAACAGAATTTATTCTACTCTGAGCTGAAAGTGAACTTCTATACAATAAAGATGGCTGGGAGTCACAGGGCATCTGACATATTTTAGCTAATTATGATTCCAGATATTTGATGGCAGACAGAAAACCTGTGGCTGGGTTTCACAAGAATGAAAAATTAGGAGTCAGCCTAGATTCCAGTTTTTGTGTAGAAACAGAGGTGATTAAGTGAAATTATTAGACTTGTTCAAGGCCAACATCAAAAATAGTTTTAGAGACTCATGTATAAGATTGATGTTATCAGTAGCTCTTGATGCAGACTGGGAACATAGCCATGGAACAATCCCAACCTCCAGCAATAAGGAAGCAGATTCAAGGTCACTTGCAAGCTGAGATGCTTTATATAGCACATCTTAATGCTTGCTTACATTCTGGACTGACCAGAGGTTCTTGCAGTACCAGGGATTGTCCTTTTATTAGGTAATCACTATGAGTGATTGTCAGATGAGAAAAACCTTGCCATCATTATCTGTGATGGACAATACACCATTATTCTGCAATAGAATTTAAAAGTATCACCACACTTTATTCTTTAGTAACTAGATTGAATAAGGGTGTGATCCAGTATTACTCTCCAGTTCCTTCAAAAATAATTACGCACTAAAAATTGTAATACATCAAAAATTTAATTACACTAAAAGTGCTTACTAATGTTTTGTTATTACTCTGTTTAATCTTGGCATCTGCATGCCATCCATTAATTTATTTCAGTAAAAACTATAGGTCACATTGTGGAATTCTTATTATACATCTATGTAGTCAAAACTCCCATTTTTTTCCCAGAGCATAGTTTAAGTGAAGACATTGATTGGAGCTACATGACTTTGTGCATGCAGTGAGGCATATGATAGGGGAAGATAATTAAGATAATTCTTTAGTTTGTGTATATTTTAGATTTGTCTATAATGGTTTTTTTCAGTTTATAACACTTTAGCTTATTAGTGCTTGTATTATATTAATCAGCCATTTAAATATTTTGTCCATTTTTAAATGAAGAATTTATTTGGGGAACAAACTTCAGTGCTTTTCTTAAGGAAATAAAATATAAACTGCAGAACAAAATGATCAGCTAAAGAGGCACTGCATAACAAAATTGTAAGCTAAAGAGTCCCTTCAGCAATAATTAACCTATATTTTTCTTTCATATATATACTCACACAAACTCCCATGAAGGAATAATCTGTTACTTCACTGTAAATACCATTTTCAGAA
Source organism: Sialia sialis (assembly GCA_009812075.1). Classification (NCBI taxonomy): domain Eukaryota; kingdom Metazoa; phylum Chordata; class Aves; order Passeriformes; family Turdidae; genus Sialia; species Sialia sialis. The sequence goes on along the minus strand of VRYO01002734.1, from coordinate 8,502,342 downwards.
AAGTCACTGGACCATGATTTTGTGGGGAGGAAAAAAGAAAGCTCATACCCATGCCTTTCTTGAAGTTAACTCAGCATACAAATTATGTAATTTGGCTTTTGTAAAGAAATTCTCTAGAGGACACTGCCCAATAATCTCTTCTGTACTAGCATATTTTAGTACTATAGCAGAGGAACTATATTTTGGAAAATTTTAAATAAAATAAGCACACACATCACACATAGACACATAAATACACAGGCCCACACTACATGTAAGTATGCATGCAGTATATAAATTCATTCAATTATTTGAAAATGTGCACTTTGAAATGTACTGCATGAGTGAATCTTTGAACAAACTCTTTAAAAATGCAATAAACTTGTCCTGCTGACATTCTGCATATGTATTTCTTATTCCATAGCCTAGGGCAGGAAGAACTGTCTGAAAATTATTGGTCCATAGTTATATCTTGACTCATAAATACTTTATGAGGATTGTGACTACAGAGCAAAAGAACAATATAGTTTCTCACATTTTCTGTTACCCTCAGTACTACAAATGGCATTGGCCAAACAGAAAAACATATTTGTTGATTGCTTTGAATGTGCACTGTAGCTCACAAGCTTTTCTCTCTGCAGCAGTGATGGCTGGAGTATCTCCCTCTGCTCAGTTTACATCGCTCCTTCTGTTGTGTGAACACAGAATGAACTGGCTCAGAGAATTCATCCTGATGAAATTTGGTTTTTTACTCAGTTATTTTCCCTAGGTCTGGCCAGCCATGTATGGCTATGTCAGTGCTGCTGAGGGGTAGTGGGAAAAAATTGAACAAGAACAGAGCTGGACAGGATCAGCACTACAGCTCAAAAAGAACTTGCTTGAGTACTTTTACAGAGTGCGCAAATGAAACCCTCACTTGGGTTTTTCAGAGGCTTTATGGAGATTATTAACATGCAGTAATATAAAAATCAATTAGATGTAGGGAACTTGGAGTTGTACAGTGTCTGCTGCATGATTAATCCACAAATGCCAAATTATGTGAAAATTTTAGAACTTGAATAGGCAAAACAATTTTTGACTCAGATATTTTATAAGGTGCTTTAGGCCACAGACAAGGAATCTGAGACTTCCTGCAGAGCTGTTTGATGGGAAAACTAATGTTCCCTCAAGCCTGGCATAGCTCAAGGTCCAACTAGAAAATATGAAGGGATGCATCAGCAGATCCTGCTGCGTGGTGATGGTGTTAAAAATGGGAGTCAGTGGTGGGGCTGCAAGACAGAGGAAGGCAAGGAGTACGGCTGGAGTTTCATCAGAGTGCTGCTGGTGTTTTTCTCTGGGCTGTGGGGTGAACCTGGAAAGATGATGAGTTCAGTGGTGTGCTATCTCTGTTACTACAACATAAAATCCAAATGTATATCACAGCCCATATTTTTATTTAAGACGAGCAATGTTCAATAATTAATTCTCTAACAAGTTTGCTAGCAGACTGGATGCATTCCAGACTAAATATCACTTTTGTAACAGAGTTCAAGTAGGGAAAAGATCTGTCTGAGGGAGGTGGGTTGTTTGCTTATTTTATTGGTGATACTCAAGTGTTAATACACAATGAGACAGCAAACAGTTCTGAAAATGTATTCTAATTATGCAATTTTGGGGCAGGTGACTATAAATGGACCAAAGGGTGCTGCAGGCCAGGATTTAAAGGTGGGGATAATGTCAGGCTAGCATATACCCAGAGTACTGGCACTTGGATACCCCCAGTGATGACAGGACGGAGTGTGGGGTAGGGAGATGGGCTGTCAGGCTCCAGAAACAGCGCAGACATGACTGCATAAATAGCAAAGCTGTCATATGCTATGCAGCATTAATGGTCTTGCAATGAAAAGTACATCCTCTGCAACATTTTACCAGTGACTACAAACTGCAGAGTTATTTCCCATGGTTGTTTTTAATGGTCAGGATGAAGCGACTCTTTGGTATTCAGGTTTTTCCCATGTGCCTTACAGTGATTTTTTTGCTATTGGCAAATTAAAAACAATGCAATAAATACTGTTTCTGCAAAAGCAAGTAAGTTTCGAGGTATCAATACACATAACGTAAAACAGTATGAATACATCCTGTGAAACTTTGCTGACTTTGTGCTACCTCTACAATTTAAATAGGTGATTACTCACAGAGTAAGATGAAGCATGTGGACAGTAGTCTTTAGACAAACCTTGGGTTCAGAGATTTTGTAGGACAACTACATGTTTTTATGTATGTCGTGTAGATTGACCTTTCCTGTTGCCCAGGCCAAGGGCTACAACTCGAAAAAATGAAGGGGAACAGTGTGATAGTGATTTTTGAAGGGTTGCCTTATGGAGTGGAATTAGGCTGTGTTGGGGGAAGTTCAGATTTGACTTCAGTTAGGAAAAGGTTCTCCTCTGAGATGGTGGTTGGTCACTGGAACGGGCTCTCCAGAGAAGTGGTCATGTCAGAGTTCAGAGAATATCTGGACATTGCTCTTAGTCACATGGTTTAGTTCCAGATAGTCCTGCAAGGAGCAGGGAGTTGGGCTTCACAATCCTTATGGGTGCCTTTAAACTCAAGAGATTCTGGGATTCTGTGTGACACACTGCAGGTAAAATGTGGTCAAATGTGACAACTGTGCTTTGTAGCATGGACAGAGATGGAATATCAGCATGCAGTGTCTCTGCTGTTGCAATCACTGGCAGGGTGGGTATCATTTGAGTTTAATGTATGGCATACAGGACCTAAAATTAGAAAGATGAAAATATTTTAAAGAGTTGGATGAATCACAACCTATTCCTTGTTCTGTCCTCCCACCTTGAAGTGAAATGAAATCTCTGGAGCCCTTCTTTCAAATACTTAGATATACCCAAGTGACTAGAGATGGCTTTTGCTTTTATATGAGGGCCAGAGGACTATATATCATCCCAGGGAGTGAAGATCCTGCCATTTTTTTTTTCTTACTTGCAGGTGTAATTACTGTAATGTAATGTCTACTTGAGAAAGGAAATTAAATCTCAAGAACAAATTAGCTAATTTCACATTAATGGCATGAGTTTTGTTAAAAGGCCTGCTAGAGCTGAGTCCAGTTTCTGAAAATAAGTATTGTCTTACGTTATAAAACAACTTTCTCTCTTGATGTCAGCATTTTCTGATAGACCACTGGTGGAACGGATGAGTGCCATGTGTTCTGTGGATCACTTACTGGACACTGGAGCGTTTTGAGGAGTGTAGTCTTTGATGGCATAACTGCATAAAGTTCTCCTAGCAGGAGATCACACTCGACAGACCTTTTTGGTTTTCCAGCATTTGGTGGCTTTTACAATGGCAATAATCTTATACAACAATGAGCAACTGGCAGATGCTATAAAAGTGCATTTTATACATGACTGTTGCGGGAAGGAATACCTGCTGAAATTTATTTGCTGTGTCCTTGAACAACATTGAATTCTCCAGATTAGGTGGTGCCTGTGGAGCAAACCTATTCATTTTGCTAATGAGACAGAGGAGGAAGAGAAAGATTTAAAAAATGCCTGGCATCATATTTTATTAGTCACCCAATATAATTATTGACAGGGATCGAGGATGTTAAGTTCCAGAAAAGGACTACTTATTATCTTAACACTCCTGAGATGCATTAAACACATTTGAATTTAATTAGAAAGGAGTATCCATGATTTAAGAATAAATCTTGCACCAATTAATTTAAGAAATTAAGATGATTAATTCCCTTTAAAATTTCTAGCATTTTGGATAAAAGTCCTTCATAAAAGGTGCATGGCTTACTTTCAAAGACTAAATTTATACGATGTGATTTTTGTCACTCAGACTGAAAAACGGTTGTAGTTAATACTGGATAGATTTTGAAATGCCTTCCATGTGGTATTTAACAGTACAAGCATCTTAGTCATAATGAGTCAAATGCTGAATTTAGAGAGAAAAAATAAAATCGTTTAACTAATTCCAAATATTTTTTTATTATTGTTTAGGGATTTCACAGTGCAACCTCTCTTCTCCAAAAATGGTAAAATTGCATTTCTTGAAACCATGTAACTAACAAAAAATAGCTTGAGGATAGCTCATAGTAAGCACAGATGGCCCAGCAGATTAATGATTTAATTTTTTTTAAAGAACGATGATTACAGCCACGTTAAGTAGTCAGGAACTGATCATATGGGTGGATATTTGCAATTTCGTCATTTATAATACAGCTAATACATGATCACATCTTTTAGAATCAATAGCAGATTGGCAGACTCAGATATCTAATGCAAGATGTTGACTGGCCCACAAATCAAAGGAGAATGTTCTGAAAGGACAGAGAGATGCTGTAAAATAGCAAGGTAAAGGATCAGCAAAGCTTGTGGAGAAAGCACAGGGGCAGACTCTGCAGCTCTGTGTTGTGCAGATGTAACGTGGTGCTGTGTACACAACAAACCAAAGTGCAGCAGGGCCTGGGGTCCTCTCACACGGGACCATGTGGGCACTTCGGGAGTGGGAACTAAACAGAGGATGAAGAGAAAGCATGGAGGGAAGACAGCATCTCTTCTGGAAGAACAGAAGAATTGTTTGTGACACTTGGGCTTCAGAGAGCATTTGGTGCTACTATTCAGCCAATGGTAAAACAACGTTAAAGCTTCGAATGATTATTTGCTAACACAAATAATATTGACTTCACTGTCAGATAACTCTTAATCTCCCTATGATGTTGCCATGGAACCAACTCATGATATTGGCAAGCTCCTATTACATATGGGCAAACATAACACTTGGAACCAGTAAAATAATTATTTTATGTACTTAGTACATCAGGAACTTTCCAAAGATGAGGAAAAAAAAATAAGAAAAGTTTTAAAAAACCCCACCGAGATGGTAATGACATTTTTTTAAAGGATGTATTTATTCTGGTTGACAAATCACTGCTAATGCTACTGGCACATAACACAGAAATGCTGGCAAATACTGGAAATAGGAGTGGTAAATTACAAAGATGAGTTAATCATACAGAGCAATCTGAAATGTTTGGGAAGCAGAAAATAACAGAGGTTGAACAGTCAAAAATCCATGAATGCACCAGGAACAAGGGGCTGAGATCCTTTCTGCAGAACCAGGAATGTATCTGCAGGGCAGTGGTTCAGAACAGAAATTAGAGATTGCTGCTGGTTGGTCTGAATGAAGTTCAGAGGTAACCACTATTTTCCCTGTCAAGGAAATGATCACTATAGCATTTGGATTAAAATGTTCCTAAAATTTGCTTTACTGTCTGTAAGGAAGTAAGTGGACATGACAATCAAAACCACAAGGCAGCCTTTTACCCTTCTGACAGCAGGGAGACAGGAAAAGATACAAGTGTCTTCAGCTGCACATTCCATTTATTCTGGGAAGTAATCATGTTTTTTCACCTCTGAATCCACATGCTGTCTTACTCTGCAATGATTAAATGGTCTGTAACAAAGAGCATAAGATAAGAAGGGGATTTTACATCTTTTCACAGAATTGCTGAAATTACTGAGCCTAGAATACTGCTTTCAGTTCTTCTATCTGCATTTTAATAAGTAGGTTAAAAGTTTGGAGAGAATTCAGGGAGGAAAAAAAAAAAGAGTTCACGGTTGAGAAAAATCTTCAAAGGGTAAATTTACTTAGAGTAAATCTTTTTAACTGACTGAAAAGGAGATTTTGAGGAGAATTGTGATTAGCAGGAATTAAATATTGAGCACACTGTAAGGAGAAGTAATGAATTTTCACCCTTCTCATTCATGTGCTCTGGCTGAACCCTTTTCAGAGGCTGATTGAGTCTAACACTAATTTCTGGGCTAAAAACAGACATAGACTGGTGAAAAGGACGTTTTTTTTAATGTTGATTTAGTTCTTTGGTTCTTCTATAACAATATTGACCCAGATGGCAGTTCCAGAATTTTCCCAATAAATACCTGCTTGAAGAATCAGCCCAAAGAGCCATGGGTGCACATCTTGGAACAGATGACCCTGGCTCACTCCTGTCCACATAGCCGGTGAACTTTGACTTGCAGATGCATCTGCATGTTAAATATTGAATATTACCTTTCATTATTATTCCTAATCAAGTTTAAGCTGCAATGTGGTGTGAGTTTTGCTTTGTTTTGATTTGAGGAGTGCTTTGAATGCTCCCAACGCAACATGAAAGACTCATTAAGAGCAAATGGAGGCAAAATGAACTTTCAGTCACTTCATGCTGTCTAAATATGGAAGAGAAACTGTTCTAGCTTCTTACCTGACAGCATTGAACTTCTGCAGGGTTTATGCCTCTGACTGTAATAAACTGCAGGTTCACTGACTCTAGGCTCCTGTCAGTGAAGGAAACTTGAGGATTAGAAAGGTTTTTATTCATTACCAAATCTAGTTCCTTGTTATTGGAAGCAATCTCACGAAACTTTTTACAAGTGGACCAAGCTTTAAGTTAGAAATAGTGCAGATTTTTACTAAAATGTTAATTTTAAAAGCTTGTTCAAAATTGTAATACTTTGTGCTTTTTTCTTCTTTTTGGAGGGAGTATATATTCATCAATAAATGTATGACTATATAAAATCCAGCACATACCTATGTCTAATGTCTATACTGAACTAGTTTGTATCTTTTTTCATACTGACATTGTAATTTTTAATTTAAATTTCTTTCCCTTGGCTGTTCCAAAATTTAAAACATATATAGTGCTATAATACAGCATTTAGCTAGGGAGTTGTTACTGGGCTGATGCAATGAAAAAATAGGCTGGCAGTATTTGGAACAAAAACTCCCCAGCTTTTCTGTTCTACAAAAAAAGCAAAGAAGTGAAAAATATAAGTTATGAATAGAAATGAAATGTATGCCAGCAATATTTTAAGCTGAATCCAGATTAAGACTGATTAAGCTGGATTTCTAAAGTTATAATGCAATTTTTGCTATGTTTTAGATTAGCAAATATAAGACCCTGAAAAAATCACCCAATAAATAAGCTTAATGTACATAATTACAATAGGATTATGCTTCTTTTATACCATGATCAAGATATTTTAACTTTTGAATCTTTCTGTCCTTCATAATTGGCTTTGGAGTATAAAGTGCCTCATCTGAGGCATTTGTGTGCCCAAAGATCTCTTTAAAGTCAGTGGTCATTGTTGGCACCTACTAAAGTGGGGGGCTTCAATTAGACCAATTCTTACATAGTATCTTCAATAAAAGTATGTAAGTAGTCATATTAACTGAGAGAATAACTTCCTATTTTCTCTTTAATCCCAGCTGCATTTGGCTGAAGGATGATTTGACAAGAAGGTATCACTTATTCAAATGCTGCAAGATAAATTTAGACTTAAAGGTATGGTGCCCATTTCACATTTAAAGAGCGCTTTAAAACCCATTGGCAAGTTCTGAGGGAACTTTCCTAGAGAAACAGTTCCAACTTTAGAAACTTCCATCTTTGACAATTCAAATGAATTTTATTAGCTTGAATATCCCAGCATTTTTTTCTGGAAAATCTCAGAAGTAACTCTGTGCACATAAAACCCTCCCTGGGCATGCAAGGTACCAGATTCTTACTGGGTCACCCAGGAACTGAATAATGGTGTTAAAACTATGCTGTAAAGCAGTAAACTGAGCAAAATGCCATAAATCTTCTCATTTTTTTATGCTGAGGGATTAGGAATAACCAAATGTAAGTTTAAAATAAGTCTGGGTTTTATTACTGGTTTTGTGTGTGTGTATCTATACATTACCAGTATGAGAAAGTTTTTTTCTTTACACCTAAATCACATATAGCTTACACCAGGTCTCTTAGGGTCACTGAGGCGGTCCTAAGAATGGCTGAGGACAGTTCCCCAGCACTGTGTCATTTTGTCTGGGATATGGATGAGAAATGCCTGGAGGTCTTTTAACCACTCTCTGCTGCAAACTACCACAGACTTACTTTGGTAGTTTTACATCTAATATGCTTCAAACTATTACTTTTGTACTCCCATCAGATCAATGCATGCATCTGTCAGACTCTTCACCAGTTTGCAAGAGCTGCCTACTTAAGACTGAATTTCCTGAGGTATAAATAGACTTTGCTGTGGTGGCTACTCTGACCTTCCTTTGTGATGTAGATACCTCAGAACTGAGCAGTAACTTCTGCCCAGAAAGGATCGAAGCTATTTCTACTCCTCCCCTGCCTTTTCAGCAAATATAAAAGTGTATGTTGTTTCTGATTATTAATCTGCTAGAACTGGAAGAAAGAACTTGACAGTCCACTCTATGAGACAAATTAGGTGCTGTATCTGCTCCTTAGATTTACTTCAAATTCAGTAGATTTAAAAGAACACATATTGCCCACATGGGAGTGGAAGCTTCTAAATTTCTATAAGCTACAAAAGTAGTTAATTTTCCCTACAATCTTCTAGCGTTTAATATGTCTGCAGATAAAGTCAGAAATGCTTGAAATGCTGTTTCTTGACAGTGGGTGAGTCATTTCCCAGGTAGCTCAGGAACTAACCCTCACCTCAGGCTTGGACTGCTTGAATGAATCTCTGGTTGTTCCTGTTTTTCTTCTTTGCTTGGGCCATCTGGTCTCCCTAGTTCTTAGAGAGGGTTTGCTCTGGTGACAGCATTTCTCTCTTTATCAGAAATCCAGTGAAGGCCTAACACTCAGCTCCTAACAGCCTGGCTCCAATATCATTGTCATTTACTGTGTGGCTTTTATATAAGATGATGAAAGTTGGGATCCAGTCTGTTCTATTCCACTATTTCTACAGGCACCTCTAAGAGAATTTGGTTTCCCTAGGGTCAGCTTTGCACATTCCAGACAGTTGCCTGTTCTTGCCAGCTGTGCTTGTTATAATAGAAGATATTTTGTCTACCTATTACCTTGCCTTCAGTTCCACTGTTCAGTCTGCACCAGCTCCTGAGCACAGAACAGCACTAGCCTAATTCTAGTCAAAATTAGAACTAGACTTCAACTGGAAGCCTAATTCTTTGTCAAATTCAACTAGGAATGTTTTCATCACTTTCAGCATCTGAAGAAGCAAAGGATATTGAAGATAAATAGGAATAGGCAAAGAAAAAAACCCCAGACAAGTAATAACATCAGACAGAATGAAGTGCTATGCAGAAAACAGCTGTAAAGTAGGACAGCTTTTTCCAAGAAGCAGCTCAAAGACTGTGCTCCCTGCTCCTTCAAGTCTGCTTTTAATGATATTCTGTCCTTACAGCCTCAATGTACACCAAAATCTCCTTCCTCGAGCAGTGGGCTTCAAGAGGAGAGAACATGGGAACATTTCCAGCCTGTCACAGCCATGGTATGATTGTGCCTGCAAGCATCTTCACAAATATCTTCACAAAAGAACAAGGGAGGAACTGTGGTCGTATTGAAGCTGCAGGACCTTCTGCATCCATTCAGAACTTCAAGAGATACATCAGTCAAAGATTACTGTTTCTAACTCTAAAATTTCATAAATACTTTATCATCTGCTTTTAACCAAGAAAATGGGCCAGAGGCTGGGGAGTTAATATAACTGGAATTGTAATTGGCATTGACAACATATATAATGTATCAATAGTTTTAAATAAGCAGAAAATGATGATCCTTATTTTTGAAACTTTTTTAGACTACTGATACATACTCGGATTGAAATAAATTTCGATTTGGTAAACCACCATCCATAATTTATAGCGTGTCCTAGATTAATGGTCTTCTGTGTATATTTAGACAATTGATCTACTTGCAAACTCAAAAAAAAAAAGATTACCCGTGCATGTAGAGAGAGCAGGGAATAATGGGGAGATTGTGCCTTCTCAGCACAGCACTTGGGCAAAAAACAGAAAAAGCAGAAATCACTCAATGACAAAAAACTGCGCCAGGGAAGGGGAATACAAGCTATGACTGGAGTTTTAAGCGCAGTAAGTGTCCAGCAGACATGTCCCCCCTCCCAGGACACACACGGCTGGCCTGTTTCCGACAGCATGAGAGGACATCGTCTTTAGGTGCGCCTCGGGAAGCTCAGGTTGGACATTAGGAGGAAATTCCTCACTGAAAAGAGCGATTAGACACTGGAATGAGCTGCCCGGGGAGCTGGGGGAGTCACCGCTCCTGGGAGTGTTTAAGGAAAGACGACGTGGTACTTAGTGCCGCGCTCTCGGTGACGCGGGGGGGTTCGGCCATGGGCTGGACTCGATGCTCTCGGGGTCCTTTCCTGCCGGAACAATTCCCTGATCCCTGATCCCCGATCCCGTCACCCCGATCCTGCCGCCAAAACCAGCTCCGCCCCCGTCCGCTCCCAAGCCCCGCCCCTTTCGCGCCGCTGCCTGCCCTGGCCCCGCCCCTCACGCCCCTGCCCCTCTATCGCTGTCCTTTAGCCCCGCCCCTGGGCGTGACCTCGCAAGTTCTCCGCTTAGCCCTAAGCCACGCCCCCGGTGTGACCCCGCCCCCCCTCGCCCGCCCTGCTGGGGTCGCTGCGCGGTGACGCAGCAGGAGGAGCTGAGGCGGCGCTTCCCGCCCTTCCTCCTCCTCCTCCGCGCCCGCGGGACGGGGACAGAGCGGCGGAGCCGGGGCCCCTCAGCCGCTGCCTGGGTTCGGGGGAGCAGCCGGGCTGCCTCCGGCCATGGTGGCCCGCTCGTCGCCGGCGGGGCAGGAGCAGGCGCGGCGGCGGCGGCCGCCATTGCTCGCGGGGGCCGCGGTACTATGAAGGATGGAAGCGGACGAGGTGACGATCCGGGAGCAGAACTTCCACAGCCAAGTGCGGGAGTACACGGTAGGTGCCGCCGTGCCCCGCGGACCCTCCCTGACCTGTCAGTGCTCTCTGCCCCAGCCCTGTCCCCGGGCACCGGCGGGTTGTCCAGTTCTCCCGCTGTCCTTGCTGCCCCTCACCCCAGTGTCCGGAGGGACTCGAGGCCCGTCTCTGTGGGCAGAGAGGTGAGTGCACCTTCTCTGAGGTGCCACGAGAGCTGGAGGATCGCAGCGCTGACCCCTGGAGGGTGTTCCTCTCCTTGTGCCCTCAGCGAAAGATGGAGATGCTGTGTATGCACGCAGGGCATCGGTGCGCTCCATGGAGCGCTCTCGGGACGGGCACCGGTGCAGCAGAGGTGACTGCGAGCGGACATCATGTAAGAGCACAGGTATCTAAAGGGAGGGTGCCAAGAGGATGGACCGGCTCTTGTCGGTGGTGCCAGCCGCCAGGAGATGAGGCAATGGGCAGAAACTGATGCGCAGGAAGCTCCACCTGAACATGGGGAAGAACTTCTTTACTGTGCAGGTGCCCGTGCACTGGAACAAGTTCCAGAGAAGCTGTGGAGTCTCCTTTCCTGGAAGTATTGAAGAAGGTCTGGATGCAATCCTGTGCCGTGTGCTTTGAGATGACCCTGTTTGATCAGGGAGGTTGGACCAGGTGTCCCACTGGGGTCCATTCTGTGAACACCTCAGCTCTCAGGTGCAGCCTTATTCCCCTCATGGTATCGCTTGTCACACTGGGATCCTCTGCCTTGCTGGGCTGTTTGCAGTGCTGTGTGTAACTTTTGTGTTTTCCCTGAGCCTCAAGCCCCATGCTGTCCCAGAGGAGCACACGGCTGTGCCTGTGCTGTCCCCTCTCCCTCAGCCCTCCTGGGCAGCTGCAGCATTGTGTGCTTCGTGCAGACACAGCAGTTGCGATTTCCTCTCTGACAGCCTCGGAATTGTTCCCAGGACTGTTAAAAGCTGATGGAGGTGTTTTGATGGGGCTCATGTCTCTCCTGCTTCAATTCCAGGAAGGAAATAAAGGCTGCACAAGGGAAACATGCAGCACTGTGTCCTGTGAGCGTGCTCTCCTGGCTCAGCGAGGGAATCATGTTTTCTTTGCCGTCCCTGTTGTCTGGGGGAAAACACAGTTTTCTGGAATTAAAAAAAAGATTTCATAATTTAAGTGTTTTTCAGCCTTGTTGGGAGATTCTGAAATACCATGTTTAACTGATTTATGTAGTGCTATGGCTGGGTCACTTGATAGCAGGCTTGCTTGGAATGTATTAATTACTCTTCTATAGTATATGAATCCATGTTAATCCATCTTTCTTGTGAAATATTCTATTTCTGGGGTGTTTTATTCTGAAGAGTGCAAAACAAGCCTGTATGAGGAGAACAGCTACTTTATGGGATTTTTTGGAATGTCTGGGCATGGATGCAGTGTATGTCCTGGAAGCCATGACTAATGGAGTGGCACAAAAATAAAATACTTTATAAAGAAGGCTCTAAGTGTTATCTTAATCACCTTTGTGTTGTGAAAGCATATGTACAAATCTTTCTTTTCCCTCATGTCTATTTTTCCATTTGTATTCCATTGTGTGCTAATTATCTCCTACTTACTTTCACCAGTCTTGTTCTGATAAATCAGATGTTACATATTGTGGTTTCATTCAGTAGGAAACACGGATTTTTGAGTCTGAAGGAACGGCTGCGTGCAGCCTCTCTGGGTACCATTACAAATATTAATTTCATAAAGAACTAGTTCATCTGTACTGCAGTTACTCATCCAAAGTTAGAGGAACTTTTTCAGCCCCTCCAGAGTAATTGGTAAATCTCCCTACTGGTATAATCATGTGGGAAATCACACAGGACATCAGTAACTCATATTTTAGAGTGTTTGGACAGTGGACTCAGAATATTCTTGCTCTTGAAACTTCACTTTGATCTCAACACTGATCACAGGCCACCTTTGTTATTGTTTAATCAGTGGAGATAATAATAACAACGTTGCCTTTGAAATCATACATGGGTACAGTTGTGGTCTTGTCTTTAATCTGTGTTGGAACCCCACAAAGTTTTATGAGTGCATAAAGTGCTGCCACCCCCAGCTGGGTGTGCAGCCTCCTGTGGCTCCCACACAGCTGCAGGAGAATATTGCAAGTGTGAGTGCATTTGTGGTTAGTCTGAGCATGCTGGAGCACACAGGGTATGTTGCTTACACATGTACAATTATATTAACATCCTCTCCTTACCATTCCTGCCCTTGCTGCTCATGAAGTTACATGGTGAATAGAATTTCTTAAAATATGCAAATAAACAGTTGTTGTGTGGGTGTAATCATCAGCCCCTCAGCTGGAGCAGGGAACATATTCCACTGTGACACATGCACTAAATCTTGACTCCAGCTGCAGGTGGGCTGGGGACAGCAGAGCAGTTAAAAGAAGCATTTGACATTACAAGATGTAGTGGCTTTAAATTAGGATGGGGTAGATTTAGATTAGGTATTAGGAAGAAATTCTCTACTGTGAGGGCGGTGAGGCACTGACACAGGTTGCCCAGAGAAGCTGTGGATGCCCCATTCCCTGGAAGTGTTCCAGCCCGGTTTGGACAGGGCTGTGAGGTACCTGGTCTAGTGGAAGGTGTCCCTGCCCAGGCTGGGGGTTGGAAACAGATGGATATTTAAGGTCCCTTCCAACCCAAACCATTCCATTCCCATTTGTTGTGGAATATTACAGTGGAGGAGACCTCTCTATGCCTGTTAGGAGCAAGAGAAATTTATGTTAGAAGTATCTTTGAAGAGCTAGTTGTTGGCACAGTCTTTACTCAAAACTAAAATGATACCTTCATGAAAGAAGAGAAATCAAAGTAAGCTGGTGTAGTTGAAAAGAAAAACCTTTTTACTTTTCTCTTACAAAGTTTCTTTTAATACATACAGAATTTCTTTATTGTGCTTTCTGATGGAATCCTAAGGGCATGCCGAGTTTAGCTTCAGTGTAATGCTTTATTTCTGTTTCATGTGTTCTCTAAATTGGCAAGCTACAAAGTTTTCCATAAAGTTGTGTAACATAAAAAAAAAAATTCAAGGCTTGTTATCCTTTTCCTGGTGGCGCCTATCTCTTTCTGCAGGTGCCAACTTCTGCTAATTCCACCTTCAAAAAACAAGTATTTCTGACACATGTTTATAGATGGAGCAAGGGTAGTGAAAGGTTATTTTTAAAAAATACATCCTTCATCTGCTTTTGAGGTGACTCAGTGGCTTAATGCTTAATTTAACTCAGGCCTGCTTGCTCTTGACCTCATTTGGAGTGTCTCTATGGCACCTCTTTTTCAAGAGGGTGCCTGCTTGCAACAAAATCATCTGCCTTGGATTTTGTTGCCTCATGGGGATGATCTGTGCTGTTAGAAGATGGTGAACTCCCCGGTCAGGCATGGCTCTAGTTTTGGCATGGCTCCTCAAACATGAATCTGCTCCATAGAGGATCTGTTGTTTTGAACAGTTGTTGAAAACACCAAGACTCAGACTCTGCCTGAGCCTGAACTTTAAAATTCAGGCACAGTGAAGTAAATGTGGAGACTGAACTGCTGACCCAGTGTAAGAGACGTGGCTCAGCCAAGAATTTCCTTGGAGTCAGTGAGATCCTTGACTCCAACAAAGCCAGTCATCCTCAGTTCTGGATAGAAGGGGCATCTTTCTGAAATGCAGCTTTAGTTGGTTGCAAAGTACAGAAAAGGGTTTGTGTTCTGTACTTGGTCAGTATTTGTATGAAAGAGTTGTAAAGGCAGAACAATATTCTTTAGTTTACCCTTTTGCTTCTTTAGGTTCATTTATAATTTCCTGAGATCTTGCACGTCCATGGAAAATATTTGAACTCCTAGGGAACTGCTTTTCCCTTGGGTCCTGTTATTATGCCTGTTTATAAAGTGTTCCATGTTCTGCTGGTATTGTTGTGAACTGTTTATTTCAAATGTAAATGGAGCAAGTGCAGTGCTTGAGCCTCTTTCTGGTCCCCTGGGTTTACTTCTTGTAATATTAGCTTCCTTTTTTTTCCAATTTGAGTCTTCTATTCTGCAATATTAGCTTGTATTTTTAAAAATACAAGCGATTTTTTAAGTTCTTTTTCCACTTTAGAACTGTAGGATAGTGAGTATTTCAAAATATGCATGTACACCTGGTTAGGAAGGTTCCTTGGTAAAATAAATACTCTGTGCTTGCATTTGTAGTGTGGGAAAAAACTGTGGAAGAACATGAAAGAACTACTAGCTTCTATTATTAACACCATGGAACTATTAATTAGGAAGCTTAAGAATAAACATAGTATATTTGCAGATATGTTTATTATATTAAGTATGTAATGAAAGAAATGTTCTGGTGGAATAAGTTCAAACACAAAAGTGCTGTTTTAACTTCAAGTGTTTTCTAGGAGTTCAGGCAGATACTGAAACTGGTGTAATATGGAGTTTTATGTTAAATGTAATATGCTTCCATTTGAAGGACTAAATGTTTTCAGGGATAAAGGCTTCAGATGCTAAATATTCTGAGAAACTTAATTTTTTATTCTGTTATTCAGTGTGTCTGTTGCTGGCATTTGTCCTCTGTAAGGCTGTGAAAGGAGGGAGCTTGTTGGAGCACTTCTGTTGGTGGTGGGCTCTTGTTCCCGCCCAGTTATGCATCCTTAAAAAACTGAGGTTTTCACAGGCCCTTTTTTCTGCTAGCAGTGATGATATTCTGATAGTGGGCCAGGAGGAAAGTGCTGATTAGAGGCGTGGGTGATTTGTAAGAACAAACTTTTTACAAATAACTGAGATGTTTTTGTTTGAATGCTTATGCAAGTTTATCTTTTGAGGAAACAAAAATTATGCCTTTAAATTTTTCAGAAAATAACTTTGCCTAGATTTCGCAGTATTGCTTTTCTTTTTTTTTTTTTCTTTTTTCCCTTAAATATTTCGGGAAAGATTTGTGACTGAATAAAGTAGTATTTGTAGCAGTGATGAGAGACCTAAAGCTGAAAGATTGGTGCACATTTAACATAATTAAATACATAAAGTGTTGGCATAATTCTGTCACTTGAGTATACCTTTACTTGTAAACATGGGTGCTGTAGTGAACTTTGAGAAGTGATGAATCATCTTCTGGCTGTTGGTCCTGGGGATCAGCACTCTGGATCCATCTGGAATCAATAGGCATCTCAAAATACTTGGCATAGACAAATGGAGAGAGATACTTATTCCCAAAACAGAAACAGCTTTTGGAGAGTTCCACTATTGCTGTTAATGTAAAATAAGCGTGAAGGGCTGAAGTGTAAAAATTTGCAATTAGTTACAGTTCAAAATAATTCCTTTAGAGTTACTGGTGTGTTTCTTCCGAGGAGCAGCTGACCAAAACACACTTCATGGAGGGTACTTCATATGTTTAAGAAAATTTTGTATTAAGGTGTAATGAAACTTGAGAAAATCTAATGAAAAGTGGAAGAACTGACGGTAAACAACACCAACTTTTCGTAATGTGAACAAAACCAAGTATATCCATGTGGGGTTTTGTTGGAATGGCTGGGCATGGAGTAGAGGGACTGGGTAAGATGAGAGGGTTGTAATAACAGCTCAGTCTTGGCTGTCAGGAGGTTGCTGGGTGTTCCAGAGTTTATTAGCACAAGATCCTCTGGAAATAGTTGTTTTCAGAGAGGTTAAAGAGGCTTGAGAGATTGGTGAATGGGTGACCAGAGGAGCAGAGGAGATGGTGGTAAAGTCAGAGTGGAGACAGAATCTGAAGCATGTTGCCAGTGATATTATGATAAGGCATTCAGAGCTCAGTTCTGTAGATATAAATGGAATTTTGAGTTAAGGAAGACTAAAGAAAAATTCCATTCAGTTTAAGTTTACTGGTTGTATTTGAAGATTATGCAAGTGTTTTTTTTCTTTTCTTTCTTCTAAACTTCCTCCTTTCCTGTCTTTCAGCCTTTCCTATTTAATTTGGTATTTATCCTCATTTAGGGGGGCAGTGATAACTTTTGTTGAGGAAGTCTTCTGCATCACTCTATCTCACATTCTCCCTTTCAGTTGAAAACCACTGACTCTTTCATGTACCCATGTGCTGTCAGATGACTTGGCGCACTGCCTTCTGAGGGGCAATCTTGCTCAAGAGTTTATACAACTTCTAACACAGGAAGAGGAGAGACTTTGAAAATCCTGTCTGGAGTTTGTTTTTATGCATCTAATGACAAACAGCCTTGGCTGTTGCATCACTGGAGGCTGAGCTTAGAGGCAGGTAGAGGTGACCTGGAACAAGCTGCTGCTCTAACCCCAGATTAGGTATTCATGTGACAGGTGAGATTGCTTCACGCTTTCAGCAGCTTTGACCTGTGCTCTTTGGTACCCAATGGACACTCAGAGAGATGGTTTCAAAACTCATGTTGCTGTTTTATCAGCTGGGTGTTGAGTATTCTTCTATAATAATATTGCTCCCCACACAGAGGTTTCTAGTCTTGTGATTAGCTGGATACGTTAAAAGTTGTTTCTAACTACATGATTTCAAAAGAGAGCCCCGTGCTTTGTACTGTTTGGTTGGATAATTTTTGAAAATTTAAATTAACTGGAAAATACAGAACTGTGTTTCATTTTCTCTATTTCTAAATCATGTGTGCTCCTGTAGCAGGTAGTGTGTGTATTGATGGCATTGAAGTCTGCATGTGGCATGGTTAATGTTCAGAAGATAGAAACAGTTTATGCATGTGGTATTTTTCCCCCTTTACCTTCTTGTGTTGTTTCCAGGGTAGGCTCCACAATTCTCATCAAAACATGGTGCTTCAGTTTTACTGATTTGGATTTTAAGTGCCTGTTTAGGCCTTGATTATCCAATTTTTTCCATTATCTGACTGTAATTTCTATTTTAATGTATTTTATGGGAAAATTTGATGCTGATGAGTTTTAGTTGAATTTGACAATAGGAACATGTCTAAAATATTTGCCGAGTTTCAGACTGTGGTAACTTATATCCAGTAGAGAGTCTGCATAATTGGTGAGAATTATGAAGACGTACAGCTATTGCAGTTTAAGTATGTGTTTTTAGACTGGGAGTGCCACTTAAAAATACTCCAGGATATTTGTGTGAGAAGACAAGGAAGAATATTTTTATATGTTAGGATGAGAAAGTTTATTAGCTCTGTCTTCTAAGATCTTCTTCATCTTTCTCTGAAAATTAATATTAGTCAAAGAAGCTGCCTTAAATAAATTGTTTACCAAGTCTACATTAATGGGGGTTTTGAGGTTATTTTTTTCAGAAATGAATTTTTAATGGTATGACTCTGGAGTTTTAATATAACTGATCATTACAGCTTGACTTTCCAGTGTTGAATAATGCCTCATTCAGGGACAGAATGTTAGAATGATCTAGGTTGGTGCTGTTGTGTTAATTCTAGAGAGTTTAAATCTTGCACCTATACTGAAAAATGTTTTTGACTGAAGGGCTGTAGAAGCTGGTTTTTATCTTCAGCAGAATTTCTAGCACACAGAATATTTTTTGAGTATTTTTTACTTTCTCTTGGATCCTGGCTGTTTTTTTCTAGATGAGCAAGTCTAGGCACCTGCCTCTGAACCATTTATAATTTCTTAGGAAGCAAAAAAAGTGGGTCAACTGCTTGCAAGTGTTTTAAGCCAGGGAGGAGTCCTAAGAAGAGAGTGTATATGGGGGGGAATCATAGTTACAGAGGACAGTGTTAATAAGCAAAATTCATCTGTAGTCAGAGACAGTCATAGGACTTATTTGATATTTTCTTGTAAGATTAAATTTGATGTGTCATGGCAAGTGTATGAGGCTGGCTGGTTTAGAGTGAACTTAGTCTGACCACAGCAGAGTTAATGTCTCATTTGAGAAAAATGAGATTTCCAGAGCAGATGATACAATGAATGCCAAGGTCAGTCTGAGACCGCAGCTAAAATTTTCAGTTTTCTTTAGTGTGCTTTGTTGGTTGTAGGTCACTTAATGTCGATGAATCCAAAACAGGTGGAATACTGTTTTTGCTTTTTAGATATCAGTGAGATAATTGAGTTATTAGAAATAGCAGAGCTGCTTGAGTCTACCTGTATTTTCTTGCTGTTCATTCCTGCCATCTTTTCTATGAGTAAATAAAAGCAGTTGCCAAGTGGAACAGTAGGAGGAGGCTTTTTAGGTGCCTTGTGGTATTTTAATGCACATTAAAATACTTCAGCAGCATTAGTGCAGTAAGAGATGGATGTATAATGCTGTGTTTGTTGTTCTCTATTACAGACATTAAAATCCAGAAGGGCAACACTGTTATTCTGTAGATAGCAATCACAGGCAAATACTGACTCTTTCATTTTCAACACTTAAACATGTAAATAGACATATTCCACATGGTAATATTTCTCTGCTTTCTCTTTGTGCTGTTTTTTCTGTTTAGGGCGAAGGACACATTCTGTAAAGTAACAGCTGGAAGTGGAAATGTTCTTTGTTACGTCTGTAGCCTTGTTTTGCGTACCATTTGCATAGAAATGTTTGTGGATGTAATAGCAGCAACTTTATTTTAATACTGACGCAGCCACTTCATTTTAAAGCTATTTCCTTTCTTCCCTTACTCTTGGAGCTACTTTTTAGAGCTTCTTGATCTTTCACTGTTTGTTGCTTGTCTTTTGCTCCTCCAGGTTTTCCCTGTTCTACATCTGGTATGCAATCAAGTTGGAGGAAACAATCACTTATTTGCTTTGATGCTTTTCAAGTGGAAATGAAACTGTGTTGGATCTGTGTTTCGTGCTTGGAAGTGTGTTAGGTTAAACATTACTAAGGTGTGAGACTTTTCTCTCTGTGAAAGAGTTTTGTGGTGGTTCTTTGCTGCTAAAAGTTGTTTTTCTGCAAGGTGTCTGGCTCTTTTACAGTGGGAGAATATCCCTGATGCAGTTCTACAGGGGCCTGTGCTCACACTTAATAAATAAATATATATATAACCTGGAGAAGGGCATGAATTGTGAAGTGACTAAGTTTGTAATGGTGCTTCTTTAGTCAGGGAAGTAGAAAATAAGGCTGAGTGGACTCCAGGCTCCTGCTCAGGGAGGCTCAGCTATGGTATCAGACTACTTGGGGTTTAAAAACCTCTGGGAATGGGGATTGTGCAGCCTTGCTGGGCAGCTGCTTGGCCTTGCTGGTTCCACTGCTTGGCTCTCCTTATGGAAGGGATTTCTTCTTACCTCCAGTCCCATCCTCCCACTGGCACCAGTCAAGAGCCCATTTCTGTTTTTTTAATGACCACCTCATAGGTCCTGGCAAGCTGCTGTCAAGTCCTCCTGAAGCTGCCTTGTCCTCAGGCTGAACATGCTTAGGTCCTTCAGCCTGTCTGCACCAGGCCATGCCAGCCTCCTGACCATTGGTGATCATCCTTCCTGCAGTTACCAACATCTCTCATGTACTGGAGGCTCAAAACTAGACACAGCAACTACATGTGACAGAGAGAGAATTGCTTCCCATGGTTATTGGCTTTGCTTCAGGTAGTACTGCCAGGGACGCTCTTTAAGTTGAGTGCTACTAGGGCACACTGACTGAGAGGCAATGAACAATTACTGGACAAGGCATCTGTATGCTTTTTTCTAGTGTAAAATACAGCTCCCTCACAACAGTTGGGAATAATTCCACATTGTATAAATAGAATCCTGTACCTGAAAATGCAGCTTTTACTGTGCACACACAAATTGCAGTTGTAAAAGATGATTGGATCTTGTTTGTAAGAGAGGAAAAAAGAATCTTACACGTTTAGAGCATAGTCTTTCTTAGCATGAAAGTGTAGCTCTTATACTTGCAACAAAAGATGATGCTTTCCCAATGTGAGGCGTGAATTTCAGTGCCAGAGTTTTCAAGATAATCCACATGGACAAATTAGTGTCAGCTGATCTGTCGTAATTGTCAGTGGGATAACTAGAACATAATTTGACCTAGTTTACTGCTTGTGTTTAATGCCAGACCCTTCAGTGCTGGCCCCTTAGAGACACAATAGGCAGGTGATCTCCAGTTCCATTCTCACAGGAGCTGGGAGATGGGTGGTACTGATCCAAAAGTATGATGTGGATCATACTCGGATGACTTTGGATGAGAGATCCAAAGGTATGACACTCTGGAAGTGTTGGTTCCAACAGACATAAGAATGTAGTGCAGTGTCTCCAGGAGCAGCCTCTCCTGGCGTGTCTGGTGTGCAATCTAAGCAGGAGCAGAATACGTTTCCTTTCCCAAATAAAGATTAAGGGCTTCAGGGGAAGACAGGTTTCTTTTTGCTTCTCCTATCAGAGGTTGTATTTAGTCTGTGGGAAGAGATGTAAATGAATTATATGCTTGAGGTTTGAAGATTTCTATCATGCCATCTGTTAAAGGGGAGCTCTGGGATGTGGCACAGAATCAGTGTGTCTTGTTTTAAATTATTGAGTGGTATGGAAGGGACATGCATACAAAGATATTCAAAATTATTAAGAGTTGCTTTGGTTGACTGTTTGGCTATTACCATAGACAAGTATTGGCTCCTTGTAATTTCCTTTTTATTATCATCCACCTGGTCAAACATGGACTGGGTATTTCACCTGTAAGGTCAGAATGTATACCACTTATGTTTAAAGTAGCTTTGCAGTCTAATTATGGCAACGAATCCACAACTGCTTTGTCCCTCAAATGTGGAATGACTTTATAGAAGTAAACTTTAAGATTGAAAGGCATTATTTCTTGTGAAGTGTGGGATGTCAGAATTCCTTATTCATCACAGCTTGGTACATTCTCTGCACAGTGTCTTCACTACTTCTCCAAGTAAAACATAGAAAAGCTTCATTTGAGCTCCAGTGAAAAACTTGCAGAGAACTTGAGGATCTGAGGAATAGATTTGCTGTATTTCCAGCATCCTTTTGTCAGCTGTTATTGTAGAGATGGGTGATGGCATAAATCACTAATTTTGGTTGGAAACAACTTGCAATAAAATTTGAATTTAACATTTTATTCCAATGTTGCCTTCAATACTGACACACACAGTAATTTCTGAAGGAAAGATGGAATTTACAGAATATAGACTTTTAAATTTTTGTTTTTACTGAAGGTATGAATGTAATTTTGCATGGTGTTCTTTTGTGAGTAGTGCCCTATTTCAGTACGACCACCTCTGCTTGATTAGAAATGGAATTGACAGGTGATTGTATGTAGTGTGACATTAAGGTGTGGCTTAAAAAAAAAGACAAGACATGGTGACGGACCTGAACCCTTAAATCAAGTTTCTACTGAAACTTGAGAGCTGCTCTGCTGTGAGCGAGTAGGGAGGGCAGTGCTGACGGATCCAGTGGCAGGAGGTTGATGCTGAGTTACCAGCGTGATTCTCAGGTGGATGTGGAGAAGCATTCTCAGTGCAGCAAGAAGGGCTTAGTGCTGTTACAGCTACAAAATCTTACCTGGAGTGCTGCATACAGCCCAGCCACTTGTAACTGAGAAACATGAACTGAAACTCCAGCAAATGCAAACAAGGCTGGATTTTTTTTTTTTTTTTAAATACAAAAATATCCTGAAACAAACAGCAGTATGAGGAATAAGAAGCCAGGGTTGCAGTGTTGACAGGACAGTGGAGCCTATTCTTCAGCTATCATAGGCAACACGTTCTTTTTCCCCAGCTTAATTGAGTTCCACTCTAAAAATAGTTGGGATGCTGACTTGAGCTGTTTCCTTTAGAAAGCTGTTTAGAATGCATGGTTAGAAACAGTTCAGGATCAGAGGTTTCACTGAGTGTAAACTGAATTTGCTGTTTAACTTGTTTTGGTCAGTATGAAGGACTTTTAATCTGAGTTCTTTTTTAAGATCATAAAGCTTTCACTTACTAGGATTTTTTATTTTCTAGCCAATAATTTCAAAATTTTGTGAATTTTTAGTAGTAAATATCTTTATTTGTAAAGTTGCTCTCAAATTTGACAGAAGTAGAGGGAGAATTACAGCAGGATGTAGTTATGCCTTGCTGCTGGGTTGCAGAGCAGCTGTTATCTAAAACCAGAAATCCAGCATTTGACAGTTTGTGTGTACTGGACAGCGTTCATCTGCTCTGCCCTCGAAATACCTCAATTATCTCAGTGGTACCTTGTAAGTACACACCCACATTTTCATTGTAACCTTGCTATCACGGATGGAATGAAGGTCATCTGTTCTATTTGGAGGTGTAAACAAGATTGCAGTAATTTTTATTCCTATTTTAAATAAAATTAAACCAAAAATAAGCTTAACTATATTTTTCTTTTACACGGGTTACTCCGTGTTATTTGCATCAGACAGATTTTTAAAAAATTCAGTTACCCTGTATATGTGATACCTGATTTTTAAAAGTGGGTGCCTAAAATTAGATGTCTCTAGCTGTAGCCTTGGTCTAGTTTTCAGAGGAACTGGAAGCTTAGGGAAGGATTCTCTTTCAGCACTGGCATTGCTTTTTCCAATACTGACAGGACAAGCTGTGTCAGAGTACTCTGAAAAGCCAAGGCTGTTCTCAGTTTTTGTTCTTCCTGTTTCAAAAATGTACCAAATTGTTTTTATTAAATCTTTAAAGCATTCTTTAGAATTACTTATTTAAAGGACTGAATTCTACATAAAAAAATTTTCTTCTTTGAGGCATCTTTAAAAAAGTTGTTGTGGTAAGCTCTAGTCAGGTTTAAGATTGGAATTCAGAAATCTAGTTATGAAATCTCATTTTCTGTGCCTGGATTTTGGGTGTTGCTGCTGTGTGTTTCCTGAGCACAGAATGAGCTGTGTTGCCACTTTGAGACTTACAGCACTGTTGCACTTCTGGGAGGCACCTGGAAATCACCCAAATGCCACACTCAGACACTTGGTTGTACTTGGTTTGTTTAAATCTAAAATGTCTGGCTACACCAGAAAAAGAACCCTTTCAGTTTGTATTTATCAGTATTTATGAGAAAGTCTGTATTTCATGAATAATACATTATTCTCCACTGCGATTTGCTGATTTGGATCCAGTATTGTTATTTAGATGCAGATTTATCAGGGCTATCATCACTACCTTCACTTTTACTTTTCCCTTTCTCTTAGGGTAGCCTTTCTGCTCTTGATTGTTTTAGGACAGTGAGTCTTAAAAGCAACAAATCAAAAATGGTAGCTTAAAGAAATAGGTCAGCTATTGTAAAATGAAGTAAATTTCCAAAACAGAATGGCATGCTTGCTTCTTGTTCCATTGCTGACTCACATTTTTAATAGGCATAGGCACCCAGGATTAAGGAAGCAATGCTGATTCAGCAGCAAATAAAAGGTGTGGAGTTTGTTTTTGTTTTGGTTTTTTTCACCCTGCAAAGTCTTGGAGGGTTAAAACTTTCCTGCTGTTCAATTCCTTTCCTGTAAGATTTCCAGCATTTCTGTTGGTGTTTTGGTCTTATCTTACTGTATTGTAATTGTGGTGCTAAATCTTATAAACAACTTGGTCCAAGGCACTGTGGGCTGAAGGTGCATCTGACCTAAATAAAGCACCAACCTTATGAGAAGGGAGGTTGTGCCCTTGGCTTCTGACTGTGAAGGAAACAACGTGTTTGATGAACTCATGCCTGGGCATCCACTCCAGGCATGAGTGTTTCTTGTGTATGTTGTCACCTGGAATTTGCTTGATTCAGGACAGGATGCAAATAGTAAACATGTTTGTCTTTTTCCACATGTGTTGACAGCATAGTCCAAAGTAGATCCTCAAGGGCCCATGATATAAAATATAGTTACCTTTAAGGTATATGTGAAGGGGATACAAAGCCTGGTAAATTTAAAAAACAAGTGGATTTAATCTTCAATAAACAGCCCATTCCACCCCATTCCACTCACCCCTCCCTCAAACAAAAAAATCACACTGTGAATAAGGCTTCTCTCTTAATTTTAGAGTAAAACCTGCTGACTGTATAATTGATGTAATACCTATTGCTCTAATCAAGCTGTTTTAATGGGTTTAACTTTCTGTTAATAAGATATGAAACATAACAGTCTTGAAATTACATAAAATATGCTCCTGTTGATCTGAATTCAATTTAAATTGTTGATACTAGATTTACTGCTTATAATAATCCAGGTATTTCTTCATGACCTAATAAATGCAATGTTTTTTTCCAGATCTGTTTTCTCCTGTTTGCTGTTCTTTACATAGTTTCCTACTTTATTATCACAAGATACAAAAGGAAAGCAGGTAAGCATAAAATTTTTAATATGTCAAAAAAAAAAGAGTTGTTTTTCAAATAAGTAGATGATTCTTTTCCTGTCCATCTCCACAAGGAAAGTGGAAGAAACAAAACTGTTTGTTAGGCTACTGGTCTGTGGCAGCCTAAGTGTAAACTATTTTGAGACAGAAGAAAGGGGTTAATGTCAAAGTAGGTGCTTCTGCCTCTCTTGCCTTGAGATCCTGTTGTTCTCCTTTCACATCAGCTTTTCCAGAATATGTATCTTCAGCAGTGTTTTAGCAGCAAAATCAGGTTCTGAGACTTTGCTAGTGAAAGGTCACCATAAGGGAAGTAGCATTATTTCTTCAAAAAGTCCTGCTCTGATCAGGTACAGTTATTATTTCAGTTGTCTTAACCTGTTTCTTATGACTTCACCACTGATATTTAGAAAATACCTTAAGATAATAGTCTATTTTTTCCCCCTTTGGAAACATTGTCCAGTTGCCCTTCTAAAACTGGTCTGTAGAAAGCCCTGTCATTTTTCTTTGATTTTTTTTCTAAAGACAAATAGCATAAAAATAAGTATAAAACCAGAATCTTTGACTCTTGACAACTTACCAGGGACCTTGGTGCTTGATAATGTCAGGCTGTAGAAACATTCTTGTATATGATGGTCTTGGTGCTTTAAACTTTACTGGACACTGCTTGAGTGACATGTGTTATATAGCTGCTTTCATGGATGGATTCATGTTTTAAAAAGAAAACTTCTCATGGAATTTAATTCCTTGAAAGAAATTTACATCTCTGTAAACATATGAAGTAAGACAGATACTATCTTCTGATCCTGATGTGTATTTTGATCGTTACAAAGCTGCTGCCGTTTGGAGATAGAGAACAGGAAGGGGAAGCTGGTTTGGCAAACACTGTTGGATGCAAAGACACTTTTATTACCTTTTGTTGGCAGTTGATCTCAGCTAGGAGGAGGAGCTGCTCTGCAGCTGTCCTGACTTTATGAAAGCTTTTTGAGCGTGTACTTAGGCACACTCTGTAGCCTGCTATGATCTTCCTGATGAGAAATGTTTCAAAAGTTAACACATCTGGAGCTCTTTCAGGACAAATTGTTCACTGCTTTTCCAAGAAGCTTTTTAGCCAAAATGATTCATGAGAGACCTTGACTTAGTCTTTCAAAACACCATGAGGTATCCATCAAAAAATCAACAACCCCAGGTCCTTTCACAGAAGAGTTTCAAAATAGCATTGTTTTTGTTATTTGCTGCATGTTTATTTCAACTGTGTGCATGACTCTTTAAGAACTCAAATTTATTTTAAAACTTAAAAATAAATGAAGTCAGGTGTTCTCTCTCCTATGGAAAATAGGAAAAACTTTAGAGTGCTGAGTGTAAAATTATTTCAAGTTCAGAATTTTTTATTTCAAAATGCCTATGTTATTTCAAATTTAGAAATGCCTACCTTTGTGTACTGATGTGCATAGAGAAGAGTGTAAAGAATGAATGAAGGATGTGTTAGTGATTCATCTGAGTTAAACGTTGATATTGTTTCAAAAAGATTGTTTTAGTAGAGTATTAAATGAGGAGTAAGTGAATAAAATAGTCTAAAATGTGAAGTATCAGAAGGAAGTAATGGTATCTTAAATCCAAAACAAATTACAAGACTATAACCAGCTCTCCTTCCTCCCCTCCCTCAAATCCCCAGGAGCTGGGAAGAGGGTAAGTAAAGGGAAGCCCTGAGTAGTCATCACTGTTGTTTTGGGTACACTTTCTTGTTTTAAAAAGACATTTGTGCTGCAGATGATGTCTAGCAGTAGTTAATATGGACTCTTAGACTTTCCTGTGGCTTGCCTGCTCTCTGTGGTTCCAGAGATGCCCAAAGAGGCAGTTTCTAGCTGGAGTACTCTGAAAGCATGTTTGCCATAGAGCCCTCTGGAAGAAGTCTCCAAGAAGTTTTGATCTGCAAATCCAAGTAAAGTGGAAAAACTTTGTTGTTACATTGATTAAAAAGAGTTCGACTAGCGAAAACAGAGTGAGAGTATTCATTTTTGGAAGGAACCTTAAAATATTGATTTTCATAAATTATATCAGTACATCTAACTTCTAATTGTAAATTAAAATTATTCCTATTTATATACATTTTAGCCTGAAGAAAGAGAAGCGAGTATTGGATATAACCTGATGTAATTTAATTTTCAGATGAGCAAGAGGATGAAGATGCCATCGTTAACAGAATATCGTATGTATAGCTCTTCTTGGCAGAACTTCTTTTCTTTAATGAATTGTATTTTAGGAATCTTCTCTGCTTCCAAATAAATAAGAATCTATTTGAAATATTAAATGAATTTTAAACAGATTGCTAGAGGGTCAGTGAAAATGATTTGGTCCAGTGGCAGCTTGAGTTACGAAAAGTGTTATGAAAGTTTGGTCTAGGCCTTTTTTCACCTGTAGCTCTGCTGGTAGGTAGGAAGTGAGCCAGAATATTGTATGAGGACCTGATGCAAGAGGTGGAATTGAGTGCAAGCCCTGCATTTAGGTCTCTGAAATGTAGGTGTAAGTTACCCCAGCAGTGGATGGAAGGCCTGTGAAGGGAGGCAGTGGATCCTGTGAAGAAAGTTCTCTCTCTCTGAAGAAGATATCTTCAGTCATTGTAAAAAAGCTGCAGAAAGGTAACAAGTGGAAGACAAGCACTTGCCAGACCTGGTCTGCCAGCAGCTCCCTCCTTATCCTCCTCAGTGTAGTTAGATACTCATATCTCCTATTTGGATGTGCCTCAGGAGGTGCAGAACCTCTGTGGCTGGTGCTGCCTTCTCAATCGCACCATTGGCTGAACTGTGAGTTGGCTCCTCCTGTGTTACAGTGTTCTTGGCTCTCCCCTTGGAAGGAGAGCTTGGAGAAAAGTGGTGTTGTAAATATAAAATATTCTTTTTTTTTTTTTTTCCCAGCCTAAGCTTCATTAAACATGCATGTTATTTTTGTGAAAGCAATAACCCTCAAACATATGTAAACAGAGTTTTCTGCACGTGGCATAATTGTCAGGACTTAAAGTGTGGAGGGAGGAGAAAACAAAGCCAAAGTGCTGTAGAGCTTTGCTATTGTTTATTATGTTTCTCAATTCTGCCTTAGAATACTTAAACATCCTTAAATAAAAGAAAAACTCTTGGAAGCCAACAATACCATAAGAATATTTTTAAAGTTAAAATTAGTTACTCATGCTTTCCTTTCTAAGTATTGTATGAATGAAAAATGGATTTGTAGATTATTAAGGCAAAGTAAGATTTTTGTGAGCAGCTTACAGATGCTCCTGTTGTAGGGATGTTCTATTTATTTATTTTATCATGTAACTTTGAATTGAGAATTATTTCTAATTTTATTATAGCATTAGATTAGTTCTGTAAGAATATTTTGTTGATCTTATTTTTTTAGGGACACAGTTCTTGTTAATGCCACAAGATGGCATTTGGTGCAAGTTATATTTGGGATCTAAAAAGAATAAGCTTAAATATTTGAAATGTTTCTGACAATTTCTGTATATTGACTTTACATCTATGAGATGATAACTTGAATAACTCTTCGTGAAAAAACCCAATCTTTTTTTTTCAAATATTTATGTGTAATTGTACTCACTCTTTAGTTGTTAGAATGTTACTCTGCTTATGCTAAAAATATAGAAATTGAATCTTTTTTTCTTGTGTATGTGTCTATGCAGGAAGTTAAAACTGATAGAGGTGACTTGTGCAAAGATATTTAATGAACTCCAGTACTTTAACCTCTGTATTACAATGGAATTGAATGCATGCATGTCTCAAGAGAGTAATCATGGTAGTGGTAAAAACTAATTATTTATACTATAATTATATTTATACTTTAAATTTGCTTTTTGAAAATCATGTGTTGGAAATCCCAGTTTCTCCTGCCTGTTTACAATGTAAGAATATGTTGCCTTTAGACACTGATTAACAGGTAGTTTAATTACTTTTTTCCCCTGCTGTTCAGAGCATGTTGGTGGTAACAGTGGTACATTTCTTTAAATTTCAGGCTGTTCTTGAGCACCTTCACTCTAGCAGTTTCAGCTGGTGCAGTCCTGCTTCTACCTTTCTCAATAATCAGCAATGAGATCCTGCTTTCTTTTCCACAAAACTACTATATTCAGTGGTTAAATGGCTCACTAATTCATGGTTAGTACTCAGCATAATGTAATTAAAATGGATGTCTTTGTATGTGTGCACAGATACGTTCTTATTTTCAAACTGATAACTCTCTTTCTTTATTATGCTAATTGTTAATGTGCTATTGACTAGTTGGTTTTGCTGCTGTGTGATATTTCACGTAAGTCTGTCTTAACTGTTCTGTTTTTTTTTAAAAAAGAATTATGCAGACTTGATGGAATTAAACCAAATTCACTGCTTTGAATATTAATGTAAATTTAGAGCTACTAGAAGCTAACTTGAAACATGCTATTCACACTTCTTTGTGTTAATGCAATATTCATATGCCTTTCTCTTTATGGTGATACCTATAAATTTATTCTCAATATAAAAATATGTTTTAAGAAACTTGCTAGCTGAGAGCAGCTTGG
This sequence comes from Sialia sialis, assembly GCA_009812075.1. Taxonomy (NCBI): domain Eukaryota; kingdom Metazoa; phylum Chordata; class Aves; order Passeriformes; family Turdidae; genus Sialia; species Sialia sialis. The sequence goes on along the minus strand of VRYO01002734.1, from coordinate 8,472,923 downwards.
ACTTGATAGTTTCATTCAGCTGTTAGTGATTGATGTGCAAGCAAGGAAAACTGTGGAATGTAAGTATCATGATAAAGATGTGCAAAGCAGTAACTGGTGAAAACAGGACATTCTTGTCTAGGTTTATCTGCAGAAAGTATGTTCACTATGTGAAACAATTTTTTTAATATGGTACAATTAATTTACAGGTTAACTGTGGTGCCCTTTTTAGTCTTTTGAAGAGAGAGCAATTTCTCTTTGGAGGATTTTTCTCTGCTAAATGTCTAATAATATTCCCACACAGCAAATTCATGAATTTCCAGATCCCTGACTTTTAAAGATTTTTTTTTTTTTTTTTCCCCTGATGTGAGAGATAAGTGATGTGTAGGACATAAAGGAATAATTCTTCACAGCAAGAATGGTTGAACGATGAAAAATGTTGTCCAAGACACTGGGAGATCTTGGAAGTTTTCCAAGACTCAGGTGGCCAAAGCCCTGAGCAGCCAAATGGCACCTGCAGTTTGGTTTTTTAAGGGCAGATCAGACTATGTGACTTTACAGGCTCTTTGTAGTTGAGTTGTTTTATGATGTGTTTTGTGACACATCATGGGAAATTGTTAATTTGGTGTGTCTCCTACAGGGGAAGAAAGAACCAAGCGAAATCAATTTTTCACATGGATTTAGCTACTCAGACATTTATATTCTTTGCTCCCAAACATGAGAAAGATTATTGGAAGATAACCCTTCCTTCTCTGTCTGAATTGTCTTGGAAAAAGGGCAATAAAATCCATCAGAGACTGAAAATTATGTAATAACCAGTTTAGAAATTTCTGCTGTCACTTGTTGCTTCAGAAGATCTTTGTGGTGGTGTTTCAGAGTGCCGCTCTGCGGATGCACAGTATAATTTCTATTTCTTAAGTCTAACAGCAGTGGGTAACGAGGAGGGAAGTGCACCATGCTGGCTGATGTTCCTGGGGGTGAGATGGAGAGGAAGGGTGTGATGGCAGCCAGGTGAGCCCGGGGTGTGATG
>VRYO01002734.1:8425905-8470914 GCA_009812075.1 Sialia sialis | reverse complement strand
GTCGGAGCTGGCCCGGAGCCGTTCCCTGGCCGAGGGCTCCCCCGCGTGGCGCTCGCCGGGATCGCCGCACCCGGGAATTCCGTTCCGTGCCCGGCTGGGAGAGCTCGCAGCTCAGAACCGCTCACATCCCCCAGTGCTCTGCCTGCGCAGCCTTCACGTGTTTTTTGTGTAGTGCTTTGTTGTCAGATCAGAGCGCTTGTGTTGCTTTACAACACTTCATTTTATCTAGATTTATGATTTGCAGCTATCAACTGATATGCTGGAACCTGACACTGACGGGTTTTATTCTGTATTATATCTGGGCAAACAAAACAGAAAATATGACTCAAACTTTTGAAACTAGGCAGAAAGGCCAAACCTGGATCCAGTGTAAACACTTAATTAATACGTGCTGAACTTATCCAGGACTAGTTCTGACAGTGGTGCTTTTGGGTACAACCACCAGGTGGGGGTAAAACGTAATGAAACTGCCATGAATAAGAAAAATGGGAAATTGCTGAGGGTCTAATCTGTTTGCCAAAGACTGAGAAATTTTTAATTTTTGTTGTATTAATTTGCTTTATGTGGGACAGTTTTAGGTCACTGCAAATGCAAAGGACGAAAATTCTAATTGACTGCTTAAAGCTTTTCTATTTTTGTTGTCTGCAGGTGTCTTATGCAATTCTACAATTCAGTCAGTATAGTAGAAAATAATTATTTTTCTTGGTCTATTTTGATTTTATTTCTGAACTATCAAATTAGGTTAAGAAACAGAGAAATTCTTACTTTGAGGAAAGTGCATGTGTCTGTCAGCAGCAGAACAGCACTGTCCTTGCCTCTCCTAACTTTATGTGCATATTGTGTCTCTGTAGTTTAATATTCTGTAAATGTGGTTTCTATATGCTACTAATGTGTAAATTTCTGGACTTCAACTTAAAAAAAATCATCCTGGATGTACACCAGTCTCCCCTCCCTTAAAATGCTCAGTGTACCCTGCAGCTCCTAAGCACTGTTTTAGGTTGTAAGATACTCATGTAATAGAGCTGCTGAAATCAGGACAAGCAGGTATTCAGCTTTGCATTAGGTGACTGAATGCACTCTGCTGAAATAATACTCCTACCCCCATCAAGTTGTATTTCTAGTCTTCCTCTGGTGTCTTTTTTGGGGAGAAAGAAAAAAAAAAAAGTGCAGACTGCTGGAGCTAATGTCCCCTTGTAAGGGCTGTTAATGACATTCCTGCTGATGTTGCTATGCCTGAATGTTTCTCGAATGGTAACAGGAGCTTCCTGGCAAAGCAAATTCAAAAGGAAAAATCCCCCTCTTTGTTAACTGGAGTTTAGCCACCTTTGGGCAGTCTGTTTTCTTTAGCAAATGAGTGTTATATTTCACGCATCTTTTGGAATTTTTTTGTTTTGTTTTCTGTAGCCTATTTGGCTGAGTGTGGTTTTGCTGGTGTCCTGCTGCTGTCAATTGCTGAAGAAGTTCTCTTGGCCCCTTGTCCCCCTCCTTCTGTCTAGCTTTTATTTCTCCTACAAATTTTAATGCTGTCATTTAAAGAAAAAGGTTGAAGCATCTTTTGAGAGAATAGGCAAAAATCTTCTTTACATTTGGATTTAATTCAGAAATTTCTCTTGATAATGAATACACCAGACATCCAGTAAATATCTTTTTCCTCCCCCGTTCTTTACAAAATGACCAGTTTCAAAGAGGAAAAGGAACAAGCCTGTACATGGGAAGAAGGAAACAAACAAAGCTATTAGTTCAGATTTTTTTATCATGGGGAATAATATTATTTTTTGAGTGATATAACACAATCCTGCAGAATTATGGAAATGTGTGTGCTTTGTGGAAGGTGGGCAAAGAAATCTGTTTTTCCCTACAGACTTTTTTTTTGGGGGATGCAGAACATGTGACGGTAGTTAGACATGTTAGCTACTAAATTGCAGATAAGCTTCTGCTTTTATTAAGAGAAAGCCCTGAATCTTGCACAGCTTCTGATAGGATGATTGATGGTGGATTCATGTTTAGGCCCCAGAAACTGGCTGTTTAAAAAGTGTTCAGTTTAGAAACTCTTAATAGAGCAGATACCCTACTAGAGATACCACTTCAGGGTGTTTTCTAAACCCTTTCTTTTCCTTCAGATGTCACATGAGTCTTTCAGATGCCCTTGTTGTAGTCAGTTGTTGATTTTTCACATAGATCACAGGATGGTTGAGGTTGGAAAGACCTCTGGAAATAACCTGCTCCAAGCAGCGTCAGTCAGAGAAGGCTGCTCAAGGCCTTCCCCTTTTAGGTTTGAGTATGTAGAAAGATAGAGATTACAAAACCTGTGGGCAGCCTGTTGCACTGCTCGAGTACAGTGAAAGTGGAAAATGCTTGGGATTTTTAGTTTGTTTGGTCTTTTTCTTTCCTTTTATGATTCAGTAGATATTCCAGTTTTTCAATTCATGCTCATTGCCTTCCCTCAATTCAGTGGATACCACTTGAAGATCTGACTATTTTCCTTTCTTCCTCCCTTATCAGTCCTCTCTTCTCTGCTCTTTGTCCATTTCTTTGGCCTATTGAATTCATCAGAGTTGCAGGACACTGCTGCTCTCCATTTTGTCTGTTGAGCAGATTTGCTGGGGATGTGCCTTCTGCCATCACCCAGGTCACCAATGAAGGTGTTTAACCCACCATCAAACCCCTGGGGTGTCCACACCACTGGTGACACAACCCTGGGAGCCCAGAAGCTCAACCAGTCTTCAGTCCACTTACCTTGCCCATGAGGGGCTTCATGGGAGATGATGTTGAAAGCCTTATAAAGTTGAGATAAAAATATCTGCCGCTGTCCTCTTGCCTGCTGAGCCAGTCATGCCATCGTGGAAGGCTGCTGTTACCATGATATCTTCTGATTTTGGAGGTGATGTTGGCATTTGTGTACTGCCCATGTTAAAATCCATGATTTGCTTGAAAAAATATGGGAGAAAGGGCGTGTACAGAACTGGATTTTGAGACATTCACTGTGAGTAGTAAAATACTTTTATTCTGAGAACTTCTGCAGTGGTTCTCTAAAGAACTTTCAGTGAGATTGTGGAAGTGGTACATGTGAGGTTGCAGCCTGCCTCCCAAGGTTTCTGACATTTGCTGTTGAAAGGTAAGTTGTACCCAGGTTTTGTTTGAAGATTATTATGCAAAGAAATTAATATTTTTCATAGTAACCTGTAAATAACTATATCCATAACCCCCGGCACTTGTACATAAATTACATTGTTATATGTACGGGAGGAAAATGTAATATATTTAAATATGAAACTTATTATGTAAACTTCTTCTTTGTTGCAGGTTTGTGGAATCTTGCCTCTCTTTTTTCAAATCTATGTTTGTTTGTGTTGATGCCCTTTGCATTTTTCTTCCTGGAATCGGAAGGATTTGCTGGCTTGAAAAAGGTAGGAAAACACTATTAAATACAGAGTAATTGCAGTGTACATTTCATTTTTGGCCCTTGTTTCTGATTAAACTGAAATTACAGACTGGGGAGGATTTGGTGCTGGCATGTGCTTATGTGAAGGTGATTCACAGCTTCACACTCTGGCACAGGCCAGGTATACAGGGGAAAAAGGACTCCCTAAAAGCCATGTGTACTGAAATAAAGAAAATTACCTTTTTTTTTTTAAATGAAATGATTCAATCAACATTTTATTTTTTGGAAGATGAGTCTGTTGGTGTGTTGAAAGGAGAGAAGGTTTAAGAAATGCACTAGAAATAAAATAACAAGGAAAAGGACAGGTTTCTTGCTGATAGGAAGGGTGGTTAAATATCAGATGACCCTGAGAAAACAAGCTTGATTTGTATATTTTGAAGATTACAGAAAAAAAGTTCCCCAAAAAACATCCAAATCTTGTCACTATTAAAAATATATTAAAAAACATGTCTTAAAATACTCAACTTAGTTGAATATATTCAGGCTGAGAGGGCTGAGCATTTTAGTGAAGCAGGAAATTTGGCAAAGCAATTTTTGAACAATAAGATGATAATGATTGTATTAATACATGAACTAAAGAAATACAGTGAAAAATTACTATAATGAGAGGCACACCAAAATGAATTTCAAATCATAAATATCAAATAGATTAAACTGGAATGACTGTCTGGGGACCAATTGTAGCACTTTTCCATTAATCTTTATCATATAAATGATTACACTTTTGTTTTTAATGATACTACACTTGAGGGAATTCTGCTCCCTTTGGATGACAATTGTCAGAAAGCAAAGATTCTTGGAAGGTGATCTTGAAATCTGGAGAATTAAATTGAATTAGAGATGGATGCAAAAGATTGAGTCATTGAAGCAGGGCATGGAAATTAAAACCACAAGGGGATAATTGTGGAAGGAAGGCATCGTTCCTGGTTGCATTGACGGGAGCTGGTGACAGTGAAGTCCCCATCTTGGTTCTTGGTGGGATTTGGGAAAACTCAACTGAAGTGCTGCATTCAACTGGTATTTTTGAGCTCACTTGAGAAAAATCAGGGGACAGCAAAACAGACAAAAAACAACTTAGGAACTATTGTGTCAGGCAAAATTTAATTCATAGAGAATAATGAGAAGAAACAGAGACTTTGTTTCACAGCAGAAGGTACAGGTGTATTACAGCAATGCAGCTGTGTTAAAAACACCTGGAGGGCCCAGCCCAGGTGGTGTGTAAATGTCTGGTGTCATCTGTTCTGAGTTGATGCTGCTGCAGCATTGCTGTGCTTTGACCAAACTGCAGAAGTAGCCAGGTCACATCAGTTAGGAGTTTGGATGACCAAACTCATGCATTCAGCCTCCAAGGAGTTTGGTGATGAGCTGCTGTGTTTAATTTGTGCATCTTGGCTGGAAAACACTTTCTGTTCTTCCTCATTCATTTCAAGTATCTACAGGGCTGAGAGCTTTCATGTGGAGGCCACTCCATTTTCCTTTTGACACTTAAGTATCTAGCCACAGCTAATATTTATCTTTTTCTTCTAAAATATGTAAACTGATTTCAGTGGGGTTTGTGTTTCCTGCGCTCCAGCAAAACCAAGGATTCTCTCCATTAGCATACTGGGTTAGAGTTCTTTTGGTGCCAACAAATGTTCTGTGTATCCCAGCTACATGAAACTTGCACTTTACATGAAACTTTTAATAGTTAACGTGTAACTTTCTTATGGTAGTGGCTATCAGTAAATCCCATTCAAAATGAATCAGATCACCATTGCACATTTATTCTTGAAAGCATTTGTGAGATGAGATGGATCAGTTAGAACCATCATCTTCTGCAGATGGCAGGGAAAAGATGATGGTTGGTGCTTGAGGATTTGCTTCTTCTTGGGGGCAGATGAGATCAGATTTTAGTATCAAAGCCCTCCTATTGGAGGGGAGGAAATTCCATTTTGGATTTTTTTTTTTCCTTTGAGTTCTGGATGTTTTTGGAACATCCCAGGAGCCAAGTGTGATTCTTGCTACCTGTACTCCAGGCATTTATGCAATGTCTGTTCTACCTCACTAAATGGATGGAATTGTTTTGCTGGTTTGGAGTGAGCCTTAAAGCTGCTGATCAAGATTCAGGAATTGTTGGATGTTGTAAAATGAACATATCTTGTCTTAGATTGCTTTTCTGGGAAAGTAACTGGCAGATGGCACTTCTGGACTAAGCTGATAGTTAAAATTAAATGTGCTGTTCTTTTCAGATACTGATGTAGATAAAGGAAATCTTCTTGTAATAATTGCTATGTGTGTTTTAAAGAATTACATCACATAATTAGGTGATTAGAATCTGGGAAAATTCGTGATTAATGAAACTCAATCAAACATGTAAGGTTTTCAGTTCTAGCATCTGCAAGGGTATTTCCCATCAGTTTTTACTTTCTGTAGATTTTTGTCATGTTTCTCACCTCTTTTCCAAGAAGATTTTGAGACCATGATTATTTTGTAGAATTTTGGTATTATAACAAATTATTTTGTGTAAATTAAAAAAAAAAAGAAGTCGTATTTCATCATTCATCACATCAAACTAATGGACCAGAGAGGTAAAACACTGTTCAGATGCTATTACTGTTCACTGGAAAAATCCAATTTTAGTGATCTCAATTTAAAAGAACATTTCATGCATTTGGCAAAACTTGCAGCATTTAAGAGAAGAATGATCTACTGTAAATGTGAAGACATTCAATAAAGAGTTCTGGCATGGATCTTTAATCTTTCATTTGGGATTTGGGAAAGCAGTTGGTTCTAGATAACCAGCTCAGATCAAAATTCAGATAAAAAGACTGTTCCAGTGGAAGCTTTTATGCAGGTCTTTTTGTCATTGCATTACCTTCGTCATAATGACTAAATAGGTCACTTGGGTATAGGTGTGTGCAGTGAAGATGTCTATTTGAAGGTCTTCATATATGAATTACTTGTTGGACTTTAATATAAGTTCTGAAAATGCATAATTAGAAGCGGTTCATTCCTGTAATTGAAATGATTTTTTTTATTTTTTAATGGATGTCTTTGTTCAGATTAAATTGTAACAATACTTTTAGTCATTATCTTGTGTAGGTCTGACTCCTGAAGATTTTAGCCATCTGTTTGTTTATTAGAGACTATGCTATAAAAGTTGATTTCTTGTATTGACCGTAGTGTGATTTTTGTTTTCTGCAAGCTCTGATGTTTCAGATAGCTCATAAATTACTATTGTGAGCTATGTCTAGTTTTTCATTCCATACTCCTGAACGGTAACATTGCTTCCTAGCTGTTCTGACTCAGAATGGGTTTTATTAACCATATTCCAGTTTCCTGTGGCCCTTTTTCCTGGTTGCTGGTATAATTTCTAAATGGCACATGGCCCCTTTCAGAGCCTTACTTGGCTTCCCCAGGGCAGCAGTTTCAAACAACCAAGGGCTTGCATATTGTGCAGAGGAGAGAAACAGGGAAGTGAATCCCTGGCCATGGATGGATGCAGTGCTGCACTGGAATTCAGGCTGATTTATCTCCTAGTTTTTCATGAAAGCTGCTCTGTGAATTCAGAAAGGGCTGACCATGCCCTTCTAAAGAGCTTAAATGCTGCTCTTTGCTCTTGTTCATTTCCATTGAAAGGCACTTGAAGAATTCTGATGACAATAATAATAATGCAGCCAATACTGGAGGCCTATAATATATCATACACATATACATATATATAATATACATATATAGTATGTATATGTTTGTGTATTTGCCATGTGTGTATGTATGCACACACATTTTTGTGTGCACATGGGAATTGCGTTTCCAAGACTTGGAACTGTAATACATTACAGCTTAGCCAGTGCTGTTAACTGAGCTGTTGGTGTACCTGATACCCCTTTAATCTCTCGCATCACTATTAAAAACAGTTTTACATCTTTCTCTGTTCTTCTTGTTCTCCTTTTAGAGACTGTGCATGAAGTTGTTTCTTGTTTAGGTAATCTTTTAGTTCTTTGTCACTGATGTGCTCAGATTGTAGTTATGAAACAAAGTTGTCGACAATGTTTCTTAATGTCAGAATTAACCTCATTCTTATTATCATTCTCTCCCAAAAAGAAAAACTGTGCCATTTGCAGCTGAGTAAGTCACAGTGCTGATGTTTCCATGTGTGGTAACACACTGCACAGAAAATTACGTGTGTGCTGCTGTGTGAAGGAGGCAAGCATTTTTCAGGAGATAATTGCTATACCTTTTCTTGACCTTTAAAATATGACCTTTCTCTTGATGTAACTTCAATGGAAATTTGTATTTATTTGAAGTTGACAAAGAGAAAGACATTTTGGACTAATTTCCTTGTAAGAAAATACAAATAGTGCAATTTACTACTGTGAGAAACTGGAAAAACTAGGTATTGCATAATCACAAGTGTAGAGTTTTAAAAAGGCTTTATGAAGTATATATTACCTTAATACTGATCTTTGAACTTGTAGTCATAGCATAAAGTTTAACATGAGCGACAGCAACATCCTGACCAATTATCCAAATTATCCAGACATCCCAAAATGTTCAGAACACAACACACAGAGTCTATGGATTAAGAGGTTAACTCCTGGAACATCAAAAGAAGTGCATGATAATAAAAACAAATAGTACAAAAATTTGAGGTAACTTCCTTGCTTAATTAATTAGGTAGACCAGGTGGAAGCGAAGAGGCCAGAGCTGGTGCTCAGAATGTCTATAAAGCTGAGCAACATGACAGCACAATGGAGGAGGAACAAAGATTTTTTTAATATACTTCTATCCTGTGTCACAGTTTGAAATTGTCCTGGTTTATGTCCCTTTTGGCAAACTTACATAAAAGTGACCCTGTACTGTATTTTATGACCAGATGACTTTTTTCCCAGTGGCTAATTTGTATCAGACCCCCATCTTAAAGAGACACAGAAATGAGTAGGAAGTCCAAGCCGGTTTGTCTCAATGAGCTTTCATTGCATGCTTTCATTATTTTTGCTCGTTTTTGCCACTGATCATCCATAAATTGTTGGAAATGAGTGATTAAGGAAGTGCTGCTTAGTGTTAGTGGCACATGCACATTCTTGGTATGTTTTTTGTGGGTGAGAGGAAATCGCGTACTGCACAAACAAAAAGGAAAACTCCTGCTGGGAACCTTTCAAGGAAATTTAACTTGCGTAATGTTTTGATCTTGGTGTTTATTACAGAAAATAAGAGTAATATTTCACCAGCTATTGTTATGTGTCAGCTAGTTTCCCCATCTGCGTGCCTTTCCTTGATGGCTTTTCCCAAATTCTCAGTTTATTTTAATAAAAGCACCACTTAAAAATGTAGCAGTTTATTCATATGCTGAAGGCAGGTGAGCTGGGCTGGTGGTCAGAACATTTATTGTGTTGTGCTTGCTACTGTATAAAGATTTGGCTGTTGTGGCTGCAAAGCCCTGCCTGTGTTAGCAGCTGCAGTTTAACCCATGCAAGTAAAGCATGGGCTGTAGGTTCCTCACAAAATAGTGAAATGCAGGAGTTTCTGCTTTTAAAGGCAGATTTCTTCCCTGCATCTGTTTTAAGAATACATTTTGTAAGTAAAATTACTTGTTTGGGGAGAGGGTGTAAGTTGAAGTTTGCAAAAATTATTAACAATGTGGAAACTGCTTTTTTTGCTGTACTTTATTGTTAGCTTGCTGAACACAACCATAGTGTGTATGTCTTCCATCTCCACAGTATTTTATTTGATCCACTTTATTAATAGGAAAGACTTCTACTAATCATTGCACTATGAGATAGGACTGAACTGAGCTTAACTTTCTGATGTACTGTGTTGCAGTGCATTGTATTTGCAAATTCCAAGTGACTAAATACAGTAATAAATACAGTGAAAAGTGAACCTGTTGCTTTTATATTTCTTGGTTATGGAAATTCTAATTTCCGTACTTTTCCTTATAGAAGATCTGTACTCCCAGCTTTGCTGTTTGTACAAGTAGAGCTCTGGTACAACTATAGGTGTAAACTATTGTAAAAGACATTTTACAGTGTGTGATGACAATGTAGGAAGTATGTTCAAAGTTAGCTTTGAAGTATTTACTTTTAGGAACTTTTTCACTTATCTCAAGCAGATTTCTATGGGAATAAATTGTTCCTATATTGCAAAATAGTAGTAAATAAGTGGCTTGAAAATATTTTCCAATATGTAATTATCTCCAGGATCAGTTAAAAAAATTCGCCTCTATTTTTCTTTAAAATGGATTTGGAGAGTTCAAGAATCTTAAACATTGTTTGCAAAGAGCATTTGACTGTGCTTTATGCTTACTTCTACCCCTGACTGCAATACCCACAGGCCATTGTGTGTATGGCTCACCAAATAGTCTTGAGGTGCCCTGTTAACAGTGGATGTTTATTTGTCATTTAAGTTCATATTTATTTGTCTATAAAATCATTCAGCATGATCTGAGACTTTAGTACTCTGATCTCTATGAAATTTTTACTGGTATGCAACTGAATTATTGTACATTATATTACAACCCATTTACTCATTCCATTAGTAATACCAGAGACAAAAGTTGTTTAATCAGTCACATCAAAGGCAACTGTTTGGGTTTGTATTTTTGACATAAACTGACATGTTAGGTTCAGATATGAAGTCCAGTTTTTAAACTGGAGTCTTTAAAATGACACTACCTAAAATTTATTTGTTCTTGTTTAGAAGCAGATCCTGATGATTCTGGAATTTTGTTTTGGCATGTTGCTTGATCATGGTTTTTCCTTCTCCTAATTAAAATAAAAGTATACTTAGCTGACAGTTGTGCAAACCCATAGCATAATCTGTAGGATGTGAGGTGCAGAGTTAAGGACTGTATTTAGCTGTAAATCTTGCATTAAGGATGGTGCCTATCCTGCACCTTGGTGTGATTGCTGCTTCCACCAAGGTCTCAGAAACAACTTGTACACGGCTAAATGTAGAATGTGTTTGCAATTTCTATGAAGAGGATAGCCCCATCTAATACTGACTGTGAGAAGAGCTTATAAAAGGGCTGGAAGGGGAAGATGAGAAAGTTTAGTATAAATTGTTAGCATGTAACATTGACAAGCATGACGCTAAACTCTGGCAGCATGTTAAAATTACAGCTTTACATGACCAAGTCCTTCACTTGCACTTCTGCAGAGGAAAAAAAATTCTTACCTTACAGGTATATATATATATTAGCAAATTAGAGTTTGGTGAGTGTTTAGCCTGCTTTTGTGCATCTGTGACTGGAATCTGTAACTCTACAGTAGATTAGTGTGAAATGAAAATACTTTTGTAAAAATAATGTCTGTTTGCAGTGATGTCTGCTGTCCTTTCACAATGACTGTAAGAGTGTGAAAATTACTACAGGTAAGTCAAAAGAGATTGGGAATCCTGGTTGTATTATTGGAGTTTTTTGTTTTTTTTATATTTCAGAATCTTGACTTCAAAACACTTTTTTTTTTGTTTGTTTGTTTTTCCGGCCTAAATGTTTTTATTTAGACACTTAGGATCAAAGGCTGTGCTGGACAGGTAAATAACATCCATGTATTTATCAGCTAAAGGCTACACTGTATTTCAGTGAGAGTGAGATAAAAAGAAATTAAAGTGGCCAGGAGAGAGAAACTTGCCAGATGAGGAATAATGGCTTAATGTGAATTTGGTTTTGTAGATATATAAAATATTTTATCAAGTTTTTATAGGACTTCTTGCTTAAGTCAGCTGGGGACATTATATGCAAAAATCTGCCTTTTTTAATACTAGCATAAGGAGATCTGTGGTTTGTTGAATATAAGTAACAGTTCTGTATCTGGGGACAGCTGAGGGGGAAATAAGGGATTTGGTTGTTGCACACATTGGATCAAGATGTGATGAGATGTGATCTGTGCTCCGTTTCATTGAAGTAGTTAAATGTCAGTTGGTTGCTTCCATAAATTAGATGGTACTTCGTTTAAAGAGGCCTCAGTGTAAGGTACAAAAAAGTAGATACTTGCCAGGAGATAAGCTGATGGTAAAGTTTATTTGGTACAGCTTTTCTGCACTGGCTGCCTCACTGCCACTTCGTTATCTGAGCAGGGGTTCAGCCTTTCTGCAGCTGTGTATGGAGTTGAGGTTATAATTGCTTTTTGTGACCAATTCTGTAGTGGAGATAGAAGATTGAAATGTGTCAGGTTAGTTTGTGTTCTTGCAGTGTTTTAATGTATTTGAGCTGTGGAAATTTGTAGAGTAACAAGGTGAACCAAGTGTTGTTAATAATATTGGTAAAAATATTGCACAAAAAAAATGGTGTTATTTTGAAATGTGGTTTTCTGACTGACTTCTCTATCAGGCTGTAAGAAACTGCATTAGGTGACACATTATGAGTAGGTAGAGGCATCTGTAATACTACTCAGTTTTGGAAGCTAGCACTGGAGCATTAATTATGTCACCTCACCCCAGCCAGGAATGGGCTGCATTGCTGAACTTTTGTGCTTTCCCCACGCCTACATTGCCCTGAACTTGCACATTTGTGCTGTATGTAGCATGCTTGTGCTTTGTAGAATTTCCACAGTTTCTGCTAAGAGCCTTAACACATAGCTGGAAGCCTCCAAATGGAATAAGAGGAGAATATTTTCCTCTGCTGCTCTCTTTACTGGATAAATATATTTTTAATTTTTTTTTTTTTACCGTTCTAATTTTAGGATAGCTTACAGAGTTCTGCATGAGCAAAAATGTTAAAGGATGTTTAAGCATGTTAAATACTTACACTACTTATAAAGTGTACAGATGGTACAGCTACCAATGCTAAGCTTGAATCTTTGTTTATCACTAATGTGAACTGAAGCACTGGCTTCTAAAATATTTTTCTTAAGTCACTTACTTTTAGGCACAAATAACCAGCTTTTAAATTTTGTTTGGATGGAGCATTCTTAATGTCCTCTCTAGACCCTTCTGTTTGTGGTAGATGATAGTTGTGTATCTAAAAACCCTGAGATGTATTTTTTCTTTTTTTTTTTCACTTGCCAGTTTATAATAGAATTCATGTAACAGTTTAATTTAAAACTGAAATGTTTCATGGAAAAAATTGCCATCCTTTGGGAAGGTCCCTGAAATGACTGTGATTCAGACCCCTTTCTTAGTCAATGGAAACAGGCAGATGCCTCTAAGAATTTGGCATATCTGAGTTAGAGGCTTCAAGAGGCAATCTGAGCATCTTCCCATCTCAGTGTGTTTGGATTTATTTCAATAAATGGTCAGAAACATTAAATTGATTAGCTCTTAGTTTTATTTGGAGGATGTCTTATAAAAATGGCTGGTTTATGCATGAGGAATATCTTATTAAGATTTGAGTATTTAAATATTTCCACATTAGTCAATGTCTTCAAGTCTCTACATCAAGTACTGACTGTTCAGAACAAGCAAAACTTTGTCTCTAAGGTCTATTTATGTGCTTTTGTTGCTTTATAATAAAACTGAAAAATACTTTACAGATTTACTATAATTGTAATTTTAATTCACAGAGATTAAAATTGGCATAGAATTTTATGTTGATAGTGGGAAGGTTTAATATAATTGTCTTATTCATAGAAAGGCAATAAAGATTTTTCTAATGGGTTTTCATTTATTAAATGAAACTTTACTAGGCAGACACCACTTTTCATTCCTTCTCTGAAGGCAGTGCTTTTTGATACTGATAACCATGTGGTATTTAGATCTGTAGTCTATATTACTTATTTAGTATTACTAGAATTACTTCACATAATGAATAGCTTTATATTAGTAATCACTCATTCTGAACTGACAGGGAAGGAGCTTACACATCTGTAATGAAAATTTGTGAGACAGATAACAATTTTATTTACAGAGGAGGGGAGAAGGGAGATCCAAAGACATTCTCTCATCCCTGTCCCTTCTTTTATTTATTTATTTATTTATTTATTTTTGGTAGTTTTTTCAAGAGTTTTCCAGCTTTATTAATAGGAACTTCCAGCATTCTGGTGCTTTGACCAGTTCCTAGAAGTGTGCTTTCTTCTTGGGCTTGCTCACCCTATCAGGGCATTAGTAATAGACATGACTTCAGGGGATTTACTTTTGTTTTTTTAAACTTATTTTAGAACTGTGAAAGTGACCTGTGTGCTTGTACATGTTATGTACTTTCGGTAACCGTCTTCAGGGTTCCATTCTGCCAGAAGCAGAATCACAAATTCCAAATATTTCTTTATATTTAGTGTTACTTATCTTAATGCTCTGCCAAGGTACAAAGAAGTTGGAAAACATCTATTTTTCTTCCTATCAGGCCAGTCAAGCAGGAAATATTCTTTCTGATCCAAAAGTAAATGATTAGAGGGAGACTCATAGTATGAGAAATCCCACAGCTCCCATGTTGTTGTTACAGGTGGCATTGGAAAGTCTGGGAAATTTGGTAGGTGGAGGGAATGGATCATCTGAGAGCTAATTAGTGAGAGCTGGGCTAGTGAATGGAACAATAGAGCAAACTTGTGGGGGCAAGGGGTAACACTAGGACAGTCACCATTTTACTGTGATCATCCTTCCATTTCTCATTTCCCTTCTCCCCAGAAGGTTTGGGTTGGATGCCCACAGATCTGCATCCATCCCTTTTAGGGCAAGCTGCAGCAGTGTAGAGTGCTGTAATTATTTTATTCCAGATAGTGTAAGCTTGCATTTTGGCTGCTGTTCTGTCTTGATTTTCCTCATTTTAAGAAATTGATTTGTGTTATGTATTCTGATACAAAATTTGTAAGGAATAATACTTCTGATGTATTATTTCTATGTTAAATTTACAAGAATGGTGCCTAATGTGGAAGAGCCATGGGTGTGGTCTTTACTTGTGTAATTTCAATCCATGTATTTGAAACAGTACCTTAACTGCTAGGCAGTAAATGAATCCTACCTTACTATTCTCACTGGAGTCCATCTTGCATTGGATAATTAAATAGATCCTAAGGAAAAAAGTGAGAAAGAAATGGTTTTTTTATCCTGGTCACAAGGACTCAAGTCTGCAAGGAGTCCATCTTGGTTCTTAGGTTATTTCACTGAGTTATTTGTGTGCAGTGGTCTCAGTGGGAATGTTTGATGGATATGGACCCCAAACTGTGCTGTAACATTGTGGTTTGGATGCTCCTCTGGGATGCTGAAGAAGGAAGGGTAAATTTTCTTTAGCAGAGGTGTCACTCCAGTGGGTGTACTCCATCCTGAATAGATGTCCTTCTCACCAGGCTGTTAAGTAAAGACATCTTTTTCTTGAGCTCTACTTGAGGGATTTTGGTCCTTCACTTCCAACTTGGCAGATATAACTCTAATACTTATTGTTACATATCTTTAGCCAGTAACCGAAGAAATAATTTTGGTTTATTTCGAGTAAAACTTTCATTTTTCTGGATTTTCAGAATTTTCTGGATTTTGTTACTTATCCTGTACGCCTGTTAAGTTTGATACAGTTCAGTATTTTGGCTGCCTACTCTTGCTCCATTGATAGCATGGTAACAACTGTGAAAACATTTCAGAAAGGATACTAACAGAGAAATCAGCTGAAAGTTGCTGGGAATATTTTATGACTGAATTTTTCTTGTTAGTGTCACGTGGAAAATAAATATAAACTTTAAGATATGCTTGTGATGAAAAGTGCTCATTTTAATCTTAAAATACTTATAGGCTGTGAAGATTCTGTGAGGGAAGAGGTGATGTTGAAGAAGACAGTGCTAGTTATAGTCTGAAATATTTGATTCTTATGTGGACAAGGAAATGTTGAGTGTTTTGTTTTTTTTTTCCCCCCCTACTTACTTGAATCTGATGCCTGAATGTATTACTCCTTGATTAAAATTTTCTTGGCTTGCTTCATGAGGGCTCTGAGTCATTAGCAGCTACATTTTTAAAATTAACTGAGTTTTCCTAAAACTACAGCATCTGTTTTTGACTTACTAATTTGTGTAGTTGCATTAGATAATGACCCCTTGACTAAATATCAGTGTGCTAAATGTGGTATGTGTTTAATGTTGCCTGATGCAAAATTGCTCTCCTTTGCTTATTAAAAACCTGTTTGTGGACTGTCTTGAATAGGTCACAGCAAGGATTGCTCCAAGTCTGATGTCAAACCGTAGAAATGGGTGAAATGCTTGACACTCATCTTTTCACTGATGCTAACAGATTGAGAAAGAGGGGGTGTCACATGCTAAAAATTAATTGGGGTTAATATATAACATCCCCAGCCTCATACCCAGTGTACCTCTCCCTTTTTTAGTGCCTCCTCTTCTCCTGCAGATCTTATCATGTGTGTTTGCTGCCATCAGCCCCTCACTGAACAAATCTTGAGGTTACTAAGACTCCTTTCTGTCACAATGGGCGTCATGTGTACTTTAAATGTGCCATGATTGCAGAAATGTTTCCCAGGCTTTCCCCATGGGTCAGGGCATGGTGTAAAAAGTGATGTTTGCCTACCTTGCAAGAGGTCAAGATGTCCAAGCAGAACTGTGTTCACATATTCAGCACCATAGAAACTTGCTTAGCACTCTCTGGTTTTGTGTGTAACATGTAATTTTTATTTCATTGATAATAGGGTGTTTTATTATTTTTTTTCTGCACAATTTGCAACCAGATAAAAATGTAGAATTAATAAAAGACATTCCATGTCCCATATTGGCAACATAGCTTCAAAAATAACCATTTTATAGGAGCTAATAATATGTTCATTAAAATCTCTATAGCCAGGTAATATTCCAACAAAGAAATGCTTTTTCTTAAAGTAAGGATGAGGCTGTAGTTCTTTGACTTTACCAGGAATTTTGTCTCTTGCAAAAAGAGTTGCTAACATACTGAAAGATTTTCTAATCATTCATCAGCATTAAAACAAAAGAGCTCTTGGTAAATACCTCTGTGTGTTAAAATCCATATAGCATTAGACAGCATTAACAACTATGCTTAAATTTCTGAAAAATAATATTTGTGTGTGTCATCTCAACCGGTGGAGCAAAAATTGGCAACAAATGGCTCAATTGCTTTCATTTATTTAATAATTCTTTCCCAAAAAATAGCAACTTGTGTCTTTCTGGTCCAGGGTTGTGCCACTGCTCAGAAGATAATGTTAGTTTGTGTTCTTGCAGTGTTTTAATGTATTTGAGCTATGGAAATTTGTAGAGTAACAAGATGAACTGAGTGTTGTTAGTAATATTGGGGTAAAATGGTGTTATTTTGAAATGTGCTCAGAAGATAATGTTATCTTCCACGGTGCCTTTCCTGGAGTATGGTGCATGTCTTATCTTAGCATTGCTAGAATGGCAATTGTCAAGGATTTCCTTTTTAACTTTCCAGAGTTTACATGCAGCTTTTGATGGAGAGAGGAGCAGGCAGGAGTTTCTTGCCTGTGCACTGTCCTTGTGAGATCCCTGTGCCAACTGCTGGTTATGTGAGAGGCTGAAACCTGGTGGACAGCCAGTGTGCAGAGCAAGCTCTTCACTTGTTACTGGTGCCAGATTAGTGGCAAAGCATTTTGTGTTGTTAATTTGTATAATTAAAGTAGTTACAGGGTTTTAAATAGAGGGGGAAAAAAAACCCAACACATTTGTCTCCATTATCAAGAAATTTTGCTTTTCCTTACTGAAAAGCTGTAAGGACCTATCACAGGCAGTCTCTAGGTGTTATGTGTGAACACACGTAGCAGGAAAAGTCTTAATGTGTTGTAAGTGGCATAATAATCATCCCTCAACACAAATGTATTGCAGGGGAGGGAGGTGGCTTCCTTGGTAATTATGTTGAATTGCTTGTATGACATCTGTTATTCCTTCAGGACTTGTGTTGCCATTTGTACTTCATTGGGTTTTTCAGATGAAGAATTACCTTTTCTGGCCATGTGCTGTTTTTTAATATCTTTTGGCTATTTGTCATCTGGGATGACTTATCTGTGTTAATCATAATCGAAAAGAAACATGGTAAGATTTTGATGATGCTTTCCAGAGTAGCAATTAAAAATTTGTCAGAACACTTCTCAAAGAATTAAAACCTTTCCTGCTAAAATTAGGCTTTTCTGGAAACATGAACCCTTAGGCCTGGTGCTCCAGGCAGCATAAGTAGCTCAGGATTAAGCTTTAAAAACTTCTGAATGGCTTGACAATTTAATTTTAAAGAATTAGAAGTCTGAGAGTCAGATATCTCTAAGGCTGTACAAACCACAAGATCCTTAGAATGTGGACAGCTTTTATTTGCAGGCAAACCTTGAGAGCTTCAAATAATGTTTTTTCTTTTTTTTTTTCCACTTCCCCCATTAGTGCAGAGAAAAGATGATGGATATTACTGGGCTTCTGGCAAGTTGCAGTCTGCTGGGATTGATGTGTTAAATATCTTTCCTTTAATAAAATACTTCACTTGGTTAAGTGCTCATGTTAAAGAACTAGGTGGATTTTGAAAATATACTATGAGTGAAAGTGTAGGTGAGCTGTGGACTCATAAGCTGTGCAACTTTGATGTTTAAAAAAAAAAAGGTGGGGGGTTTGAGGGTATAATCTGTCAGTTCTTTCTCCCAATTTTCTTGATAAACAGTTGAATTACAGTTTCTATCGGATTATAGTAATTTGCTTCCAAAACTTTTTGTTTATCATATTTTTTTTTTCATTTTCCACAAGCGACTCCTTTAATGAGTCAGTTTGTAGGATGTCAGACTTCTGCTTAGGGACAGTAGGGAACCACACGGGGCAGTGACTTTCAGGAGTGGCTTCTGCTTTATGGATCATCTGAAACTCAGCTGGAAGAATTTGTAAGGTATTGGGTGTGTTTTGGTTTCCTGTTCAGCAGTTACCAGAGATGTTGCTATGGGCTTGTAGTGCAATCAGAAATTGATGTTTTATTCTAGAAACCTTCATGGAAAAACACTTTAAAACGGAGAGCTACTAAAACCAAAGTCACTGTTGAGAAAGAGAAGTACTGCCTTCCTTGAAGCTGGCAGGTGTTCATGCTTCCTAAACACTGATCCTGAGTCCATTCTGGGAACATGTCCCTCTCCTTTACTGACATGCAGAGAAATTTATATGAATTGAAGATCAGACTCTTTTCAACACTTCCACCTTTCTTTTTAGCTTGCATTAGTTTTATCATTTTGCTCTGTGTGTTCCAGTTCATCTCTTTTTCCTTCTTACCATACACACAGCTTTCTCTCTTCTCTGCAGGTCCCCAGGGAGTAGGAATAACTCCAGTGTGTACAAAAGTGAGGGTGCTTTCTGAGCCCCTTCTCTCTGTTCATGTCATTCTTTTTTTTTTTTTTTTTCCTGATATCTTCAGGGAGTGTTTGAACAACCAACCATGCTTCATATTGCTTAATTTATTTCCATTGATGAAAATGTATCCTGGTTACAAACTCAAATTTTCTGATCTTTGAGTGGCAAACAGCCTTTCTAATTGTAGGCTTTGTGTTAGACAAGGTTTTTTTAAGTGGAATATATTTTTCTAGTTCTTCCTACTTCCCTTATTTCTTTGCCATCCCTTTCTCCTCATGCACAGAAATGTAACCTGAAGTCATAGCAGTATTCTTAGTGTAGAGCAGCGACTGTATGGAAGCCCACCACCTTAATATAAATTTCAATTGTTCACTTAATTTTATAATGTCAAGCTTAATTCCATTCTATGTATTGTGTGACTTTTAATTTTTTTTTAACCTCTTCAACTTAATCAGGATCCCTGCATTATTTGGCCTATGATAAGTGAATGTCAAATGAAAATTTGACTGCCTTAAAATAGAAGTACTTCAGGGGGCAACTTGTCTCACTTGAAAATGAAGTCAGAGAGGTTTTAGAGTTTTAGGGTCTCCAAGCTTGGAGGTACTCAAAAGATTCCTGTGCAGCCATCTCTGGGGGTCCCTGCTTGAGCGGGGGTGGACCAGGTGACCTCTGGAGGTCCTTGCCAACCTCGATCATTCTCTGAGTCTCCAGAGGTTTTTTCCATGTTCACAGGGGGACAGTTCTGTCCTTTTCATTCCTTTCAAATAGCAGCTATTTGGCAAGTACTCTAATGTATGTAAGTATGAACTAATGTGCCTGGAACATTAATGTTTTCATAGGGCATAGTCTTATGGGTGCCTAATTGAGATTAAGTATTTACCTATATGCTTTAAGTGTCTTAATTTCTTTTTTATCCTGGATCATTACCAAGTATTCATTAGTGTCTATGACAGAATATTTCTGTCACTTTACCAAAGTTCTTAAAAGTATTATTATTTCACTATATTGAAATGAGTGTGGATCCTAGTCTCAGTGTGCTGTGCAATATAACAATTTTTCTGCCCTGAGCAGAATGGAGTGAGTTGTCAGTGTTAATCTTAGTTCTGCAGAGGGCTTTTGGAGGAGAGGAACTGGTGTGGAGGATGCCTGGGGTCCTCATTTATGGCTGGATGCAGTGATTATGTAGAGAGCATAATTTTCAGGGTTAATATCATATAAAAATTGCTCTTAAGTAATCCCCTAGTTAAGGAGTGAAGGAAGATGTGATAAAAATAGAAAAAATAATAAAACAAATTTTCTGCTTTTAACTATCAAGTAGTCTTTGCAATGAAATATCCCCAAACTGAGGTGAACCTGTGTCGCTTGTGGCGATGTATATTGGCCAACAAAGAACGAGTGAAGTATTTCTGTGGGTATCAGTGATGGATCCGGGGCAGGGTGGGAGCAGCAGTTCCACAGCCGGGCGCTGGATGGCTCCGCAGACTGCCGGCTGCCCGGGGATCTGGAGGGAATTGCTGCATTGTACCTGCGCAGCGTTTAATGCTTGCCTGCCCATTTGGCTATTTGCCATAATTGGCTTTCCATTCCCTTGATTGGAATCATAGATAAAAATTTGCTAATCCACTTTCTTTGCTGAAAGTATTAGAAAAGTAATCCATCTTTTAAAAATGCTCGAAGAAAATCATGTGGTATAAAGAGTACTTTATGGAATAATGAGATTAATGAGAACTGTAAGGCATATGCAATTTAAAACGTTTTTCTATGGGTTTAAGGGGAAAAATGGAATCTGGGCACTATAAAGCCATAAGTACTTCCTTTTTTATGCACTACCTTTTAAATGTGCATTACATGTTATGCTTTTGTCTACATGAATAAAATGTGAGTATATACTTAGGAAGAAGGATCTGCTATTTATTTCTAATTTTAAAAACGTTTGAAAAGACTAGGTTCAAATTTCTTGGCTGTGTTTTTTCCCCTCCCTCTCCCCTCTTCTACCCACAGGGCATCAGAGCACGGATTTTGGAAACCCTTGTAATGCTCATTCTTCTTGCACTGCTTATCCTTGGAATCGTATGGGTGGCTTCAGCACTCATAGACAATGATGCTGCCAGTATGGAGTCTTTATATGGTATGAAATGCAAAAGAACCTTCACTCAGTTTCATTGTAAATAAAGAAGTGCAGTTTCCCGTTAAATGTATTTCTAGTACATGCTGTGTGAATATTGCACAGGTTGTGAAGGTGTCTTAATTCAGTCAGCACCGTTTTGATGTTAAATTCTGTGACATAAGTAGCCTCTTGGTGATAAGCTAAAGCTGTGCTCAATGTTTTCTTTGCAGACCTCTGGGAATTCTACCTCCCTTATTTATATTCCTGTATATCACTGATGGGATGCCTGTTACTTCTGTGTAAGTATTTTCCTCATTATTCCAAAAGATGGGAGATTTTTTTGTGTATTGTGTTCAATTTTATTTAATGGTTAAAGGAAACTTTTTGATTGTGAAAGTTTGAGTGGAATTTCCTTTTTCTGATTAAATTTAAATTTAGATGTGAATTTTAGGTTTGGGTTCTGAAGTTTAAATGAATGGTACCTTATATTTTCAACTTTTGGGAAACTTTGTACCTTGCCCAAAACAAGTTTGACTTCTAACTTGCTAAAGCAGATAGTAGAAAAACAGGGACTCCGTTCTGCAAAGAAAAGCACAATTTTAAAATGAAATGTCTGCAGGAGGCCGGTAGTATGGTGAGAAAATTATTTTGGAACATTTTGTTCTATATTCAGTAAACTACCATTCTTCTTTTGGTACTGTAAAATGTTGCTGTATAGGCAGGAGTTGGAAGACAGTGCAGGCAGCTTTCATAATCACACAGCTGGTCTCTGGCCAGCCTGCAGGTCAGTTACACAATTACATTGGAAACAAATGCAGTAAAAACCCAACCTTTTACTGACTGCCCCTAACCAGAGTTCAGTCATCCATGGTTGGGGGAGTAAGAAACACAACGAAAAGCTCTAAATCCCACTTATAATCTCAGCCCCCTCCTGGAATAATTTCTAGAAAATTGCTGAGAGGGACAGAACATCTCCCTTTTTAGATTACTGTGGTTTCATCTCTTCTCCAAGCTTGACAGGTTCAAAGCTTACATGGGGCTGTCACTGTGGAGAAGGGGTGGGGAATGATAATTTGTGATATCCTTTAAACAGATCTGTGAGAGAGACCTTGGTGAGTTCTCTGTATGTGCAGATTCTCAAATACACTTTGGAGGAAGATGGGGGGAGGATTAAACAATGTGCTCCTCAACATCTCATGCAGGCTGTTCCAGAGTGGCATTCACAGAGGTGCTGAACACTTTAATGGGAAGCTGGTTTACAAAACTTCAAATCTGCCCTGCAGTTTGCTTCAGCAGAGCTGAAAACTCAGCCTCTCTTCTGGGGCTGTTGTAAACCACTTCACTGAAATTATGGTGACTAAATGCCAGGTTTTGGAAATGTGTGACTTAAGCAAATCACTGAGGTGATGGCCCTCCAAGCTGTTAGATCTGTGTAGCTGAAAGGGCAGTATACAGCAGTGGGGCTGCTGCTGGGGTAGAGTTTTACATCTTCGGTGGTTTAATTGCTGAAGCAGTGTTTGACTATTGCAGTGGTGATTTGGAGCATCACTTCATTTTTCTTTTCTCTTTATCCTGCAGGATTCTCCTGGAGTAAAGGCAGACTAGCTTAAGTTAGATTTTTGAATACTCTTACGTTTCCCTGTAATACTCAGTAGCAACAGTAGAGCACCAGTTAATAAAAATAAATGCAATCCTCACAATTAAATCTTGTCTCCTTTTTTTGGCAACAATATTTTATTATAATAGAAACTGCAGATGTATGTGCTCCTCCATATTGTTATAAATTCCTTCATCTCTGAAATACTTCAGTATTTGAAGGCTGTTTTCCCTAAACTGTAATTTTCTATTATCATGGTTGAGCCTTTCTCCCTAGAAGCATACATGCATCATTCCTGATGCCACCACAGGCTAGGATCAGAAAGGGCCTGTTGTTATTTCATAGAAGGTAACCTAAAGTCTGGTAGCTGAGTCTACTATCAGTGGAAGTTGAAGGATAATGTTTGGAGCAAAGCAGGTTCAAGATCTCTTGGCCTTGCAGCTACAGCTGTGCTAAAAAATGAAATGTGCCTGAGATGTTCTGCAGTGCTGTGGCCAGCCAGTGTCACTCCATCCAGGGTATTGCAGTTGTCAGATGTCTATGCAGCTTTGGCTCATGATAATGGTCCCTGGGCTGCCTGAACTCCAGAACTGCACTGAGAATCATTTGGAAAAGTGTTAACTGGCTCAGGGCAAATCATGCCAGGAATAGTTCTAACAATTTACTGATGTAGGCAATCCAGTCTTAAAGCCCAGGAATGCATCCTGGCACTGCTGAATTTACTAGTGAAGGCATAGCCTCTGGTGCCACGTACTTTGAATAAATAATTAATTAGTTGAGCAAGTTTAAGGTCTCTGATTATATGGTGTTCCTTGTTGACAAAATAAAAAATAGTCACAGTTAAGCTCTTGGAGGAGAGAGATGCTTGTCATTGCAATGTTCTTAGAAGTTCATATTGGAGCTTTAGGCTCTTGCAGTTCTTTCCTAAACCAAAAAATGGTTATATGTGGAATAGCACAATAAAAAACAGGTCTTTGACTTAGAAATGACTTTTGCATGCTCTTCCTTGCCCTGCAGTGTGCACGCCAGTGGGGCTCTCGCGGATGTTTACAGTAATGGGTCAGTTGCTGGTGAAGCCGACAGTAAGTGCTACACAATTCTGTCCTATGCTATCTGTGAGAGGTTGGAATGGTATTTGGTACTTTCTTCTAGAATGCTTATACTTCTACAGAACTCTTCAGTTCATCAGAGTTTCTATAACCACTCTTTATGTACTTGTTTCACATTTTTCATATAGCACAGAAGCCTGGTTTTTCCAAAGTTTTTTGTAAAATAATACAGACTTCCTTTGATTTTTCAATATATGTCAATGCTACTAGTATTGTTTATTACCAATATTTCCTGCTATGTTCTACCAGTGCCTGGGAAGTGTGGGCATATTCTGGCTTCAGGAGCAAAGAATACCAGAGCAAAGTCTGGATAACAAGAAGGGTGCCTGGGGGTACACACAGATGGGTGAAATGTGGGTAGTTGTCATCTTTAAGAGCTTGTTACACACAGATACTCATTGGTTCATGTTCTGAATGCTGTGAGGGAAGGGAGAAGATTGTACCATGTACAAGTGCTCTAGTGTCCTGAGTGTCACATGTCCTAGTTTGTGTTTACTAAAATTGGAGTGCATTTAGAGCTTGCATTTCTTTTCATTAGTCAGTTCTACCCTGGAAATGCAAAGAATCTTTAATCTCAAAGGACCTGATAACTGAGGTTGCCAGACTTAATTTATTTGGTTTTAGCTTCCAATAGCAATTTATATTTGCATGAAACACTGGCTTATGTGAACAGTTGCTCTTAATACAATTTTTCAAAATCTTTAGTTATTTTTGTTTAAATTCAGTGTGAAGGTTGATACAATTTGAATGTAGGTCAGACACATTGTTCTGTCTCTTTAGATTGAAACTGAACATGAAAGCCATAACTTGAAATAAAGCCTTAACAGTAACTTTGCTTAAAGTAAGGATACAGCTGTATAACAGAATGGAATACTCTTCTGTGAAGTTCTTACTTGTGTCAGTATTGTAAAGGTGTAGACTGTATATTTAAAGTACAGATTATAGGAATCTGATTATGTAAGTGCAGTCAGGAAAAGAAATATCTCTGATACTCAGTTCATGTTTCTGTTTCCAAATACAGATCCTGGAAGACCTAGATGAACAGATGTATATCATCACTTTAGAGGAAGAAGCAATTCAGAGGAAGCTTAATGGTATGTATGCTATGCCTGTAATGGTACTGCTTCAGAATGCAGTATTTAGAGTGGTTCTTGTCAGAGTGTTGGTCTCTCTGTTGTGCAGCCTCTTCACTCAAAACAGAAAATTTCAACATCTTAGCCTGTAACAGATGTTACAGGTGTACATTTCCTCACCAGGTTTTCCAAGATTGGCTTTTGTGTATGTGTGCTTTGCTTGGTTTTATTTTTGAATTGTTTGTCAGCTCTCTAATGTAGGAATGTTCTGAGCCTGAGAGAGCAATTGAGTAGTTGTCCAGACCCACTACCCTTACTGCAAAATAAATTAAAAAGAAATCTTTTTTTTTTCATTTAATGGTAAATGACTCCATTTCAGCCTTCTTTGAAGGACAATGAAGTTACATTAGCAAGAAGCTTGATTTTCTGCAATATGAGTTTTGGTTCTAATTCGAGGAGTTTTTGTGTTTAGGTTGATTGTTATTTAAAAACTTAGGTAGTAATCCATTAAAAATCAGAGCACTCCTTCATATTCTAGGAGTTATTTAATGAGTTTTATAATTAAAAACATTCTATTAATAAGTAATGAAAATTCATAATTACAAAAATGTTTTTAGACTTACTGTATTTAGTCTTACAATTTTGCATTTCTTGATAAGGTGTTTCTGTTGTGAAGTATTTTAAAGACAGTATTAAACTTTGGCTTAGAATAGAAAGGAGTGTTGCAACATGGCAGGCACCAATTACGGAAAATGTATTGGCTTTATAAACCTGGAAATCATGTTGAACAAATCTTCTGACTTGCTTTTAACTGCATGGATCCATCCATAATTTATGCAATTACTGCAGAAAGGAATTTTCATGTAAGACAGCACAACAGTTTGTGTCATGATAACTTATTTTAGCCTTAATTTTTTAAATTTCCTGGTTTTTCTCTCCTATTTTTCAGTCTTCTGTCATATATCCCAATCTTTCCTTCTCTGAGGTCTCCTTAAATCTCCTTTAGAATGTGCTTGGTCAGGGGAAGTACCTTTGAGAGCAGAGATCATGGTGGTCATCTTTATTCCAGTCCTTAAAATTTGTGGGGGAATAGTGACTTCTTTGTGCTGAAATCAGCCATCACTTCCTTTTAAAAGTGACATTCACCTTTCCAGGTGTTTATAGTGATGCATGTATGTATGTGCATTCACACACAGGCACACAAAAGGGTGCATGCACTGAGTGTCTTTGAAGCTGTGATGGGGTAATGATAATCATTCCGTGTTTTTGATGCTAGCTGGGAACTGTAAAATATTTGTTACTGAATGTTTTATGTTGTCATGGTGATTCTGCTTGTGTACAACACAGCAATGACTCAATAGTTATTCAGGAATCTATTGGAAGTAGTGCACAGAGGGGTCTGCTGTTCAGATTGGGAATGTGTTTATTTAGGTGATGCTTGGCTGCTCTTCTTGCAGAAGTCTCTCAACAGTTGCTTATATTATATTGCAGTTTGATACCACTTGTGGAGTGGACCTAGGCAGTTTGTAGGTGTCTACTAACTGGGCATGGATTTAGGATGTGTGCTGGGAGCTCCCCTAACACCAGCCAAGAGACTGGATTTGCTTTCAGCACATGGCTTGGTATTCAGTGAGAAGTGGAACTGCAGCCCACCCATATCCCATGGAGCACTCACCAGCCTGCTCTTGAGCTGTGAAAGACATGGGGCTTAAATATCCTGAGACAGGAGGGGGACTGAATTCCCTGTTTCCAATGCTCAGGGAATGGCATGGACAGCCCCATCTACAGGAATGCTTGAAAACCCCTAGGTTGGTATGCAGAGAAAATTAAGGGACTTAGGCTGAAAAGCAAATTAAAGTCTAAACGTGCATATAGCATGTAGTTGAGGCAAGGTGTTATATGTGCAAGAAGATACTCTACAGAATTTTTGTGAGTAGTTACTGTAGTAACTTTAAGCGTGGTTCTCTTTATGGCAAGCATGGAAAGTTTCATCTTCTCTTCCAGAAGTCCCTCTAATACATACAAATAATGCCAGAAACATTGACATCATCATTCCCAGAGCTATGAAGGGTAATGTTTACCATGTTTGCTACATTTTATAAAGTGTGTATAAATGGGGGTGGTGCTAATTACATCAGTGAATGTTGTGCTGTGATGTTAGAGGCCATAATCTGTGTTTTAGCACACATTGTCTTTTTGTTGCTGTATCATAGCAGATATATTGAGTACACACTTCCCCTGCCATGGCTGTTGCAACTCTTCCACAATGTTGGTTGGAAATCCATGGTGCTTGAGTAACCCTGCTGGGCAGGTTTGCAGTAAAGTGCTCTGAAATATACACTTTTTTTATATGTATAACTAAAGAGTTCAGTTTTTATTAAAATGAAGAGGACCAGAGCGAGGCTTAAGTGGTACTTGATGATTGTAAAGCTTTTCATATTTGAAAATAAATCTATCTGTGAAACTGTAGATCTTTGTGGGAACTAATTTTCTTCCTCCTCAGGTGTCTGCAGTGTCTAACTGAAAGTCAGAGGAGGAGGGAGGGGAAAGTTTGTGTTATCTACCCTAGTATTTTTATCTATTGAAGAGATACTGGGCTTTGGGAAAATGTTTGTTTCCAGTGTATTATATTTCAGTACCCACATCACTCCTACAGTTGAAGAATAAAGCTGGGACTTTTTTATATTAAAAGAAAAAAGTTGCCTTCAGCTATTAGTTTTCCTGAATCCAAAGAGACGGGTGGGGTAGGATCAAAAATACTTACTTGATCAAAGTTATTGGCTCTGAAGGTATCCTTACCTCTGTAAGAAAGATGAAAGGTGTTGTTTTTATTGCACACTAGTAACAGTGTAATTTTGAACTAATTGGTGGTGAACTGCCAATCACCTTGGGGGAATGCAAATAGATACTCTTACAATTTCCTTTGAGGTACTGAAATCTTATGTCGGGGCTGGAAGAAAAACAGAATAATACCGTTAAATTGACCTTAAATGAGCTGCTTTGTGGCTTTCTTGGAGAATCCCTTCTAACTTTTCATTGCTAGTCCAAACAAGTCTCGTCTACCAATTTGATTTATTGGCTAGACAGCGCTGACATTGAACTTTGTGCGTGTTTGAAATAAAGCTAATGTTAGAGAGCTTTTAAGAATTTAGCTGCATCCTTTTCAAATACTCTTTTGACTGATCTGAAACTTTGCCTCTCATAAAATATCGTTTTGTATAGCAACCTGTTGTTTGCAGCTATTTTTAAGGAGGAATTACAACAGCACTTAGATATGATTCAGAATTTCTACTGACCTGTGTCTCAGGGACCTACTGTGATGATGCTGATTTGTTGGATAGACTCCCGTGAAATCAGTGTTTTGAGCTGGAGCAATTTTTAGATTGAGGGAATTAAAAACATAGATATATGTTGAACTGAGCTTTTCCTCAGAGACTCCTAAATCAGTTACAGAGAAGAAGAAAATGTCAGATGGCTGACTTGAGTTTTCCTTCTTGTTCCACTGCTTCCATGAGAATTCTTTTCCCACTGAGCTCTGTAGCTATCCTTTTTCCCACCTAACAGTAATTAGTCATTCCATAAAACAGATGTTTTAGACTTTTTTTTGGGGGGGAGGGGGGGATGCATCATCACAAAAACTTATTTTTATAGTGGTAGTTAGCATGGAGTTTTTAAAAAGACTTTTTCTAAAAACCTATGTATTATGGTTAATTTAAAAAAAAATGCTGAGAAATGAAACTGCCATTTGTATTTCAGGCACTTGAAGTGATAAGATGTAATGGAACAGTGTCTGTAGGTCTTACTGGATAGTCCTGAGATTAGAGATGTTTATATATTTGAAGCCCTGTAAATATTACCCCATACTCAGTATTTCACTGATATCCAAGATAAATGTTTAGACATAAGTTGGGTTACATGCAAAAATGTGTGTGAAGGGAACATTCAATTAATTTGTTTAAACATTTAAAATTTAAAACAGTTGGATGTTTCATTGATGATTTGACTGCATTGAACAAATCAGTATTTAGCAGTCTGCAATAAAGAGTCACATTTTTTCTTGTCTTGAGGTTGCTGGATGGATGAGGAGACAACAGGAAATAAGGAATGAGACTGGACTACAGAGTAGCTTTGCTGTGTCAGCAGCCTAAGTGCTGTTTAGATTTTGTAGGCAAGTGATCCAGATATGAGAAAAAAGCCTGGACTAGAATCTCATATAAATTTATTAGAAACTGTTTTAAAAAAGTACATGGAGCATGGTGCTCTTAGAAGTTAGCTCACAACCAGAGGTGGGGCTGTGGGTAGGAAATGGCCAGCAGGTGAAGGGTGTGAGTGTAAATCAGCAAAACAACAACAGAGAGGACTTTGGGTTTATCACCTTGCACTGTCACTGCTGTGGTGTGTTACTGCAGAGTGAAATTGGCCTGGAATAGACAGGGAAAATATGAGCCTTTAAATTATTTTCAGGTGAGGTTGCCCCACTTTCATCTCTTTTATTTCTGAACAAAGGTGAGTGGAGAGTGTTTTCTTACTTATCCCAGGCAGAATATTTCCAGGTTGTGATTGCAGAGAGTGAAAGTTAAAGCAGAAATGATGGGATGGGAAGTGAAACAGCACATCTCTAGTCAGCATTGCAGAGCTGTCTTCATGCCTGAACACTCTGCAGGGTTTGTAAAGGAACTGACAAGGAGGGAAACCCCAATGTGCTTGCACTAGGAAAGAGGAGTGGTTGGAAGAGAATGGAAGGTTCAAGAGAAAACGAGTGGAGAGAGAAAATGGGCTGGGTTTCCTTAAGGCTGCATAGGGTTAGGAAGAAAAGTTGATGAGCAACTTTTAAGCAGAAAATTAGTAGGAAGAAAGGAATTAAAATGATTGTTGTCAGAGCTAAGCTGACGTGCAGGAGAAAGTATGAGGAGTTGCACAGCAGTGACACGTGTATGTTGTAGACTGGAAATGGAAGAGGTTGATCTCAGGAGTGCTTGTGGGAATATCTTATTGTGGCACAGAGGGATGGAGCAGAAGATCCATCAGCAATATGGAAACTCAGCTTGCTGAGGAGAGGGAGGGAGGGGCAGAAGCTGAATCTGGAGCTCTGGCCACTTTAAAGGCCAAGGTCGACTTTTGCTAAATAATAATGCTGCTGAAGGGATCTGGGGCTTCTTTACTTCTTGGTACAAGAATCATGAAGGGATTTAAGAATCAAGCATTTGAGACATCTTGTCTGTCACACTGTGACTGGTCGTTGGACTTGTGTGAAGGTTCAGCATCAGCAGAACAGGCTGAGATCACAGGAGTGTATGCTCAGACCTCTGTGCTGAGCTTTTCTGGGTAGACTCTGCTGTTTTTGAGAATTATTTGAAGAGTCTCAAAGAAACTCCTGCAGTTTAAAGTCACAAGTGCTAATGTGATGCTTTCTAAATCCGAATTGTCACTGTGTGCCTTGCAATCACATCTGAAAGAAAATAATGTCTTTTGTTTAAAAGGTGTATCTTCCACAGTGGAATACCAGACAGTAGAGTTGGAACGTGAGCTTGAAAAAGTGAAAAGCAAGAAAACAAATCTAGGTAATGAACTTTCTAGTGTTTCATACAGGTTGTAGTTTACTAAATGATCTTAAAATGCTGTATTTAGTTTGGAGCAGTTGCTTGACTGATTCCAGTTTGTTCTTAACCAAATTTGTGCGTTTGCAAATACGTTACATGGAATCATTGCACCCCTCCAACAAAAAAAAATTAAGTAAGGAGTCTGATTTGGATCTTATTTTTAAAATTGTTTTAGAGAAATTGTAACACTTCTTTGCATGGAGCTTTTTGTGTATAATATGTTTATGAATATTTGGGCTAATCTAGGATATTCCTTTTTATGTTAAAATTATTTCTGTAAAATTCAAGCAGTGTTTTGTTTTGTTTCTTTGGACATGCTAATGATGTCCAGTGAAGTTAGTTTTGTCTTTCCTACCCTTCAAGAAGCCAATACTATTTAAATATCTAAAATTCTGTTCTGTCCCTTTAGGTCATGCTAAAATATACAAGTAAACAATGTATTTGTAAATTCAGCAGATTTTAAACTTTGTGGAACTGCTGTGTGCTAGGGGAAGAAAAAAGTTACAGGGAAACATGCTTCTAAGAAAAATCTGCATGTTTCTGTCTCCCCAGCCTTGCTCTAGAGAGGTTTCATATTTTTGCCATTGCTTTGTACAGCTGTACAGGGTGGATGTTCTTATGAACTGGTTGATCTTTGTTCCAGGTCAGGATACTGTTGTTATTTATATTTACAGTGAGCTTATAGATAGCTGAAGGATTGTTACTTTATTCTAAGGTGATCTATGGTATTAGGCTTATGTTTTTTCTCTTCTGAACAGAACGGAGGAAAAAAGCTTCTGCTTGGGAAAGGAATTTAGTTTATCCAGCTGTCATGATATTGCTCCTGACTGAGACAGTAAGAATTTTCTTTTTTTTTTCCCTAGCAAAAAGTATGAAGAGTTCTTTGGTTATTTGAGGGAATAGTTTTAAATTTTTTGAGATGAGTGTTTAAGCAACAATCTTGATATTCTTTTCTTGACCATTAAAAAAAGCCCCAAACTTGACATTATGGGAGTCTGGTGAGGATAAATGTGTAGATTTTAAAAATACGAAATACTTTTCAATAACAAGACTGTTTCTACTTTTTTATAGTCCATTTCAGTTCTTTTAGTCGCTCTCAACATTCTCTACCTGTTGGTTGACGAGACTGCAATGCCAAAGGGATCAGGGGTAAAGTAAACTTCTCTTAAAATTTTTATAATTTTAGTAAAGCTTTGGAGGCCTTGCAGAAGTGCAAGTGAGAGCCTTTGTTTTAATAACTAATGTTTTAAAAACTAATGAACCTCGACCTTGACTTTGCTCTAGGTTTCCTTCCTGTATCTATACAAACATTTAATACATGTCAAAAAACAGTGCAGAAGCTTCATGTAGATGCAGTGATGCAGTAAAGCAGATCAGTAATCTGGAGTTTGTAGTTTTGTCTCTGCAATACCTTTCACTGCAGTTTGAAAGCTGCTGGTGCCATTGCATGAGTTGCGGAGATTTGGAGGGTGGGACATCTGAGCACCTCTGAAACACTAAACTGAGAAAAGGGTGTGTTTCATGTAAGATGTTAGATGTTTTATTCTTGGTGGACATTAACTTTATGAACCATTGCATGTCTCTTAATTGTGCAAAGTATCTTCTTCCTTGTAGGGACCTGGAATAGGAAATGCCTCCTTATCCACCTTTGGCTTTGTGGGAGCAGCACTTGAAATCATTTTGATTTTGTATCCTTTCTGAAAGAATCCTGTCTGTTAACAAGTATTCTGTCTGGTTTTCTGGGACACTGGTAATACACTAAGAAACTAGCCTAGAAAGGAGAAAGAGATAGGTCAGTCCTTATTAAACACTTGAAGTGTTTTTGTTTCTTTTTTCTTTAGTTCTTAAGACTTTTCAGAGACTGCTGAGAACTTGAGTGAAACTTGCATTCCTTGCAGGTTCCTTTTTTCCTTGATTCTCACAGCTATCTTATGGTATCTTCTGTCGTCGGCTTCTACAGTCTTCGTTTTTTTGAGAATTTCACTCCCAGGAAGGATGACACAACTATGACAAAGGTGAGGTACAGTCTGGGATGGGGATGGCCCCCTCCTTGTCTTTCTTGCCACCCAAGACAAACTGACTCTCTCAGTAATTGCCCTGAATGGCTCATTTGCAGTGATCAGTATTTGTTTGTAAGCTGCGTAAACACAAACTGGAAGATTGTCAAAATGCTGAATGAGTGGGAAAAAGGATGTGCTCTGTTTAGTTTGGATGGCATCCATTCACTTGTAAAAAGCCAGGAATGGCAGAGCTTGTTAACTGGCTATAGAAAAGCAAGTGAAAGAACTTCCTTCAAAGGGAACTTATTGCTAATGAGTAACTTTGATTGTGCTAACTGTACTTCAGGGAGCTTGCTTGAGATCTGAACAACATGGTTGCTAGAAGTAATACAGACTAAGTAATTCAAATTTGAATAATGAAACTAAGACTGAGGATGGCTATTCAGCAGCATTTTGCAATCTGAAGCTAATTTGACTTTCTGCAATTTAGCACTGGCTTTACAATAACCAAAGCTGTTACCTAATTTGGAGGAGCATGCCTAGGTTTTTGGCAAAATATTCCCACAGCTGTCATGGGGAAGTGATCAGTAACCAAGAAACAGATTTTAAATTTAATTATTTTTTCAGTATATTTTGTTGTTTCTAATTTTTTTTAAACTAATGGATTAAGATACTTTTACTACAAATTGTTGGAAGTGAGAAAGTGGGTATGCACACAGAATGATTAAAGTAGTAAGTAGTAGAGATTTGGAATGTTCTTGATATTTCCTATTGATTGTTTGCAGTACACAAGAAATAGTGTGGAAATAAATAGTGAATGTACAAAAGTCTACCTACTTTTAATTTTTTATTTTCTGTTTCCTTTTGGCTTCTGCTAGAAGTAGACCTGAAGAAAATGATCCCTTGTGAAAGAAATTTTCAATTACTCTTTTTAAAGGCCTTACCAGAACAAGAATAAAATCTAACAGCTGTGATTTTTTTTTTGTATTATTTAAAGTAGACAACAGGCATTGAATTGAAAGGAAGCTCTTTGTTGTAATTTTTTAAATAGTGCTAATCCTGCAAGCAGTTACATCCAAAGCTTAAGCTGATGTATCAGTCATCCATTCTAAGTCCATGGAATTGTTCTTTTATAAAACATTCACAGGAAGTAAGTAAACAGTTGATGCTTTGTAACATGGTTGTTTAGAATAATTTTGAATCTGAGCATACATAACACTTTGATTAAAAGCACATGAATACATATTTGATTTTCTTCTTGGATCATCTTCGTCTAGTTTAACACCATGTGGAAAGGAGTGACAGCAATCAGCAAGACTAACAATATGTTACTGTAAATTGCTTTAGGTTCAACTTGAAGAATGTGCCTTTTAAGAATTCTTTTTCATCTTGACCACTGTTTTTCATTGTGTTCCCTTCAGCAATCCCATTTATCATTTAAATGCTGTTTGTCATTTTCAAACAGATAATTGGAAACTGTGTCTCAATCTTGGTGCTGAGCTCTGCTTTACCAGTGATGTCAAGGACATTGGGTAAGTGAAATGAAAGTAACATCATAATAAAGGATGTTTAATTGAATTTAAAAATACAAGGAAAAAGAGCCGGTAGCTGTATTTCCCACAGTATGTATTTTATTTGCCGTCACTTTCAGTGGAAAGAGCATGTGTCTGTGGCCTTCATTTCAACACAAACTGTTGAACATATATCTATGTGCATGAACCACAGAATATACTTTCTAAAACAAAAAAGATGCTAAGCATCTTTTAGAGAATATATTATTTTAAGATCAGATTTGCAGGAGACTGTGAGATGAAAAAATAAAAAAACTGATTGCCCAGAGCAGTATGAAATAGTTTCACATTCACTGTGAAATTAGTGCTTAGTTCATGTCAAAAAATGCATTTGGGGTTTGGTGTCTGAAATTTGAGGTAACACTGAGTGCAAATGACTTTTTAAAAACAGAAAATGACTCCTCATTTAATAAGTTTTTTAATCATAAGTAATACCAAGCTACTTTCATTTCCCCTACAGTAATATGCTCACATTTTTTAACTTCATTTTTCAAATCTAACAATTTGGAGTCTACCATAACAGAGCTGAAGAGCTCCTGATTTTGTTGCTAAGGATTGGCAGTAGCATTTGAAGTTGTTAAGCTGTTTTAACCAGTTGGAAAGACATGTTATATCTTCACTTCAATTAGGTAATCTTCAGCTTGAATTCTTGAAATTAAATTGCAAGGCTATTACATGTTTTAAGTAGTGCAGAATCCTTGTAGCTAATGTGAATTTCATTGGAAACATTAAATAGAACAAAACAAAAATCTTCACCTCGGGCTGTACAAGTCTTAAGTACAAGCTTAGAAGTTTGAGCTCAGGCCCACAGACCTGAGTGTGTGCTCAGTAGTTCTGTAGCTGATTTTCCTTCCAGGGAGAATACTCTTGAATCAAGAGTAGTTCATAATTTTCCAGTAAATGATACTGTATATTCTTATGCTATACATGAGGTGTTTTAATAAATTATAAATAATTTCTATAGCAAATGAAAAACCCTCTGTAATGCATTTTGGAGTGTTGAATCCTAAAATAGGCATTCTAGAACTTACTTAAAAAAAATCTATAGTAAAACTCCACAAAAATGCAAAAAAATAATTCAAGTATTTAAAGTATATTAAAGTTTTAAAATATAACCAGTATGATAAAGGTCTAAGAAGTGAAATGGTTCTAGCAAGTGGAGCCAGATGTTACATAGAAAAACCACTGTTTAAGAATAGAATTGTAATTTAAGTTTGTGTCCACTAAGTTACTGCATTCAAGACTTGTTAAAAAGAAAGTGAAATTAATTGTTAATGATCCATGAGATTACCAGTTGATAATAACCAGATTCTGTGGCAGTAAGTGTACACGCTGGGTCCATTTTTGTCTCATAGGAAACAGATTAATGGTAAAACTCACTTAAAAACCAGACTAACAAGTGAAATTCCTGAATAGTTTGCCATAGAGATAAATAAAAGAAGAAAAAAGATGGAACAATTAACACCCAGCTAACAAATGCACAGTCACAGCTGTCCAAACAGGATTAATAGAGTGTATTAGAGTACAGTGAGTCATGTGGTGCTTTGCAGAAATATCAATGTGTGTTGCACTACATGCCACTGCCCTGTGGCACTGAATAGATGAAAAGAAATAAATATGTTAAGCAGATTCATAGTCTTTTCACTTATTAAAAAAGCAAGATTCTAGACTATACAGAAAAGACTAGGCTTTATCCTTATGGGAAAGGTGAAAAAGCAAAAGTTATCTAATACATGCATTGACCTTTTTCAACTTTTAAAAATGGAAATAGTTTCTTACATGTTTCATAGCATTCTAATTAGATATGTAGGTGGTGGATGTGTCTAATCTGTCATTCTTTTAGAGCTCCAGGAAAGTTTTAAACTAAGATACTTTACTTAAATAAGTTCACTCTTTTCCCCAGAACTTTTCAGCCTTTTAGTAGCCCTTCAGAAATTTCCCACCAGCACCAGATTTTTAATCACAGAGAAACAAATGGAGAGCAAGGCACTTAATAGCCAAGAATACAAAACCAAAGAATTCCAGAGAAATCAGAACTTTCTAGTATATGGAAATGTTCCTAGAATTCTACACTTGACTATTATGTGCAAGTAAATGGGGATTTTAAATTTATTTGTGTATGCTGCCTAAAACCTAGTATGTGTTTTTAACCTGAAGAATTCTTTAATAGTTTATTTGGTAAAATTTAATCAGCTTTTTTGGTATATATTTGTGCCACTAGATATGCAAGTTTTTGTTAAATTACTGAAGAGTTATTAAAAGTCTTGTTTTTTTCTCAGTGGGCTGAGTAGATACTGTTTCTGTAAGAAAGTCATCAAAACCTTTTCCACCTTTTTCTCCCATGCATTTACAGACTGTTGCTGTGTCACTTTTCTGATGAGCAGTGACATTTTCTGTATGTAAGAAGAAATTGAATGTAATTTATGGACAATAATTTTCCCACCTACTCTATCAGAAGTGTCAGGCTTCATTTCTGTTTGTCCTTGTAACACTGCTTTGTGGCTCACTGTTCTTCTGGACCTCTATGTGGCAAGCAATGTTATTCATTTTCCAGACAATTCCAGTGCTCTGCCTGTTTTGTTTCTTTTTCTTTTAAAGTTTTGGAAGCCTGTACATTCAAACCTGACTTAATTTTCATGTGGCTCCACAGTCTTGACTAAAACACTGCTGCTTTGGAAATGTTGAGGACCCTGTTTGCCTTCAAGTGGGAAAGCAGCTCTGTGTGTATTGTCCTTCATCTGTTCACCATTCAGACAGCTAGTTTCTTCTTTCTGTGCTAAGACCTTCTGTGCTTTTTTAGTATTTCTCCCTGCCTCTTTTGCTGTTTGGATCAGTAGCTGTTTGGTTTCATCCTTTGAAACTACTTCTTTACATTTCAGTATTTTTTCCTTAGATACCAAATTTAATTCTCATGTTTTAGTCTAAATGACTGATGCTGAGTATAAGGGTCTGTATCTTTTAGCATTGTGATAATTGGCTCGCAGGTCTTGGGCATCCAGGTACAGTGAGATTCTTAAGTGACAGGTTTACCCTTGGAAGAAGTGCCACTGACCCTTAATTCCATCTCTTCATTTATTATCACTTTTAAAGTCCGTTTTTAAAAGCCCCAAATCACTTATTTCTAAATAAGATGATAGAAAATCAGGAGCTTTCACAAGTTTCAGATCCAGGGCAACTTTGTGATTGCCTCATTTGCTGCTGCCATTTTAGTTCTGGGACAGTTTCCTGCTTTTGCACCGTTGTGAGGGCACACTTCCCTCTGACATCTTCTGAGCCAAAGATTTTTTGGGAATACAAAAGCTTTTGAATCCTGGACAGTGGTCATGTGGCTGTCATCTGAGTGTTCTGCCATATGTTCAGTGCAGTATTCCATGACATTTAACAAAGGAACAACCTGACGTTCTTCCTCTTCTGCCTTCTGCCATGGCCCCTACACCTTGTAGATGTTTCCATGGTTCAGAAAAACGTTGTTCACTTAATTAGTGATTGACAGGCCTTTGATCAGCACAAAGCCCAAGTGTCAGTGTTGGAGGTGCCCTGGGAAGAAGACCTGTCAGCACCATCTTTCAGCCTCTTTTCCTTCTGTGCAAATGCTCCATGGCTGTGGTGGTGGGTGTATCAAGGAGAAACTCCAGTTGGATAGATGTCTTTAAACTTTGGTTTCAAAAGCAGCGCTCTGGAAAAAGACTTAAAAAGCTTAGTGTTTACCATAAGGTGTTGTGGCTCTCATAGGAAGGCTGTTTGCTACCTGTATTTTTTTTTTAAAAAAGCTCAAGGTGCATTTTTACTCTTTTCTGGAACCATTAAGGATTTTATAGAAACTGAGGTTTCAAGCAGTTTTTATACTAAAATTGATTTTTTCCTTCTTATATTTACTGAAATTATAAAAGGAGTTCTTACCTAGAACAGACAATTCATTTCAACTCCCATTATTCAAGCATTTTACTATGAAATTTAAAAAATATTTTGATAACGGTGTCTTACAGTTTTATAGTGACCAACAAACATTGTCTTGTGTGTTTAACCATGTGTCTTCTGGTGTGCTGTAAGAATTTTGTATCCAAATGTAAATGTAATAGAAGGGAATTTTTGCATTTCTTGAGAAAAATGTTATTTATGTTTTGATCTAAATCTTCTAAATCTTGCATGCAATTTAACAGGAATCACCAGATTCGATCTCCTTGGAGACTTTGGAAGGTTCAACTGGCTGGGGAACTTCTACATTGTGTTATCTTACAACTTGCTCTTTGCTATCATGACAACGTTGTGTCTGGTCAGAAAGTTCACGTCTGCTGTGCGAGAAGAGCTCCTGAAGGCATTAGGTAACTCAGGCCTGAAAATTCACTGTGTGCTTGACCATTTCCCATATCCCTTTGATGTGCCACTGGTAAAGTTCTGGCACAGCTCACAAAATCCTTTTTTTTTGGTGGAAATTTCTCTAAGTTAAGGTGAGAGGTTGAATAGCATTGTGTTGTTTTTTGGAGTCCAGAACTAAGGTAAAATGTTAATTTTAATGTGGTACTTGCTGATCTCCAGGTGGATTTTCAGTCTTTGGAGAGCACAGAAACATTCTCATTGCTATGAGCAATTATTCCAAATTAAAACTTCAGCTTGCATGTGGGTTGGCTTTTTTCTTTTTTGTTTCAAGCAACTTACTAGTTCCCTAAAAATAGTTAGCAAAGATCTTAACTGCCTCGTTGTCATACATTTTTTTGAAATCTATTCCGAAAATCTTTGTGCAGAGTGTATAGAACCTTTGTAACTGGCTGAGTAAAACCTGATATAATCAAAAAATTGATTGAATTTTGCATTGATATTTCTTGACCTTGATTCTTTCTTTGACCTCTTGATTCTTTCATTGATATTTCTTTCAATCTTGAAAGATTGAAAGACATTTCATACTAAGAGGTTAATTTTTTTTTTGTTGTTGCCTCATCCTATAATTTCAAACTATCTGTTATTTAGATCCCTAGAGTAATATTTACTGAAATTGAGAGGATTAATGGTGAAACTTTAGTGTTTCTTTGTAACTGAGGATTCAGTTTGCATCATCTGCAGGTTACTCATGTTAGTTTTCACTGCTTTCGGAGTTGTGATGCTGAAATAAAATCCAAGCACTTCCCAGTTTGCTGGTGGAAGATTAGTTTAAAATTATCATAAAGTAATTAAAGTGTTTAATAAAAAATTACAGATCTTGAAGGCAGATTAACAAACATAAAAATGCAGGCATAGTTGGGCAATTATCACTGGAATTGACACAAGTAGGGAGTTATAAACCCTGAAATTGGATTGTCTGTGTTCTTTTGAATACCTGTGTGCATGAAACAAGGGGGAGTCATAGTTTTTCTTTATTCTGTGATGTTTTGCAGGATTAGATAAACTTCATCTATCAAACAATCCAAGAGACTCGGAGACAAAGCCTTCTGCAAATGGCCATCAGAAATCACTGTGATAACAATCACCTGCAATCAGCAGAGCTGAGAACATCAACCTTATGGCATTCCTGTCATCTCATCAGCATTTTTGTATTGCTTTTAGTTGTTAGTTTGGGTCCAGCCTTGTCTCATTTTGATGTTGCGTGTTTCTGAGGAAGTTAGGTGTGTCAGATTCTTCTCTTTCCAGTGAACTATTGGTCTGCTTGTTTATTTCCCAGTAAGTTAATGCAGGAGGTGCCTTGAAGACTGGAAGCTGAAGAGAAAAATGCATTCCTTTTTATTTGTTGAACGCCTCATCTTTATTTTGAAACTTGCTACCATTTGAGTGCACAGTACCTCCTGTGTTATACAAACACAGCTATAACTTTGGGACTTGATTAAAAAAAATAAAAAAGAAAACATACACTTGAAGGCCAATATGACCCTTGCTGGAAATGTAAAGTACCTGGAGTAGGTATCTGTGACAGGAGATAAACAGCTCTACTGAGAGTGAGTTAGAAAGGGCATGAGAGGTGTCCTGGTTTGGTGGACAGGTGTTTGCTAAGAAAGGCAGAAGACTTTCTTTGAAATGGAGAATGTAAACTTTTTCCCTCCATATTATTATAATTTTGAAATTAAGGGGCTTTTAGACAAAGATGTGGGAATTAGGAATAACAGTTCTTTACTAGGAAAATTAAAATTGAAATACAGTATTACAAAGAACAAACTCAAAACACTGACAGAGTCAAAATACAACCTGACACCCCATCAGTCAGTCAGGGTGTTAGTAGCAGTCCCATTCAATGGTGGCTACATCCTCCTGCAGTGACAGATGTGGTTCAGTTGGAGCAGTGCTCCTGTAGAAGGTGCAGTTTTCCTCCAAAGGTCCAGTGATGATGTGGAGAAGTCCGGTTTTCCTCTGGAAAGCAATGGGAAAAAGGGGCTCCCTTGGTGTCCCAAATCTCAGTTTTTATCTTGGTAGGAAATGCTTGGCTCCTCCCCTGAGCTAGAGCATCTCCCAATGGGATGAAGTAATTTTATCAGTCATACTCTAGGACTCAATGGGCCATTAGCAGACGATACCTTCCTGGAGGAAGGATGGGTTGTGAAAAGATAAAGAACACTGCCCCACCTGGTTTCAGTGGATGGCCCATTAGCAGGATATCTCCCACGGAGATAAGGATCACTGCCCCACCTGGTCTCAGCAGATGGTAGTAGAATACATGCTTTTGGTCACATCCTCTATTGCAACCCAAGACAAGAGGTCACAGTTCCCGTGGTGCTGGGTGCAGTAGACTGTGTCTCAGAGCTTTCTCAGAAGGCCAGTGTTTTCAGCTCTCTGTCCTTAGCTCAAACCATGTCTTATAGAAGTCCAAGATGAAGATTAACTTCAAATCTGAGCCTAGTATGCTTTGTAAAAAGCTGTGTAGACCCCCTGTCACAGTTCTCACAGTTCTGGGAGCTGTTGTGCTGTGGAGGTCCCTTCCCCTACCCAGTTCCCCCTGTGAAATTCTTGATGAACTACTGTGTGTAAGCAGTACCTGGAATCAATGCAAGGAGCACAGGCACAGGAGGCTGCAGTTGCAGTTTTCCATAATCTTTAATTTGAAGTAAATTTCTCTGAGTTTATACTTCAGTTACCAGGATTTCTGTTCAGTGGCATAATCCAGTTATCTGTCACTGGCCTGTTTTTTAATGTACACATGAACATGTATATAGGCCTATATGTGTAGATTTTGTAAATTAAATTCTAAGGTTATAGAGATGACAATAAGTGGTTTGGTAAGTAAAACTTGTGTGGTCAGTCTTGGTAGTTTGAATTTCTGCAGTGTTA
Source organism: Sialia sialis (assembly GCA_009812075.1). Taxonomy (NCBI): domain Eukaryota; kingdom Metazoa; phylum Chordata; class Aves; order Passeriformes; family Turdidae; genus Sialia; species Sialia sialis. The sequence continues at coordinate 8,429,988 of VRYO01002734.1, read as the reverse complement.
CAGTGTAACTGCTCAGAGGCCTTAGATTCAAGATGGCATTCGTGGGTGATAATGTCCTTTCTTGTAGCATTTCCTTGCAGCCTTAGGAATCCTTTAAGCAGTTTATAGTACAAAAAATACCAAGTAAGTATTCAAAATCTGGTTGCACTTTTGCCCTGCTCAGCTACAAGTAATCTTCAATGATGCCCAGTGAGTGCCCATCATGTTAGAAGCCAGAAAATTTTCCTGTTCATTTTCTTTTTCTGTAAAACAAGCCTGCCTGACTGTAGTTTGAGTTCTTATATTAGTTGGTGACAACTTGATTTCCAGTGTGGTTCCAAAATAAGGTAAACTTTGTGTCAGAAACTCTTTGGCTGTTCTCCTGAGATGACTGCTCTGGGCTGTAGACCTTGTTGCTGTGTGTGTGAATGTGTGCTTGTTTTTTTTTTTCCCTAAAGTGCTTCAGAAATCAAGCTCCAGTACACATGAGGATTTATTTTTTTTTGCAACTGCCTTTTCTGACCTGAACTGGGGCATAATGTAAATATTTCTGTAGTAAATATGATGCTAGAGAATTACTTTCTTGTGTGTGTGAGTAGTATAAATTCAAGGTTTATTGAACTGACTATTGATGTGTTGTATCAAGTCCTGGAAGAAAAAGTAAAATGACTTGATTTCACTAAGATTTACAAGCATCTTTTCTCTTGTTTAATGCTGACACTTTAGTGAGAAATCTTTATCTGAGTTAGAGTTCTGCAACCAGTAACAGAGAGCTATAAGTAAAAGTTGTTCTAAAGTGCATTTATGTTTAAAATATTGGGAGATATATTATTAGGGGCATTGGTCAAGTATTCTCAGAGCTTGTAGCCTTATGGATTGGCATCATAGTTAAAAATCAGTGAAATGTGTCCACTTTTTCATGCAAGTCATTGTATGACCAAAATTGTCCTCATGTCTTAATGGGGCTAGTGAATTGTGGTGTGTGAGGACAGTTAGCTTTATAGAAATATTTCTGTTACAATGCTAAGGCAGAACAAATTAATATTAGGAATAAACCTGTGAGTATGAACCAGCATAGGTCTTGCTCTTTGTGCCTTTGGAGAGATGTTTGTTGTGGCATCAGTGACCGAAGAAGGCAGAAAAAGGTGGATTATAATGTGTGTGTGGCTTCTGCAAGTGAGTTGGGCAATTACTTCAGCTGAGCAGGGGCAGTTCCTGGCAAGAAGCAGCCAAGCTTCAGGCAAGACTTCAACACCCTTTTGCAAAACCCACTTTAGAGCCTTGAGTGTCTCCACTTCCTTTGCTGGATTCTGCAGGAGATGTGTGGGTTAAGGCTGTATTAGGGGGGACTTTACACTGGACTGTGGGATGGTTGAGATGCTTTCCAAGGCGGGCGAGAAATTCAGAACTACCCTGTGCAACTACTGACAGTGTTTTGTTTTAAAATCAACTGCTGATATTGTGGCACTGTCTACACTAAAGTATGCCTTTGGCCTCGAAAATGACGTGCTTATGCAAAGCTTTGTCACTGCATGTAAGATACAGGTCACTGTATTCTCTTCACAGAAGCATATGGTCACTTAATTACAAGCAACTGGTAATTCATTAATGGATATTGACAATGCATTCCTAGTATTTTGACTCATGTAGAGTCAGGTGGTCTATACCTTCAAGGTATATACAGCTGATCTTAGTAACATTAACATCTGCCTCACTTCTTACGAGGAAAAAAGCACATCAATTCTTCCATCTTCAACTAGGTTCCACACAAGACCAAAAAATAGATGTAAACTGAGTGTTTTAGTGAGCTGTTTTTTGGCAGTTTTTCTGTGTTGGTAGCACAATATTAAATGCAATTGCAGAACCGTAATATTTGTGGGGTTTCTAAGCATAAAGCACACATGCTTATCACTTTAAGCTAAAAAATAATAGTGTTGGTAACTATACTAGAAACAGTTTTGCATTCATAGAGAGCTTTGTTTACTGTCTGTAACGTGCTGTTTATCTTTGGCCCTGTTCCTCTGATACCATTGACCCTGTTGGCTGTTCCAGTGTCACAGAAATTAAGAGATTTGACAAGTTGTTTTCCTTGTCTTGTTCCCAAGTACCACCTGAAGCACCAGTGGAGGTGGAACTGGGCTGCCCATGCAAGCAGGAGCTCCTGCAGCAAGTGCTTGGCAGGATGGACATGGGAGCAGATCCTGGGGACGTCCTCTCTTATGTCACCAGGAGTGAAGGGTGCCAAGGGGCTGCAGCCCCTGTCCATCCCATCATGTCTCTGCCACTCATCTGTGAGTCTGTGAAGCAGCTGATGCTACTTGAGGTGCTCACATGTGCCCAGTACTGTGTAGTGAAGATATGATGGCCCTTTTCTTAAAGAATTTACAGTCTAAATTAGAAATGAATAAGGTAGAAACAGAAAGCAGTTAGCCTCTTCCTGCATGTGGGTTCCTTGAGTTCTTGAAGCATGCTCTAGGTTATTTCCCATCTCTTCTTCCTCTTCCAAAAGTGAGGTGGTGGTGTATGTACAGCAGGTGAGCCTTACCCTTAGTAAACTGGTGTCTAAAATTTTGAAATAACAAATACAGAAAAACAGCTAAATCCCGTTTAACATATTCTCTGATCTTAAAAATAGCGTTTTTAAAATCAAGGTGAAATAATCTAAACAGAGACAGGACATTAAGGCCACATAAAATAACCTCTTCAAAAAGAAATGTGCTTAGTTTTGTTAAAAAAAGTGTTGATGTGAACTGTGAAGCTTTAATTACTTTAATGAAATAAGATTCCCTGCCTCCTATTTAGAATTAAATTAAATTAGTATTAGAGTTTTTGTTATTTTAGTGTTGAGACAATATTGCCTACACTGAATTCCCACTCCATGAGCACTGAATTTGCTATTGGTAACCTGGCAGGTTATTTCAGTCATATTGTCAGGATTTGAATTTTATAAAAATGCTACTTTTGAATTTATCCCATTCAGCAAGAGCAAACTAAGGCCATAGCCACCAGCCACATGGTGATACAACTTCTGCCCCCTTTTCTACCTTGTCCCCTTGAGACAGACAAAACATGAAATAGCAGAAGAATCCACATAGATTTGATTCATGCACTGTAAGAAAACATACCAGAAGACAACTTTAATGGAAAGCTTTTGAAATATTTCACAACTGAAGCACCTAAAACTTTTCTTTCAGAGAGAAGGAAGAAATGTGTGTCATTGGTTTACAAATGTCAGTTTTATGTTCTCTAAATAAGCCAGTAATTCATTGACACTGAAAAAAAAATCATCACTTCTTAAAATCTCTTTTTGATTCACAGTGAAACAGTGTCTTGTACTTGTATAGAAGCCTGTGAGCTTCTGAAGGTATTTCTGTCTTGGCAACAGAAACCTGAGGATGCTTGCTAGTTTTCAGTAAATTACCATATTTTGCCAGTAACTTTTTAGTTTCATTTATTGCTCGTATTTTTTTAATATACATAGCATTAAATGTTTTAACAAATATAGAAGGTGACTCCAAACTATCAAAGAGAGTGTGAGAAATATCCCTTAATTGCTGATATTCTTAGCATACTGAATTCCAAACTACTTAGAAACTCTGTATGGAGGTCTTACATCATCACAGAAATTAGGAAATCCTGATAAGAATTAAGATTTTAGCTATCTGAATGTTGATATGTACCTGCTTGAGCACTTTGGAATGCTGCTTCTAGATGTTTGTTGATCACTAACCCCAAACTTGCTGTTGCTTTTCTCCCTACCCCCATGATATTGTTTTATAGTCGGCATCACTGGATGAAGCTCCTTTCCTGAACAGGACTTCGTTTTGCATTCCTCATCTATTCCCTGCTTCTATAAATACCAACTAATGAAGTATTGGGGCACTTCCTTTGATTTTAATGCATTTCTTTTCCCACATACCCTGTACAGAGATAGTCCCTTGTTGGAACTGTTCTTCCACTACAAAAATGTTCACTTTTATTAATTTGTTTTTTACCACCAAACTCCACTTAAACAATCCTGTCACTAGAGGGTCTGCTAACAAATTACAGTAATTTCACAATTATAAGCTGCACCGCCCGGTAGCCAGCTAGACCATGGGATTT
>VRYO01002734.1:8371744-8410391 GCA_009812075.1 Sialia sialis | reverse complement strand
GCTTATAATTATGAAATTATTGTACTATTGAATTCTTTAGAAAAGGGGACTTCAGGGCTGAAACTGAAGCAAGGAGCACATTTGGTCTCCTGGTCTGTTAAGATGCTCCCTGGCTTTGTTTTTCTAAGCAATATCATCTGTCTGCTTCACAACTGTATTATTATAACACTATTTAAAAGTGAATTTTCTCAGCAGGCATCATTCCAAGCCCTCACATCTGTGACTTTTATCTTGCTGCATGTTTGCTTCTAAATTTGAAAAAGGTATTTAGCTACAGGTGTTAATTCTTCCCTGGTTTAGCCCCAGGACCATTGTAAAAACAAACCTTTTTAACTTTGAGCAAAGCTGGGTATATATTAAAAAAGAATGCATTTCATGCAGCATTATTAAATGTCTTTTTACAGAATAAGGAACAAACCAGGCCATTTCAAATAGACTTTAAAAAAATCATAATGCTAGAACCTTCCCCCAACTAAATACAGTATGAAAATCACTGATGTTTTCTTGAGAATTGCAAGAAAGTTTGGTATTCAATAGACATTAAAAGTACTTCTTGCTTCTAATGAAGAATATGTCTTCATCAAGATACACTAGTTTCACCTTTTTACCCTCATTGTCACAAGAATGATGTTTCAAAGGCATTTCAGATATGAAAAGACACATTTAAGCCACTGATGGCAATCCCATTTTTTACCTAATGTCTTAAACTGCTGAATTTTGATAAATATTAAAGCAAGATACCATAATGCCTAGTGTTAAATAATCTTCTGAACAGAATGCTTAGCTATCACATTTTAGCTTATTTTAATAAAACCAAAAATTACAAATCAAATCCATAATTAGTTTACCTAATGTCAGCTGTGGGGCACTGGGGTCAAGAAGATCTGCGTCTTTTCTGCATCTTCTTTGCTTTGGTCCTCTTTTTTCTTAGTCCAGTATCTACTATTATTCTGATTATTTCTTTTTTTTTGTGGGATTTGTAAAAGGTCTTGGTATTCCTTGTCCTTGACTTAGAAGAATCTGTTAATAAAAGATCCTACAGCTGATGATGTGTATAATATGTGCATTATATGATTATTATTATGATCATATAAGCATATTATTATTATTATTATTATTATTATTATTATTATTATTATTATTATTATTATTATTATTATTATTATATTGTATGTGTATTATATGATCCTGTAGAGCAACTGCAGGAACTGCTCTCGTCTCTTCTTTGGAGGAGCAGCCCTAAAAAGCAAAAAAAACCCAACCAATCTTGAATAATTATTGTTATAAATGATTTAAAACAATACATATTACAGTAAATTAAAAGATATTCTGCACTTAGCCAATATTTTTGGGTTGTTAAATGCTTTTATACACATACAACTCCAGTAGTTGAAACCTAACATGCAATTACTGTAATATGAAATTTAAGATTGATGTTTCTGACATATCCTAGTTTTAACTTATAAAGTCAAATGAAATCTTTGATTTATCGCTTATATTAAATAAAATAACAGTAATTTTAAAGTTTTAATTACTGAGCTCATAATTATTATATTCAATAAACTCATTATGAACTATAAAAGTTTGGCATGCCCAAACACATTTTAATTTCATATAATTAAAAACAATCCCAAAGGCTAATTTTGCCTTCCAGAACACTGAATATAAACAGGAATGTATTATTTTTATACAGGGAATGGGCTTATCTGCCTGTTCCTCCATTTCTCCCCACACTTACACGTTATTTTAGGAAACATGAAATAATGCTATGTAAAATCATGATGTTCTATTGGTAATCTTTGGCTGATTTGACAAGAATAATGTTCCTTTACAGGAGGACATGTACAAGGACTTAATAATATTTCTCAGGAGAAGCAGCCTCATCAGCAGCAGATAAGAAAGCTACAATTCCTGCTGTTTTCTCCTCAGGATCCCATGGAAAAGAGCTTAACATCTGTTCCAGGTGCAGAAATTAACTTTGGATCCATAAATCACCCAGTCTGTTCCTCTGCTGTCAACCTCAATTCACCCTCAGTGGGCTGCCTGCAATGGATTCAAAACAAATGGCAGCAATCTCAAAATTCAGGCTGGGCTGGGGAAAGGATGTGGCTGTAGCACTCAACCCCATAGAGCTGTTCTGCATTTTAGCTGGTTGCAGACAGGGAAGGCTGTGATTCACAGACAGGGATGATGTTGGCAGCTCCCTTGGGGCTGGAGCTGCTCTGCTGTGGTCCATGGGACAGCAGGAGTGGGGACATGGTGGAGCCAGCAGAGGTGAATGAGATCTCTCAGCTGTGACAAACAGGGGCACTGCTCACAGGGCTGCTCTGAATCATCCTCACAGCAATGTTTAGGTTGGAAGGCGCCCTAAAGATCACCTTGTTCTGCCCCCCTGCCATGGCTGGGGACACTTTCCACCATCCAGGCTGCTCAAAGCCCCAGCCAACACTTCCAGGGATGGTGAAATGAATTGGGCCAGCAGACCAGCTCCTTTTGCAAAGCCTTTATGGATAATCAGGTTGGGTGGGGAGCCTGAGGGGCTGTGCATGCCACAAATCCAGAAGAAAAGAAGAGCAGCTCTGTCTTCTTAGGCAGAATGAGGCCTTCTGTCCTCACAAGAATCCCAATGGAAACCATTCTTGTTTCATAGTCCAGAAGTGTCATGTTGGTAGGGTGTTGTTAGATCATGGTGATGGAATCAAAACAGCTCAGGATGATAAATTCGTGTTCTGCACCATGTTCCCACCCTAAAAACACTATTCTCAGTCCCAGATGTCATTTTGGGCTCATTGTCCTAAGGGGTTTTAACTCTTAATGGTGTCCCAGTGTCCTTTGCACCCATTTCATTTTCATATGGATCAATGATGTCACCCTCCTCACAGGCGCCATTTCGGGGCAGCAGCAGAGGCAGTACCCGACGGCAGGGAATGGGCATATAGGTGAGACAATTGGCCCCAAGTTGGATCAGGGGAGGTTTAGAGGTTTGGATTGGAAATTGGAAGAAATGTCTTTACTGAAAGGGTTGTCAAGCACTGGAACAGGCTGCCCAGGGAAGTGGTGGAATTACCATCCCTGGAAGGGTTTTTAGATTGCGTAGATTTGCCAGCTAGAGACACATTTCAATGGATTGGCAGTGCTGGGTTAATGGCTGGAGTTTTCAAGTCCTTTCAAACCTAAACAATGCCATTAATCTGTGATAACAGACAGTTGGGAACTGAAACAGAGTGAGGCCAATAATTTAACATTAACGATTACCATTAATTAGAAATCAGAGCAGGATAAGGCTTGAAATTTAACATTAGCAGTTAACGTAGAAACTGAACAAACTTAGGAACTTGTTCCTCACAGCTTTTCTGGGCAACCTGTGTCAGGGCCTCACCACACTCTCAGTAAATAATTTATTCCCAAGATCTAAACTAAATCTACCCTTTTTCAGTTTAAAGCCATTCCTCCTTATCCTATCACCCTGTTGCCTCTCCTGCTGTCCCTTGAAGCTGCCCCAGGTCTCCCTGGAGCCATTCCTTCTCCAGGCTGAACAGCTCCAGCTCTCCATGGCAGAGCTGCTCCAGCCTCCTGATCATCTCTGTGGCATCCTCTGGACTCACTCCTGCAGCTCCCTGTCCCTCCTACCCCTGGGAGCCCAGATCTGGATGTTTCAGTGGGTGGTTGTTGCTTTTCCAGCTCAGCCAGCCCTGCCCTTCTCTCACAGCTCAGGATGGGGTGACAGAGGGGCTGGGGCTGAGCTGCAGATGTGGCACTCGGGGACATGGTTTTGTGGTGGATCTGGCAGTGGTTAATGGGTATAGTTAGACTCACTGGGCTTACAGGTCTTTTCCAGCCATGATGATTCTCTTTAGCCTCTTGTCCCTTTTCCCAGCACAGCCCCAGCCCCGCACAGGTTCTGAGGGAAAGGTGTCAGTGGGAGATGTTGTTCCCTTCTCCTCAGAGTGTGGAATGGAGCCTCTCCTGGCTTGATACCAGTCACTGCCCATAGAGAAGCCCCCAGGAATGATTCCTTTCTGATTTTCCCTACCCCTTCCTGTATCACACTGTTCCTAGGCAGTGTTTTCTCTTTTAGCTCCATGTCTGTGTGGTGCTGTGTGGGTTAGTAAGCATTGTTTGTATCCTTCTATGTGCGTTTGGATTTGAGGACTTTTTTGTGGTGTTTTTGAGTTTTTAATGTGTATTATTAACCTGGCAGGTAGTAAGGCCCTGTGGTTATCACAGATTAATGGAATTGTTTAGGTTTGAAAGGACTTGAAAACTCCAGCCATTAACCCAGCACTGCCAATCCATTGAAATGTGTCTCTAGCTGGCAAATCTATGCACTTTAAAAACCCTTCCAGGGATGGTAATTCCACCACTTCCCTGGGCAGCCTGTTCCAGTGCTTGACAACCCTTTCAGTAAAGACATTTCTCCCAATTTCCAATCTAAACCTCCCCTGACCCAACTTGGGGCCATTTTCTCTCATCCACACTGGTGGAAGAACAGACTGACCCTCACTTGCTACCCCTCCTTTCAGGTACTTGTGGGGAGCAAGAAGGTTCCCCCAGAGCCTCCTCCAGGCTCTCCATCCCCAGCTTCCTCATCTGCTCCTCACAGGACTTGTCCAAGCCTTCAGCAGCTTCCTCACTGTCATTGTGGGTGACCTTTGGTAGCTTGGTAATAGAGTAACAACTTAAAGAAAAATAAAAAATTATAAAGAGGACATAGGAATGGTATCCATATGGATCAAACACAGATCTTTGCCCCCAGTGTCTCATTTTTGTCCAAGGCAGGAAAGAAAATGGCTTGGGGACGTGGTAAGGATGTGTTCAGTACAGCATCAGCTCCTTCAGGGACGTCTCACATTTTATAGTGTGCTTTCCTGAGCCAGAAGCACTGCCCGTGTCTTTGAGTAGCACTGATGTGTTTCTTTCAGATCCAGAATTGTGCTTTTGCACAATTTTGTCCTTCCAGTAAGAGTGTAGGCTTCCTCTGGCCATTTGACTGGAAATTCTCACTTGGTGGCCTTTTATTTTTCACAAGGAGGACAGGCACAGATGGTGCCTCAAATCCAGGTGTGCAATTTCTTTGATTTTTTGGTTTAAATACTCGTCAGAGTCCTTCTCAGCTGCTGCTGACTTGAGAGATTTGTTTTCCTGTGGAAGTGACATTTTCTGAGCAAAAGCAGTGAGGCTGTCCTGAGAGTAATCCTTTGAGCAGCATATAAATGGAGTGATTAATCCACTAGATGCACTTCTCTGTAATTACAAGTAATTACTGTAAAGTCAAATCTGCAAATGAGAATACCTCTCTGTACGGTAGGGGAAGATGTAAAAAGCAGCTGAAGTGGCTATCTTTAAAATGACATTAAATCACTGATTGTTTCCAGAGGCAGGAATAAAAAGATAAAATAGCAGTTTTTAAAGTGAGCTTGCAAGTTATCCTGACGCCAAATATGAGGAAGGGATATTTTACAGTATAAACTTTTAAAGATTTTCAGTGATAAATTTTAATTGGGAAATAAACTAGAAAAGTGATTTTCTGCTGTCTAAAATTTAAATGAAGTGGTAAATGTTGAAATATTTTCAATAAAACCCAACCCACTGATGTGTAGAAAAATCACTAACATATATCAATATGGGTATAAAGATACTGAAAATTCCCTCTCTTGTGCCTATTTCAGTTTCAGTTTTATGCTTGAACATGATTCAGCATTCTTGTGTCTTTTCAGTGTTGCACTCCAATTTTTTTTAGAATCTATGACTGACTTTCCTAAAGTTGCTAATAAGCTTCTTTTCAAATAATGCTTGCCATCTCTTCTATTTCTGTCATACCTCATTAAGGTGATCCTGTACACATGTATGCTTAATTAAGGCTTTTTGTTAAAATAAGCCTTTAATCCAGAGGTGCTGGGCCTTAATTGAAACTCAGAAAAGATTAATGTCATCTCTTATTTTGGTTTTCACTTTTACTGTACTTCCTACTGCTTCTAAACTAAAATGCCTGTGTTAGCCTTAGCTGATGCACGGCCAGGAAGAAATTAAAATTCATACTGCAGTCTTCTGGAGAGTACCATGCTTAATAATTGCCATTTCTTATTAAGTGCCACCTTTTACCAAGAGCCTCCACTTCAAATGCAAAAGGTTGCTTTAAACACTCCAAGGACATTAACATAATGAACACGCTGCCTGTTTTGAAGGTGACTAAAAAGTGACTAACGATACCTGGTTTAATCCAGGTGTATAATTTTTAAATGTTAATTGTGTGTTTAAATAGTGCTGAAATCTCAGATCTGTGTTGGATGATTGACTTTTACAGAATCCTTTTTAAGAAGACTTAGGAAAAATTAGGATTTTTAGCTAGAGGTTAGCTGCACTCAGCTGAGGTACTGTATGTTGCAGTAAATTAAAAAACCTTTTTGGAGGAGTAAGAGACAGATTCAACAGCTTCTGGTCTTCTAGAGTGAAATGCATCTGCCAAAGAGCCAATCTATTTTCTTCTTGTGGAGCTGCAACTGGGCATATTACTGCTAATTAGCAGAGGCAGGTGGCCTGCTGTCATCAATAGAGGGTAACTTTTCAGGAAGAGCTATTAAATAGTGTGGGCTGAATAAATCTGATGCAGAAACAGCATTGCTGGGGCAAAGGTTTGAAGCAAACTTTTTAATATAGCAGCTGTAATGAGCTGTACTGTATTGTCTTTACATCACTAAATTTGCTGCCTGTGATGTGTTTTTACACTTAGTTGTGTTTAAAAAAAGTGTGATAAAAATATGAATATAAGTGAAAGGAAAGCAGTTCCATACTGCAGGTTGGTTGAAACGGAATGGTGGTTTCTAAAAGGATGTGTTGTAGAAGTGTGACACAATAAACAAAGCCTGTGTGAGAGCAGTGAGCGTGGTGAGGGCTCTACCTGCCCTGAGCTGATCCCTTCAAGGGTTGTTGGTAGGATTGTGCCAGGGATGCTGGCACTGCCTCCCAACCAGGCTCCAGGGTGTAGACATGGAGTAGCATGGATAAATCTTTGCACATGCAAACATACAGATCTTTTCTCCCACTGGAAATGAGGATATTTACACTACTGGAAGCCTACAAGCCAGCATTTCTCCTGAGAACCAAGTGCACTGCTGGCATGAACAATGAGAGCTGAGTCTGAATGCATTAAAGAGCTTGAATTCCAGCTTGAAATATTCCTGCTGGCTGAGGAGGGCAGGTTTTGGCAAATTTGCACGTGAGCCCTGCCTTTGACTCAGCAAGGAGCACTGTGTCACAGACCTTTGTAGCTGCCCTGTTCAAGGTTGTTTTAAGACAACTGAGTCAGACATCCTTCATGACAAAAATACTGTGTCTGCCCTTTCTTCTCAGGAGTTTGAAAATGTTTTACCTCATTTGCTCTTTGTTCACATACATCAAATACATGTTTGTTTTGTACACAGGCATACTGTGTATTTGTCACTGTTGTGTTATTTGCTTACATACTGTTTGCATTTTCTGTGAATTTCTGTTAACTTTCAGGCATGTGCTTCCAACTCACTAGGAAAGCAGAGCAATTTTAGTTCGTAAGGGTAGCAGAGATGTTATTAGGTCTCATTTAAAGCCCTTACAAGTCAGTGAAAGGTTGTGCCTTGTTCGTAGCTGAATTAAAAACCTGTTCTGTTAGGTAGATATTACTTCCAGCTCAGGTAGAAAAAAGCCTAATTTAAGGGTAAATTTGTTTATACATATATTTGAATCAAATTAGATTCCAACCAAAATGTGATTTCAAGTATCACCATTGATTTTTATTGAGCATACATCTTCGTGAAAATCTTGCTACTCCAGTAGTGCCCATTTAGTAAGGATTTATAGATCTAATGTGCTTTATGTTTGTGAAAACGTTACACTATTTTATAAGAATGCATTGGCAATTGCTTAGGTAATGCTGCTGTAAAAAGAACACAACATCTTGTTTGCAGTATTTCTGATGCCTGTGCATTAACCATGTGTGTAATGTGGTAGGTGTAGGAATGTTTAGTTTTGGATCTGTTTATGAAGTGCTGAGAATGTTCTAATCTGCAATTTCCTGTCAGATAAAGCTTTGCTTAAAGGAGACACTTTTCACTTTGTGGGAAATCTGTTTAATTGTGTAAAGGGTGAATTTTCTGCAAATGTCCCACAGAGTGCAAGCCTTGAATTCATACCATTGTCAGCATTTAATGCACTAATATTGTTTCTTCCTTTCTGTTTGTCTTTGGAGAGGTCCTCATTCCTTGGGGATGAAGTAAAGCTCTGGTTCCATCACTGCAGCCTTCAGAATTAGCACTGAAAACACAGGATTCTTTCCCTGGGTTGATGAAAGTAATTTCTTGTTTGCTGTGTCAAACAAAGCATGCTATTTGTCACATTGTGGTTTGTGTATCTTTTAAGAAGCTTTCAACTTTGATCTGAGCCAAGGTACACTCAGTAGCACAGATGACAGAAGTAACAAACCAGTGATGAGCATTGTCATTCATACAAACTCTTTAAGTCAACAAATACTGGGACTTAGATGTAGAAAACCATATTGCCTTGGAGGGGGCTTGTGCATTCTTGTGAGAAAATGAAGACCTTTTCTTTTCTTGTTTCAGACAAAGGTGTGGAACAATTTATTAGTTAGGGATTCAGTTCAGTGTCTGCAATCAAAAGGTGCCTCATCTAGTCCAGATTCTGGCCCTTGCTGATATTTTCTAGGTAAACAGTTGCATTTAAAAGACATTGTGGAGATGGGCTCAGTAGCACATAAAAGCTGCTTTCTTCAAACTGTCATCACAGAGGTTTTCAGAGCATGCTTTTAATACTTCCAGAGCTGGTGTTTGTGTCCTTTCCTCCCTCTTCCCCCTCTCTCTCTTTATGTTGAATGCTATTTGAAACAGGAGTGTTTTTTTTAAAATACAACTTTCACCTGCTTTTTACCTGATATGTCTGAAGGGAAATTAACCTTTTGTGTAACAAGACTGAGGGCTAGAAAGCTAAAAAAAAAAAAAAAAAAAAAAAAATAAAGAGCAATAGTTATGACTGGTTGTATGGTTCTGGAAGCTGCCACATGTCCAGGTCAAAACTTTCAGGTTTGAGGCACTGTTTGATCATCCCACTTTGGCCTTCTAAGATTGTGCAAAGAATTTTGTGCAGTTGTTTAGAACTTAAACCATTTGTTTAAATCATGCATTTCAGAAAGCCATCCAGTTTTCATCCAAAAATTTCATAACTTGGAGGAGGTTGTTTGTTCAAGTGATTAATCATCCTGACTGTTACTCTTTATTATATCTCATTTGAATTTGTCTGGCATCAGCTTCTCACCATTTGCTCTTTTTATGCCTCTCTCATCTAGGCTGAAGAGCTCTTTATTAACTGGTATTATTATCTCCTTGAAAAGATACATTAACGATGTCATCAAGTCATCCCTCAATTTCTGTTGTTAATCTGAATAGATTGGGTTTGTCAGACCATTCTCTAGACATTTGCCTAGGCCTAGGATATTTTCCTGTCTTTTTTGCACCCTGTGCATTACACAAATTTTCAACTTAAAATAATTAAGATACTTGAAAAATATAGTATTCTGTCCTTTGTTACATCAACTTGTGCAAAGCAAAAATATTTCTTATTCTTGCTTAGTATTACACATTTCTGCATAGAACAAAAGTGTATGCAGCAAAATCAATCTTTACAAGAAAGGGTATTTTCCTATAATTTTGCTTTTCTCTTCTTGTATTTGCAGATTAAAATGTTCCATTTCTTAAAGGTTGCTCAGACCTCTCACCTTTGCAAAATACACCCAAGAGCAGAAGACACAATAACAACTGCATCTGTGGTGCAGCAAGAGGGGAAATACACCTCTAAGGAGGAACATTTCAGTAAAATAATAAAACTTGCAAATACTGACATAAGGAGCTTAAAGGAAACTCTGAGTAGGGCTTAATGTCTGCCATCAGGATAATGTGGGTATAATTTATCACTTGTGAAATATGGTGCTCAGTTAAAAATCAATGAGGTGCAATAATTCATTTCTCTATACTTTGTAGGAAAGAGATCGGGATGTTGAAGCGGGAGGCTGTTTTATAAATCCCACAGGTTTTTGGTTTTTTTAGACAAGAAAAGTGGATTTACAGGACCTGGAGAAAATACATGGGTTAAATCCTACCTTGAATAGGTTATGAGTGACAGTAAAGAGCGCAAAGCAAAGATTGTTTTCTTCTCCAGCAGGATTTTAAGGTGAACGTGAGCAAAGATAGATGACAACATTGGTGTGTATTGTTAAAAAATAGGGGTTTATTATTATTTCGAAGCCATTTGCTTGTAATACAAGTGTAGTTAACCTCAAATACTTCAGAAGAAATTTGAAGAGTGTTTACAGTGATAACGTGCTGAAAATACATGAGAGTCACCAAGGCACAGAGGGAACAAACTGAGAACACAAAGAGCTTATGCAGAAACAAAGTGTTTTGGTGGCTTAGAACTTCAGCAGAGCAGATCATAAGGAACCACTTGCCTTAGTATTTGCTATTTACAAAGAGCAAATGTTGCCAAAAGCAGTGATGTACACACAGGGTTTGCAACAACCCATGGAATTAAATGACAGTGAAAGTCAGAACACGTGGCATCCGTCCAAGGAATCTGAAGGAACTAAAGAACTGCTAACTGAATTCCTATTAAAACTTAGGTAATTAATCAGGAAAATGTGGTACAATAGAGGAAAACTGGAGGTAGCCAGCTTCATAGAAAACCGTGTTGGGATAAGTGGTTCTGAGAATGCTTCCAGGAATTACAATTAAGGAAACTTAATTGATAAAGTCATTAAAGATAAAAGACCCAAACCTACAAAGAACCTGGGTGGAGTATAATTCTAAGGAAAAATAACCCTGATTGTTGCAACAGTATATCTTGCTGTTCTAGCCTTGTAGTGTATTTCAAAGATTAAAAATTTAATGGAGAAGTTTACAAATGGATATGTACAGTAATTTCACGATTATAAGCCACAACTTTTTCATTGAAGAATCCAGCCTACCCCAGTAGTACGGCTTATATTCAGGTGCGGCTTATCTATGGACAAATCCCGTGGTCTACCCGGCTACCGGGACGTGCGGCTTATAATCAGGTGTGGCTTATAATCATGAAATTACTGCAGTTTTATTAAAAAGACATGAGTTCCACAAAAAATACTGGGCAAAATTTTTTCTAGAGAAGCTAGTAGCACAGCTCAGCACAAAAATAAAAACGTAATAGTTAAGGTGAGAAAAATAAAACCAATGCAGGGGAAAATTAGGTTGGTGATAGAAAACAAAATATTTTCTTTGAAAAATACATCAGTGGGATATCGAAGGATCATTGCAGATGTGTTTAAACTGCCACAGAGACAGAGCAAGTGCCAGCTCTTTTTCTGACACAGCAGATCTCGCTCCCTGAGCTCAGTGTGTGTGTCCCTTCCTGCACCTTCCCAAGCCATGGAGGTGTCACAGACCTTTCTGTGCTGCACCCTATTGTGAGTCTGATTTTGGAGGAGAGGCTGGAAGTGGTGACTAATGACATCCCAATTTGCTGATGAAACAAAATAAAGCATTTTCTCACCATGTTTCTAGGAAAAAAACCCAACCGCAAACACAGGAAGGGTCAAGGGGGAAAATGGAAATGATTAGAGGCATGTGGGGAGCTTCTTTACGAGTAAATTAGCAAGAATGGTCCAGATTTGCAGCTGATGAAAATTGGCACAGTTCCACGAGAATCAGGGCACGATGCCAGTTTACACCAGCAAGAACCTAGCCCAATATGTTTTTAATATGAAAACCAGGGAGATTGTAGCAGAGACCTAGAGCAAAAGACTGACATAATTATGAAAGCAAGGCTGTGCAAAGGCTAGAGGGAGTGTATTTAGAGATGTGGGGGTTTTTGAGTGCAGGTCAGGATCACTTTTTATGGCCAATGCAAAGTTGCTTTCTAATTTTTGCTATAGGATGAAGATTTCTTCTGCCATATTCCAGTCTGCTCCAGTCTAGTGCTTTCTTCTGCCTTTTCCCAGTTCCATTTCTGGCATCAGGAAGGGTTTTTGAACTATTCTACCAAGGCACCACAGAGTAGAAGGGAAGAACTGTGAGTGCAGTCAGCAGTTCAAAAGTCCATACAGCTCTCAGAGAGTTTCTGCTCCTCTGCCAACTCTCCAGATTAACTTCAAGGTGGGGAATTTGCCTTCTGCCTCAAATTCTACATCACACAGATGTAGTGGGAACTGGAAAATCTTTCTGGAAAACCAAGTTAATACTTGTGTGGGTGGCCCACATGAGTTCAAGGCAGGCTTGGGGAAGTGGATGAACTGCCCAGGTTGTACCACCAAGCTGTGGATCCACAGGTCTCAGGCTGTGTAAAAGCCACTGTTTTTCTGATCCAG
The DNA here is from genome assembly GCA_009812075.1 of Sialia sialis. Taxonomy (NCBI): domain Eukaryota; kingdom Metazoa; phylum Chordata; class Aves; order Passeriformes; family Turdidae; genus Sialia; species Sialia sialis. The sequence goes on along the minus strand of VRYO01002734.1, from coordinate 8,398,012 downwards.
CTGCCTATGTTTTCCTGCACTGGTGCAAAAAATATTCTGTGTAGACTAATAGGTCAAGAATAGAGGATGGTCAGCTTCAGGGGATAAAATATGGTTGAAGTGGTTCCATTTTCAGAGCTCTGGGAAGATGGAACATATTGGCCAAAGACAGAAGCTTTAAATCTGCCAGCTCCAAGACTCCCTTGAGCACATGTAGAAGTACATGCTCCAATTCTATCTCTTTCTCTGCAATTACCATATCAGCAAGATCTGAGAAAGGCATGAATGTAGAAAAAACAGTTTTTCCACTCACATAGAAGGTTTTCACAGAAATTTTCCGGAAAAGTTTCTTCCGAAGTCAGAAAGCTGGCATGGAAAACAACTCAAGTTTGGCAAGGTTGTGAGCAACTGAAAATATGTAGGAAAGTGCTGTTAAACCACTTAATTATCAACACAGTTACCAGCTAAATAATTTGTGTAGTGAAGATGTGCAGCTAATTGCGCTTCCTGATACTACCTGAAATAAAAGGTGAATTAATGAGAGGGAAACACAAAATTAATGAGAGTTAATGAGGCAAAAAACCCCGTGCAAATAGTTACATCCACATGGGGGAGAGAGAGAGGGAATCCCCATTGCTTCTGTAGGGCAAGCCCCTGCAAGGAACAATGCCTTCTGTAATTCTGGGATAGGTGCTGCTGAACAGCACCACCAACAATATCCAAAATTACTTGTTCCAAACCATAGTGACTACAGTTGCCATACAACTTCAGATAAACCCAAGTTTTTCTCCTATTGCACAATAATAGATCTTTAAAGGGGCTATTTCTTCTTCTAAACCAGAAGTCACAATATTTTAGATACTGGTCACTGGGCTATTTGTGCATATTGATACTCCAGTATTTCTCATTTAAAATTAATTTTTCTCCCTATTTTTTAAAATTGTAAATGCCTGTGAAATGCCTATTTAAATGTGTATTTATTTTCTAGCTTAATTTTTTGTTAACAGAGAGAAAAATTTCCTAATAACCCTCCTATTTCTAATAAATTTTTTTCTCAGAGGTGAAAGAACCAGCATAATATTTGTTGAATAGGAGGTGCAAATGCTGCTGCTAATGTGATGTAGCTATTGTGCCTGTGTGAGGCTTATGTGCCTGAGAGAAAATAAATATTTATTCCAAGCATATCTGTTAATTTGACAAATATTATTAAATCTCTTTACATATATCATCTGTCCTAAGTAGAGCTTTGCTTATTTTTTTCTAAAATTATACTTTGGATTTGGAAGAATGAGTAAAATCAGAGATGCTGTCAAAAATATGCTAACTTTTATGGTAGTCCATACAATTAAAAAAGTAAATTGCCATTCAGGTTTAGGGTTGTCAATACTGATGGAAAGGTTGCTGAGTAGTTCTTGTTGAATGAGATTTTCTCTAATGTTTAAGCCACCAATAAAACCTCCAGTTAAGCCCTTCACAGGAAACTTAAGAATTGACTGATGGGAGTCACATGGTTAAATCAGTGCTTGTTATTCATAATTTATTCAATGGTTGATGGAAAAAAATTGTCCAATTATTTGACAAATACTGCTTGGCAAGATGATTTACAGAGAATAATGCAAGTATTTGTTGAAGAATTTAAAGTGACAAAAACTGCTAAAATTACGGCCTTTATTCTCAATGCAGTGATTAGAGCTGATTGAATGATATTCAGACAGTTTGACTAATTTTGAATAGTCCTTACACAGGCAATATTCCCATTGACTTCAGCTGGAATTTTGCCAGAGTAAGGACTGCAGGATTGGACCTTTGAGTGTAATGTCTTGAAAGGGTCCCTTTATAAAGCAGCAGCTTAAATTCTGAGCTGCAATGAAAACCCATTTTCACTTTCCTCTGTTGCTTTGCCTGTTCTGTGGAATTGCTCTGTATGAATGTTAATCCCATTCCCTCTTTATCAGCAGAGGGTGCTATGGGAGTTTTGTGCTCTCCAGTAGCCTTTTGTTTATGCACAGTTCAATCTAATTTAAGTTGAACTGACCATTTCAATGGGAGTCAAGTATGTATTTAAATGGTGTGTGGGAGAGCCATAGTTTAATGGCAAACCATTTCCCTAATTGAGCCAAGTTAAAGAAGGGAGACATTTTAAAGTGGATATTTTCAGATGCCTGGCCTCTACCCCCATACCCTCCTAAATGGGTCACTGAACATGGTTTTACACCTTTGCTTGATAAATGATAGCATTTGCATGTGTTTTTGAAAGGTAGGTTGAGTATTCCAAATTACTAGAAATGTATAATAAACTAATATTTTTGAATATAATCTTCTCTGACTTTAAAAAGTTTCTGATTTTTCTAAATGTTAGAAGGACTTCAATACAAAAAGCCAGTGTTTATAAATCCCTGATATGGAAATATCCAAAAGTGGGAAAATGGTTTTTGGTAAGTCAGAACATCATATGCTTTGTAACAAGAGTGTTAAGGTGGCAAAGTCAAGTGTAGAGAAAACAAAAAATACATAGACAATCTTAATTCTGGTTATTTCTTCAATCATTCACCATCATCCTGACAGGGATATTAAATGACATGATTGCATAGCTACTTCTTTTTTATGAGATGTCAGTGCCTTTAACATATACAAAAGAGATCTCTGAATAGGAGCTTTATGAGATGTTTCTTTTAATCTGAATTGCTCAGTGTATGCCACTGAGTTATTTGCTGCACACCATTCTGTCCAGCACTGAATGCATGATTATCAACTTCCTCAAGTATCTTTCTACATAGTGCTACCATAAGAGGGTCGTTGATTAATCCTTTGGTTAATCACTGTTTAAATGTATTTTTGCTATTTAGTGCACAGGGACAAAAAAAATGGGAAAATTCAAGGTAGAAGTGATCAATTTTATGAATTTGAGATGCCTTAAATCTCTTAAATTTCAGAAGGCTTTACACTTCTTGTGGGAAAGCAGGTCTGTGCCCAGCTTGTGCAGTTCTGGATTCTCAGCTCTTTCATAAACCAGAACTGCGATTTCAGGCAATCTGGATTTTCTGAAAGTCAGGCAGTCAGAGCTCAGCAGTGCAAAGTTCAGGGTGATCTTTTCAGCGTCACATAGGTTATGGCCAAAACTGACTGCAATACTTTTATATTCTTTAATTTTATGACCACATTCTTAACTTTGCTAGTCTTTAACTCCTGTTGAAAGTGAGAGAGGGTCTTAAAGATGGCATTCTCATTTTCTGTACATTTCCAGCTGTGATGGGTTCCCAGCCTGTTGGCCTCTGGGTCCACAGAATGAAATGGCTTAATGTAGATGAACATTTAAAGATCCCAAACTACTGAGGTGCTGGAGCAGAATTATGGAGAGATTCCAGAGTACTGGGCTTTTTCCAGCCTTATTTTTTCATAATTCCACCCTGTGGAAGGAGCTGGGACCTTAAATTTTTGGGAAGGTGATTGTAAAGCTGCACGTGCTGATTGCTTGAGACACTGGCAGAGACAAAATCCTTGGATACACTGGACAATCATTTGTTGTTCTTCATTATGTGTCTCAGTTTCCACACCAAACTTTGTAATTGACCTTCTCTATCCAATCATTCTTAAACTTTTCTGCCTGATTCTCATTCTGCATAATATGCAATATTCCTTTCTAACCATGACTGAGGAGAGGGGGGATAGCAGACAGAGGCAATAAAAGGCACAAAAAGGAGAAAATGTACAGCTTTCATTGCTGGTGGGGGCACACAGACAGAAAGGCTCACAAGCCCTGCAAGGGATGGACCTGTGATTCAGGAGGACAAGATACACACACTGTGCTCCAACAGGTTTCAGTGGGTCCAGCTGTGCTTCTTATTTTCTCTACAGACAGATTTTCCACTCAGTCTGTGTGGGCAGATGTGCAGGAACTCATAACTTGGCTAAATTTGTGGACATTTTCCCAAAAACAACAGAATATTGATGCTATGGCAACTGCTGTGCCATGTTTCCAAATCCTTATCTGAGTCATGGAGGGAGCAGCAGCATCTCCACCAAGCAGCTGTAAAAGGTATTTTTTACTTAGAATGTAAAGGTGTGGGGGAGGAGGGAATAGGAAAAGAAATGCATTTATCCTCCCAGCCCTGAGAAAGAGCAGAGTACTTTTAGGTCAACATTTCCCAAAATTTTCAGCCATAGCAATTTTCATCCTCTCAGCCCAAATCATTACAGTTTGGGGAAGATGTGAACTCCTGTGAAGATGGTATTTTAGTGGGAGTCTGAGGCAGCCTTGTCTAAGAGCACTGCCTGCTGTAGATAGTATATTTACCATAAACCATCATCTTCTGCTGGTGAGAAAGTTTTGTTCATTGATTTTGTAGTGCTTCCTAAACACCTTGGAAACACCTATTTTGATTAACTCCAGTCCTTGCAGAGATAAATTTTGTTTCCTCTGGCATAATCAAAAGCATTTTTTGTTTATTTTCTTGTTTAAATAACACTTTGATATCCAAAAATGATGCCTTTATCATTTGGGGTTATTGCTGGAACAGATGTAAAACGATGAGTTCCCTAAAAATGGTTGTAATGATATAAACAAAGGTTGAATTTCTAAATTGAAGACTGCCCATTTTGTTTTGTTCTTGTTTGACACTGTAACTAACCAGTGTGCTCCATTTCCAAATGAGTTTATCTGGAAATTTGGCTTATTGCTCATTTTCACAGTTGTGCTCTTGGCACTTCCAGTAGCAGAATTTTCTAGTAGGTCAAATTGATGTCACTCTTCCTTACTGATTTCTAGAAGGTGGTCTTGGTCTCTAACTGCTAAGGAATAAAGATGTTATTGTTAAGGATATTTTTACTGTGATATTTCTCTTAAGTAAAAAATTGAAAAATTTTTGTATTTAGGTGACTGTTTAAGAAAAATGACATAACAGTCTTCTTAAACCTAGTGCTACAGGAAAATATTTGACTTGCTGGTTATTTGCTTCTATTCAGTCCTTGAAAGAGTATTTTCAGTAGTGATCTCTACTAGAACAAAACAGATTCAGAAAAAGTTTTTCTTTCTTCGATATCCTCCCTGTCCAATCAACAGCTCTTCCCAGTTCCTGGGATGTTTAACTTTTAGATTAGGCAATCAAAAGGCCTTAAATCTCAGGCAAATTAAATGCAAGTGTGTTTAGTATAGATGTTTATCAAATCCACATCGTTTTTGTCCATCCTGTGTCTCAATTTTTTCTGACTGCATCACACTGATTTTGTTTCTTCTTCAGCCCACCAGTAAAGAAGATCCACTCTTTTCAAGGATTTTCATTATTTTTGTATTGCATTCTTTTATTGAAAGCATTTGAGCATTCTTTGCAAGAGGGATGGAAAAAGGAGACATTATAGAAGCAAAGATTTACATGGGAGAAGGAACCAGAAGAATGAAATAAGAAAAGAGAAAGCAAAGAACTCTATTATCTCCCACAGAAATATGATTTATAGCTAGAAGTAAGAACTCCATGTAGAAGGAGTATTTGTTCCTTCCTTACATAGTGAATGCAATGCAATATCCTTTTTCCAGGGCAGGGTACAATATCTAAAGTATACCTGTGAAGTATTTATTTTGCAGGTATCAATGCATTTGGATTCAGGGTTAAGCACCAAGCTGACCTAGAATATTTTTTCATGATGTTCCAAAACCTGCAGGAGAGCAATGTTTCCAGTCTCAGTCACTTAGATAACATAAAAACCCAAAAGCCTTGGGTGTTCAGAGGGCAGAGCACCTATAGTGTGGATTGGAAAAGTGAGCATTCCCCTTCTGATAAATCTTTATGAAGGAACACTTTGCAAACGAAACAAAACAAATTGGAAAAATATTTTGAGAAAACAAATTGGAAAAACTTGTGTTTCTTCATGTGGTTTAGTGTGTTCATTAGTTACCTTGCCATGTTCTGTCAGGAGGAGCCAGGAGACATATGCAAGTGTGATTGTTCATTTTTTGGAATAAAGACCTATAAGAACCAGGACTTAAAATTCCAAATCTCACTGATCTGCTCTTTCTTTGATGCTAAAGGCAGACTGATTGGGAGCTACTAAAATATTCCCCATTCACTAAACAGTGTCAGAGATTCCAGTTTCTCCTGCTTCTGGAAGTTTAGTCCCAGTCTAAAGACCACCTGAGGTCATTATACATTGCATTATCACTCAGTGCCTTTATCCAGGGAATTCCAGGAAGTAATTTATCTCATGATACAATAGCCTTTGGTCAACAGCTTGTACCCTTTGTGCAAAAAGTAGGTAATGGCCAGTCCTGATGATATTGTCCTGGGAGTATGGGCTGTAAATCCCTTTCAGGAAGTCTGGCACATACTTGGGTATTTGGCATGAAGAGTATCTGAGCACACTTCATTCAGCACAGACTGTGCATGGCTTTGTGCATGGCAGTGACTCTGTGTAGATACTGTGGCCGTGCACATTATTTTAAGAACAAACTCCATGAGTTTTGGTTACTGACCACATTTCTCTAGTGTGCACAAGCGTGGTGGAGATTTTCCATGGTACATTAGCAATTCCTTTACTATTCCTGAATGGTAATCAAGGACAGCTGACATCTTGTCATTGGGAATAGAATTTCATAATGCTGATGTTACCAGGTGGCTGCTCAATTCCTCATCTGTCACCTTCAGCTTTATCCTACTGCTGGCAGAGTAAATACACACCCTCCCTTTGGAAGCATTTTTGAACAGTCAAAGAATTTTCTTATTTTCCATTTTTCTTTGCTCACGATCATTCTTTTGAGTCTGTTGATGTAAAAGTTGTATCATCCATGTAAGCTGAGATTTGAAGTTCAAAAATATTGAGTGTTTTGATATTCACTTTTCCTTGTTCTTACTATATCTAAAACCCCAAACCAGTTCAGTTTCTGTTACTTTTTATTGATGCTTGTTGGGAATTACTTTCCTGGAGGCATCAGTCTCAGCTGAAGGAGCTGGGGAGGAAAATGCTGTATGTTGTACTGCACCATCCCTTCTCTCTTCCTCCAAGGCTTTATGTTAAAAAAAGGCATGGTATAGATTTGGACATGGAGTTCCTTGATGCACACAGTCTGATCTCCACTTATTTGGTGCTTTCTGTTACTTGAGATTCATTGAAAGCCCAGAGGCAACACACAGCATTTCAACTTCAGATGGAATTTGGGCTGTAGGAGTGTGGACCACGAGACCTTAGGAGTTAAGAATGACCACGAGATATTGGTGGGAATGGTTGGGAGCAGAGAAGATTTTTTTTTTTTTGGTTAATAACTTAGGGCATGTGAAATACTTGAACAGTAAGGTAGTAACAGCACTTGACAGTGCCTTGTGACTTGCTTTAGGTTGGAGTGGTCACCTTAGAAGAAAATCTCTTTATTCCTTCAGACTTGGGGATGTTACAGGTATATTCTACTAACAGTCTGCTCTTCATCAGGTCTTTGCCACTATGTTCCTGTTTATCTGCTGTAATGAGACTCTTAAATTAATTGAATGGACTGGAAGCCACCTCTGAATAACATACCAGTTTTTCTCGAGTATCCAAATCCAAGACTCCATGGGTGGGAAAATGCTTTTTTAGGTTGCCATTAGGAAGTGGTAAAAATCTGTGCAGTAGAAGAACTATGGTGCAGTGTTTCATGGTAGCTACATTCTTTAATGAAATACCAAAAAAAAATATTTTGATGTCTTTGCAACTTTCCCAGCACCTTTAGATGGATTTTTTGGGTAATGATTATTTTCTATATGGAACCTTTAAGCAATTACATTGTATTACTTAATGTTACATTTTATTGGCAGCCCTAACATTTTCTCTTCTGGGAAGGAACTTCTCAGACCATATTCCCACAAGAAGTAAGTTTTAATATGCATCTTCCTGATCCTTTTTTTCTTCTGTTCAAAGAAAATGTCATCTCTCTTTGCAACTGGCCAGGAAGCATTTGCAAGAGGTTAAGTGATACTACAAATATTCCTTAATTGAGTTTAGATGCATTCCATGCATTTTTACACCAGCATCAAAGAAAACATCTTTCCAGAGATAAGCAGCTTCTTCTCATATTTCAAAAAATCATCACGTATTTTCATCAAGCTTTCAGGAATGAAAGCTGCTGGACTTCAGTGTTGTCATAATAAAAATGAAAGGTGCACACAGAGGTTCTGTGATCCAGAGGTGACAAGTGCTGAACAAACAGCACGTGAAGACACCTTCCTAGCTGACAGTATCCATCAGTTATTGCTCTTGTACAGGCTCAGAGATGTTTGATCAACCTTCAGATGATTATCCTGGCAGGAGCAGGTGAAAGCAGTCACCATACTTTGATTCAGAGTAAAGTACAAGACAGTCTGAAGGAACCTTTCATTAGCAGTTGATACTCTGTTGACAGTGAGATTCATATGAGGAAGTTGGGATGAAAACAGTTTTCCATTTCCCTCCTTTATGAGAGAGGTTTGGTTAGGGTAGTATGTATAAGGAATTTCTGCTCTCTGACTTACATAGTTACACATATGGTGTTCAGATTTATCGCTGCAAAATATGACTCTGGTTTGTCTGCACTGATATTTCCAATTAAGTGAGAGGGTTATTCTTCCACTTGGGTTTAGTTTTGTAAAAGCTGCTTTGAAACCAATGCCATTCTCTGTGAGAAATTTGAAATCACTCCAATTTGAGGCAGCTCAAACTAAAACCTGACTTGAACTTGTCCAAGGACCTGATTATATTTGTAGCATATATTGGTAATTTGGGATTGGTTACCTGATCATGGTTTTGCTCTTTGAATAGGTTACTTTGAATTGTTGATGAACATCCCAGGGTGTTCATATCAAGAGTGACTCTTCGAAATATTTTCTATTCATGCAACTGAAAATGAGTTCAGGTAAATATCCATGATTGACAAATAAAAAATTAGAAATCTAGTTAGTCTGATTAGATTTTGGAATATGAATATTATTTTTCTGTATTTAACCAGTTCTAGTTTTAAATAATTTAATTTTATTGAAGAATAAGGTTTAAATTCTTGTCAGGACTGAAGCAGATGAAGTCATGCTAGTAAGTCCAGTGGGGTTATGGATTTTTAATTTTCTTTCATTCAAAGCCACATTGAGCAAACAGAGAGGCATAAAGACTCCATAATACAAATGAGAATCAGGCTAGTGGTGCATTTTCATATTCCTAATATCTGTGCTTCTTTTCAGCATTCTTCTTGTACCTCATATCCTACCATTTGTCTTTTAATCTGTGTCTATCTCTTCATCACCTCTGATATTTTATAACATTATTTGACCCTAAACGTTGAGTGCCGTGATCTGGCTTAATCAGACAATAATTAAACATTAGCTACTAATGTTATCTGCTGACAGTTATCCTGTGCACATTTGATAAAAGAAATGCCTTTTGGATGATAGGTTTTTGCATTTCACTTTAGCATTTTATCAAATACTCATATTTTGTCACTAATATAAGCTATTAAAACTCTTTCCTCTGCTACAAGGAACTGTGATTTTAAAAAATAAATACAGTAATTTCACGATTATAAGCCGCACCCTTTTCCTTGAAGAATCCAGCCTACCCCAGTAGTGCAGCTAATCATCAGGTGCGGCTTATCTATGGACAAATCCCAGCGAAATGCCAACCCAGAAGTGAGAGCTGGCTGGGGAGGGTGCCTGGGGCTGCCTTTAAAGGCTTCGCTGGTCTGTGAAAACTGTTTGCAACTTGAGCACCTGACACCAAACCCCTCGCTGGTGCAAATTTGTTACTTTGTTGCACATGGATCCTTGCTTTAAAAAAAAATAAAATGCAGCTTATATTTGGGTGCGGCTTATATATGGACAAGTCCCGTGGTCCACCCAGCTACCCGGATGTGCGGCTTATAATCAGGTGCAGCTTATAATTGTGAAATTACTGCAGATGCTTATGCAGGCTTTAGTGATTGCAATCTTTGCATTTCTTCCTCCCAGTTTCCTCAATGAGACAAACCCTCCAATTAGTCTTACCCTTCCCTGAGCCATGAATTGTCAAGAGTGAGGTAAGATGGAACCATGCAGGTACATCATGAGAGGTGAAGGTTGGCTGCAGAAATAGGAAGAGTACAAATGGCAACCAAAACAATTGAATGGATTTTTTTCCTGTGCCAGATTTACAGAGTTGCATCAAAATCGGATTAGCTCCAGACATGAATAAAAGATAATGAGATAATGAAATAAGATTCTGCATGGCTAGATTCCACAAGTCCTCTTCTGCATTTTTATAATAAAACCAGGAACTCACGTGAATAATTTACCTTTTTTGTAATACCTTCTCCGTTCTTACTGCAATTGAACAAAACTTACCATAAATCAACATTTAATTACGTGTAAAACAGTAAAGGGATTCTATATCTTATTCTGGATGCCTTGGCATCACATTCTTCAATAGGCATGTGAAAGTAGAGTTCTCTCTGGCATCAACAGATGGTTACAGTGAGCACAGTTCACTAAAATGTGCTCCTGCACACAACACCTTCAACCAAGCATTCCTTTGGAGACAGAACCAGGAGCTGAAAGGCCTCAGTGTCCTCATGACTGCTTTGGGCTTGCACACCCAGGTTCACAGCGAATGTCTGACTGTGAGCCTGGTATGTTGAAAGTTTATTTTCCTTGGCATCCATTTTTATGGCCTTTGTTCAGTGCACTTGCAAATACCCTCCTATGTCCTGACAGACTCCTTTAGCAAAAAGTGTAAAGAAAATTTTGGAATTTTAAAGTAATTTGTCATTTATTTGCTGTAATAACAAGCTGCATTTTTGACTTTCCATTGTTTCTCAGTGAGGAAACTTTGTTCTTACATTGCCTGGTGTTACTGTGATGCTCAGGCCACCTGCTGCAAATTAAGCATACAGCATTTACCTTACAGGGGATACCTGGTTCTTGATGCAAAGGGCATGAATAAATAAATAATCTTTAGCTCTTGATACTGAGAATTTCTGACTACACTGGCAATGATTTTGAAAGTTATGAAAAGCTTCTTAAAAATAAGAATAATTTGTGAGACACATTTTGTGAGGATATTTGGAATTTCAAATGGATTTGGATACAATAAGGTATGCACTGAAAGTGGAAATTTTCAAATTCCAACCCAGACAATCCCACCAAATGCCTTATCTGTTTTACATGTTACAGGGTTGGGCAGCCTTAATTTTTCTTACATGGACACATTAGAGAGAAATTGGGAGTTTTTGATCCAAAAATTGTCCATATTTACTCTCAATGCTAAATAAAGAAATAATATAAAGTCCAAAGGCAACAAAAAATGCATCCATAAAACTTCCAGGTGCTATGACAGCTGAAGAAGACAGGGTGTTCTCAAAGAAGTAGAATTTTTCATTCCCAAACCAGGTTTACTGTTTGTCTTGCAGGTTGTATCATTTCAGATGAAACTGAAGCAGCGCACAGCAACGTGCATCACAGATTTGGGGACCCTGTAAGGGGGGGTTTTCCTTATGGTGACATCCCCTGCCATGCAGAAACCTGCCCAATTTCAACAGATTTTGGGTAATGGTGAGACATTATAGTGAGAGTGTGGGCATGGAAGATTCTTGAACTAAAAATCCATAGCAAAAAGCTGTTTTCTGTAACCTGCACTTGCTTCTGGCATATTCTTTTGCCTGCACAGCTGAAGTGATCATTCTTAATTAAAACCCAATAAAACATGTCCCATTTCTCAGTGTGACATCTGGCACTTCACTGGCTTTGGGAGAGGTCGTGTTTGGAAAATGCCTGCTTGCTCCCATGCCTTTGGGATAGTTACATGCTGTAGAATTCTTCATGTTTAACCACATTTTTTCTTTATTTTATTATGTCTATTTTCCTTAACTGAGTTTGCATCCAAGGAACTTTTTTGGCCTCCCTCTGAAGAAGGAGGGCATCCTAGGCTTTTCTTACTGTTTGTATGCATGAAGGTGTGAAGAGAGATAAGGCAGAAAATTTAAATGCCACCACTTGCATAGTCTCAAACTGTAAATCCCCGCAAAGTCAGGTTAATTAAAGTCCTTGTCTTCACCAACAGACTATTCATGCTCTGTCTTACTCCAAAAATGCCCTGTACGTGGGGGATTAGTGAGTGTCTGCATTATCAGGTATCTGGCATCAATTAACCAAGCAAAATGTCCAAACTTCTGTGATTCACTGGAGCTGTTTATATTTTCCCAGCTGGAGCAGGCATTCATCAGCTCTGGGAAAGCAGGCAGGGAACACCACACCTCCAAATCCCGTTTACTTTCTCCTTTCCCACAGGAGAGAATCACTTTGTTGAGAGACAAGGTGGTTAGAAGTTAATTGCAATTTAATTACCCCCTGTGTATACTTTTGCAGCTAAAGAGAAAGACAACCTTTCAGTTAGCATCTTCATGCTTTCAAAAAATAGCCCAGTGAGGCTTTCAGAAGAGCTCAGCAAAGCTGGGATGCACATTTTGCACCTACAGCCAAGGGGATCCCTCATTTGCTCTCACAAATGCCTTGGAGCAGCAGATTTTGGTTTGTTTTTTAAGGATGGTGTGTCTCTGATTAAAATGGTAAGATTTCTTAGACCAAGCTGGAGGTGTCCATCAATCAATGAGTATAATATTAATGGAAATCTTACCAGGGTTTTTTTGGTTATTTCTAGGATATTGACAGATAGGATACAGTGCTATAAAAACATGAAATAAAAAGACAGCCTTCCTCCAAAACCAAGAAAAATATTAAATAATAATTTAAGGGGAAATTTTCAGATAAACCTCTGAAAATCTAACCTATTCAGTGGCCATGGTCTTTCTAAAATATAGCATAGTTGTTAGGCTGATAAAGACTACCTGCTAGCAGCTCTTTATTCTGCCATTAATGTGAAAATACAATCATTATTATGTGGTTTTTATTATTGCTATCAAAATTATCTTTTACAGGACAGGCTGTAATTGGGTTTTATAGAAAACTCCGCAGTCAAATTCAAATATTTGTCTGATTTCAGAAGCATTCATGTTGGTATAAAATTGCAGTTTACTCAGCATACCTGATACAGAGGCAGAGTGAAAATACATGTAACAAAGCAAATGTTAAAACCAACATTTTCTGGACAAGATTGATGTGTAGTAGATACAGCAGAAGACTGAGCTTCAGGAATCGAGTGCTGCTTTTTTTTGTTGTTGTTGTTTTCTTTTTAAAATGTTTTAAATTCTTGTGTGAAAAGGCCTATGTAAGTGCTTAGTATTGGCTTGTTCCCATTTCTTCCACGAGCTCCTTGTTTAACCAGGACTAATAATCACTTAGCTTTTGTATGGCTACATTTACTCACGAGTGAGTATTTGACAGAGGTGTCTTTACATTACATTCCTTTTGAAATCTGAAGATAAAAGGCTTTATTTTAATAACTGCCTACTTCCTGAAGCAACACTGGCACATTAAGTAAAACAGTACACAGTTTTTATATTGCCTTCTTTTAAAAATGCTAAGGCCTGAATTCATTTTACAAATATATGTATTTCTCCTTCATATTTAAAGAAGAGGAAAGATGGGTGCTGCTAGAATTTTTGAAATACAAAGGGAGCTGACAGCAACACGGTACATCTACAGTGTTCTGCAGGGCTTGGAACCCTGTGGACTAATAATTTTAAATGCAAACCACAAAATTTAATCCTTGGCACCTCAAAGGATAGTTTGACACTACCTGAACAAAGTTCTTAGGCAAAGTGACAATAATATTACTTTCTATTTGCAATACCTTTTTACTGGAATTGCTCTTAGTGCATTTTGCAGATGGAGACATTGAAATGCAGAGGTGAGGCAAGGCTTCAAGGCAATGAGACAATAAAGTGCATCTTTATGATGAATGATTTTTCTCAAATATATGCCCAGGTGTTATGCTGGGTTGGGGCTGAATTGTTTATTTGAGGTGGTACAGCAGACAGTTCCAGAATTGAGACTATTGCAATCTGTAGAGTCTCATTACTCTTTTTTTCTTTCTCTGGATTGTGATTAATGTCAACAGCAAAGACAAGAAAATGCAATCAGAAAAGAATAAACCTGACCAGCAGGTGGTTAACACTTTTACAGAATAAGACATTTTCCGTCTTTATTGCCATTAAACAACTGAGTGACAGCAGTGGTGATGGAAGAGAATATGCTGGAAAAAGAGGCATTCCATATGCAGTTCAGGCCTATATGTGCATGGAAAAAAAGACCACTGAACTCTCCTGAGCAGTTTGTAGAAACAGTGTGACATTGAGAGATGTTGTGGAGGTTATGCTCTTTGATATTAATCCTCATGAATGCTAACTAAAGTTTTGTGCATGAAGCTCTGTGAAATAAATATGTGCATTTGCCATAGAATTCCTGCAGATCAACAGCTTTTTTTGCAAAATAAAAATAAAAAATAGTGTTAAACAGACACTTAAAAATTATATATTTTGCCTGCTTTTATAAAGAGATTTAAATTATTCAGTGTGTTTGTACATCTAAGATATTTTATTGATATCACATTCCACAATGTCTGGCTTTGGGCTTTGGAAGGGACCAAATGGTTTCTGTTTTTTTTTTTGGACAAGATTAAAGAATGTAAAAGACTATTTGTGTTAAACAGATTAAGCTGTTAGTAAACATGTCCCCTTTAAATTAAGTGGTGGTGAAGACAAAGAAAGTGCTTTGTTGTTGTCAGATGGATTTGTCTTAAGTCAAATGGGCAAACAAGTTAAACATCAGTCCTCTTTAAATCCCTAATGGCTGTGCAGATTAAATCTCAAAAGGTCTGTAAAATGAGTAAAAAAATTAAATTGCTTTACTTCTTCCTGTCATTTACTTCGGCTAAAGCATTTTTTCTTCTTCCTTTTCTTTTTTCTTCTCTTTTTTTCTTCTCATCCACCTTTTGAGAACTTTGTTTTCAAACTGCATTAGCATACAGACACATATTAAACAAGAATTTCACTTCTCTGCAGTCTTGTCACTTGTGATGAATACATCCTTGCTCGGTAAGTGCTGGTGACACATCATTGTGGCAGCTTCTGCCTCTCAACAGAAGTATAATTAATCTTGCTATCAACACTCCTAAACAGGGGTAGCTGGTTCAAAGTTTTTATTCCATGGAGCTGCTTTGTGTGGGGTGGGATTCCTTCATTTGAAATGGCTGCCTGTGAATAGTGGCTTTTCTGTGATTAGCTTTTCTTTGATGCTGGGAGTGCTGATCTATTTTGTGCTGTTCTGGCACTTTTATGCCTTAATAAAGTGAGAGGGTGCAACATGTGACTCCAAAAATATACCCAGTCCTAAGGTGGCCTCACAGGAGTGAGAAAGAGAATTCAAGGTATCCTACAGATTCTTCTTCCATCCCACTGACTTCAGTGGGAATTTGGGTGGTTGAGTCTCTGCCAGGAAGACATCCAAAGTATGTTGCTTATACACCCCAGAGATGAGTGTGAAAATATTTTCTGTGCACGTCCAACAGCTGTCAAGCATCAGAAGCATGGGAGAGGGAACAGAATGCTAGCTCTCTATGCATTTAAAACTGACTGTTCACCAATATTCCCCCCAAGAATTTCATCATCCCAGCAGCTCCGTAATGATGAAAATCAACCAACAGAGTATTTGCTCCAATTGGATTTTCATTCAGTTTATTAATGATAAAGAAACTGAACTTCATGCATATTAAAAGAGTGTTGATTGAAGGTCACAGAGGTGTTAGCTGTGGTGTCCTGGCTAAATTCCAGTTGGCTAATTACAATCTGCCTTCCAAAAACTCCCTTGTACTTTCATTATTTAGATCATTATCTTTTTATATTTAGTTCCAAACTCCTGGTAGCATGGCTCTATTTTTGTTAAAGGGCTCTCACTCTTGAGCACGTTGGGTCCTGGGAAGGCAAATGGTGAAGTCAAAATTCTGCCTGAGTGTAGTACTGGTGATTTGGATATGGGGTTTAAATGGGAATATTTCTAGCTCCAGTACAAAGGAGCTGATGCACATTTTAAAATGTCATGTCCCACTCTGTGACTGTTAATTGTTCTAGAATCACAGAGCACCCATATGGAAAGGTGTATCTTTTAGCTATTGATTTCTAGTCACCCAAACACATAATTTGACGTGATTTCCCATCCCTCTCTTTAATTTTTGAATTGTGTGCTCCTTGCTCCTGCTTACCCGGTACTTTCTATCTTTGTGGAGAGCAGCCTGTATTTTTTTGCAAAGATTTGTCGAACCAAGCAGATCATCAATCGTTTTTTTTTTCTGACTGTCCCATGTTAGTTGTTTTTTCCCAAGACATGGGAGCTGTCTGTGGCCCTTCTAAAGGGGTCGTGCTGGGAAACACAGGAATATTTTCTGTTTTGTGATGCAGAACACGACTGCCCTGCACTCCAGACAAGCCCTGTTTGGTCAGAGCTCCCAAAGCTCTCTGTAGGAAAGAGAGAGGCTCTGAACTCTGCTACCCACTTGGTTCTGTACTCAAGGAACCACACTGCAGCCTGCAGAGCTGATCCATGGATTTAGGGGGTCATTTGGGTTCAGCAGTATTGTTTTCACATTTAACAGGGGTCACACATCAACGGTGCTGTCTGGTAGTAGCAGGCTGGGGTCAAATTTGGCAGTGATCTGTACTGGCTTTACCACTACACTCCGTTCCTGGTCTTTGATTGCTGAAGGTCCACTGTGAACACTGAGAAGAAGCAGTGAAGCAGCTATTTAGAAATGGGTTCAAATGCAGTTGAAATAATTTGCTCTAGAGATTAGGCCCATGCTCTTAATTGAAAAAGGGAAGGAAAATGATTTATCAATTATTCAGTATGTTTTCTTTGTACGAAACACTGAGGGTTTTTGTAAGTACGTGTGTCTCAATATAGTGTTTTCATTGAACTATTAAATGTAATTAGAAACCAAAGGTAAATGGTGTCTCAGTGAGTCAAGAAAGCCACAGAGGAGCTGAGTGGTGTCTGTAGCTTTCTGAGCATTGTCAGTTCCCCAGGAAGCCTTCCTAAGGGTGATTAGCTCTTTACCCAGGCTTACTTCAGCTTGTTTCCAACTAATGATGATTTACCATTTAGCTAAATGCTAAGCAGCGTTTGTTTGACAGAGTGCAAAGTGCAGGCTCAGGGAAGAGCAGGTAAAGCTTCACTACAAAGGGCCTGTCAAAATACTTCTAACATAGACTGTCACAGCATTAAACAATTTATTAATAAGCCTATTAATACCCAAGGATTTTTTGTGTGTGTGTCTTGAGGTTCTGTTAAAAACATCAGTGTTTAAGATGCTATCCACACAGGCTTAATGCCAGAGAAAGCAATCCCATTAAATTGGACCTCATAAATATTTCATGAGGTCCAATTTAAAATTAATCTTGGCGTGAAGCCAAACCAGGCAGTATATTTGCTACTGTATTAAAAAGAAGCAGCAGATGAGGTACTTTTTCACAATAGTAATCTGACTGGATTTTTTGCAGCATCCTATCAATATTTTTAATAATACAGCTGTTAGTTTTGGCAGGAAGAAATGCATTTCTTTCATCACCCGTTCACGCACGAATCGTACTGCAACTGGTGTATTTTAAATGTTGTCATTCTAGAAAATGATTTTATTTTCCTGGTGGTGAAATCTCTGTTTTCTGAAAAAAATTTCACCTTGTTACTTGAAAGAAAATAAATAGACAGATCTGTAAATTAACAGGGAGGGTGTAGGTTTCTTTGGGGAAGGGCTATGAAGCAATCAGTTTTCAAAAGGGATTTAGGCAGGTAGGAGGTTTTCAATGTGATTTGAATCTGAACTACCTTGGTCATCTGGGAAATGAAGTTTAGGTTTTTAAAGTCAGTTTGATTGTGAAATTTATTTCTTAGTAGGCAAATTGGAAGGAACGTAATTTGACAGCAATTGGGACGCAGTAAAAATATATCCCCAGGTGTGCTAGAAATCTTCTAGGGAAGCCTTCATATATTTTTTTGAGACAATGTGTCCAGATTTTAATGCCTCTTTGAATCATTCAGGACACGGAATCTGAACACATAAGACACAGGCAGAGAAAAGAGAACTCATTTACTTTGCTCATTTAAGAGATCAGATGGTTCTAGAAGACTGACTGATGGGAAAGGAATTCAGGCTGCAAAAAAATTACTGCAGAAAGAAAAAGTCTCCTACTCCTGGCAATAAGCATGAGATGAGGTCTCTAAATATTTACCAATTTTTGACAAGAATATTAGAGACTTTCTTTTCTCTCTTTCATATACTGCTTGTTTTCCTAGTCTTTGTCCAAATTCCAGTCTCGAGAATTTCCTTTATATATTTGCAAAACACTTATAAATGTGTGTGCGAGGAAAGGGAATAAATAATAAATACAATGACAATATAAAAGCTTGAGTAACAGTTTGTGTTTTATGGCTTTAAAGCTGGTGTGAGAATGAAGAAGAAAGCCTTTTATGCTGGAATAATTTCTGGGAGACACTGGTAAGAAACAAGATTACAGGGTGTTTAGAGATGTGCCTTTCAATAAGGAGCAATCACCATTCATATGCATTCATTTCATTTAAATGCATTATATACACTAGCAGATTGGGAGGCAATCCTGAAACATTGAACATAATTTATTTGGATTTGAAGAAAGCCTTTGCTTTTGTGCCTTACAATGGATTTGATTTACTAAGTCGGGAGACACAGTGGAAGCAAATTCAAATGGACTCGCATTTGGCTGAGGAGAGGGGAGCAGTGGTTACATGGCTGTGGAGATGGACCAGGGTAGTGTGGAGGGAATGCTCAGCACACCTGACGTGCTGCCTGGAACTCTTGTTTGGGTGCAATAGGGTGAAGGGCACAACTTGTGCCTCCTGTCTTAGAGATGAATTGAATTAAATCCTCTTGTGAAGTCCTGTTCTGCCCCATTTACCACAGATGGAGCCCACAGACCCATCCTGTGCTAGATGTGAAATTGGAAGAGGTGAATACCAAATTGTTTCTTTCCTCTTGGTGTGACTTGTCTCTGCTTGCTTGAAATGAGTGAGAGGCTGAAGTGCCCATTTGAATTATCTGGACTCTTCTCTAGAGGGTTTTGGATTGGACCTGTGGAAAGGAAGGAAATGAAATGCTTCATGTGAAGGAAAGGTGGCTTTGATCAAACACTGCTTAGAGCGGCAATTCTGGATGGATTTTGAAGGGCAGAAATGAGCAGCTCTGGAAACCAGCAGGAATTCACTGAGAAAGGGTCACTCCAAGCTGACAGTGAGAGCTAATCCCAGCTCAGGGGTGAGGTGGATGTGTCAAAGCTGCAGTTATGTGTAATAGTCTCTGAGATCTGCATTTCAGAGTCCATGACATACGAATAAAAGAGAACTTAAGAAAGAAAATGGGTTTTATCCTTCCAAATCCAGATTTTTTAGGACGGGGAAGTGAAAGATGCAGGCTTTCAAGAAGCAGGGATTTCAAGAAACTCTGGCCATGAGATTTCTATTGTGTAGCAAAATTTGGCCAAAATTTAGTCCTATGTAGCTTTCAATTTACTTTCCCAATTATAGATCAGTGATTAAGGTTGGAAGGCACCTCTGGAATTTGTCTAGTCCAGCCCCTCCTGCTCAAAGCAGGGTCAGCCACAGCAAATTACTCAGGGCCATGTCAAGCTGGGTTTTGAATACATCCAAGGATGGAGACTCCACACCCTCTCTGGGCAGCCTATTTCAGTGTTCAGTCACCTCTACAAGGTAAAAGCTTTTTCTTATGTATAAATGTAATTCTTTGCTTGTATTCTTACCACTGAGAGTCTTCTGAAACTGCCTTGTGTACACCATGTCAGCAGTAGTAAATGCAAGGCCAGCCCAATTTCAAGTCTCATCATTGCTTTAGGGATTCTTTCCTGCCCAATCAACATGCAGTTCTCTAGATACCAGATTTAAGTCCCCAAATACAAGAATAAGGTAGTCTGTCTGAAGATAATCAGCTTTTTCATAGGCTTTTCCCTGCTTCTCTCTTTCTCATATCCTCTCAGCAGAAAGAAATTCTGTTTTCTTTTTGGTCCAGGATGTAAATGCTGAACTTCCTCAGTTATGCCAAAGAATGGAGAGCTTCCAGTGATTATGAGTGAAGGTGAAAGCTCATGTCTTATAAAAGAAAGGATCTACTGGGTTGTGTTATAGTTGGGTATATAAGAAGGAAGAAAAAAAATTAAATAAAACATCATGATATGAAAGCAGTTAATAAAAAGACAAATTGCTGTAATCTGGAAGCTCACCCACACAAAATGACAAAGAGGGTAGAAAGTCTGGAGTCTGGTAGCTAACAACAGGATGACTGTGATTCACCCAAGAGACTGCAGAAAAGGCAAATACAAAGTCTCAGACTCAGTTTTTCCAGGTTTTTTTGTCTTCTGCAACCCTTTCTTCAGTAACCAGTGTTCTCCCACATTTTAAATTGATGAGTAAAAAGTGACATCTCCAATCTAAGTTATAATGTTGATGTCATTATATGTAATTTTTAACAGTAATTATTTAGGATATAAGCCCATTTTAGATCTTTAGTACCAGTGAATTTGCCTAAAAATAAATAAAACACATGATGACTCAAAGCCTATGGAATGAACAAAATTAGTTGAATATTATATTGATTTGCTGAGACTTAAAAAAGCTATGCATACGAAAATAGAATTAATATATTTTTGTTGACTGCAACATAACCAGAGCAAATTGTCCAAGAAGAGGTAGAGATGCTCTTAGAAGTGGGACTGGCTGATATTTAGTGAAACTCTGGAGCTGATAGTAGATAAGTTTGGCTCTCTATGAAAGGAGATCAGCATTCCATTCAAGTTGTCATACTCCCTGTTCAAAAGCAGACTTTTATCTTTTGCCATCAGGAGGAAAGCATGTGATTTTTGCAACCAGGTGTTTCTGACCATACGCCAATATTATTAATATCAACACATTAATAATATTATTAGGAGATTATCTGCTGTGCACATGGAGCTACCTAACATTTGCAATTTCATATGGTAATGGGTATTTGGAATAAGCTGGAAGTTGAAGTAGATTTGTATTTACAATGGGGAGCGGTATCCTGACAACATGCCACTGTTTCTCCATTATATGGGCTAAGATTTATACCAGAATACCAGCAGGCAAGGTTGCTAGCATTATCTTTGGCTATATATTTTATAGAGGATTTTTGCTGAATAGAAGGAAGCTGCTTGATTCTAGATAAGATTTTCTGTATAAATTATGGGGCCACAACTCAGGTAATTCCATTTGTAAGCTACACCTGGAAAAGGAGAAAGAATTTGACTGGATGGCATGAAGATGCCTACCTATGATATTTCAAGAATGTGTTTGAGATACAGGTGATGCACCCTGTAATATCAGAACTTCTGTTTTGGAAGAGATTTGGTGTCAGTTCTGGAAATGCTTTACTATTGTTTTGATTCATTCTGTGGAGTTTCAGGGACGAGGCCATTGTAGAATTAAGGGGTTTAGAGCTCTGCTAATCTTGGTCTCCACCAATCATCTAGATGTTTAATCCACTCATGAATTAAAGATATTTTAGATTTTTCATGGAACATCCAGATTCAGCTAACCTTTTTATTTTGACTGATTTTATGATGTGGAATTTTCTGTGCCTTTGAAATCTTTTTCATTCCCCTCCTCTTTTCCCCATTCAAAATAAACCAATAAACCAAATTGGCTTTAGACTTACTTCCTCTGCAGATATGTGTTAGGATTGAGTGGTGTTACCCTATTACAAGTAATCCTTAACTTGCAGTCTCCTTTGCTTCCTCTTGTAGTTAGAGCATTCTAATATGTTTTGATGTATTTACATTTTCATATGCTCTTTTTCCTTTCTTAGAATAAATACTGGGACTTGAGAGACAAAGATTGTATTTCAAGTACTTACCTTCTAGAATACATTCTTAACTTAATTAAAAGTTCTCTTGTGCTAAATTCACAGTTTAGTCTGGGCTGAGTAATGATGAAATGTTAAAGTGTAACCCTAGGAAAAGCCAATTTGGACCCATATTTTGCAGAGAGATTGAACCTACAATGTGATTACAATTAGGATAGGTAGAAAACAAAACATTGCTTGCATAGACAGGCTTAGGTTGCAGCAGAGGAGCTGTTTCTTACCCTAATTTTATGGTGTTTATGTACTAGAGATAAATAAGTATTCTTAAGTGGGGTGAAAGATCTTTTGAACTCTCTCTGGAATCTCAGAATTGAAATTGCATTGTTCTTCTGGTGTAGATGGGTATAGGCAGGTAATGCAAGGCCAGGTGAATTGTATCAAGGAGGCATTTTTATTAATTTGGCATACTTACAAAATGCTTTTAATCTGGATGGCAATCAAAGCCCTGAGTTCTGAACCAATGTCAAACCCTTAGGACAACCTTTGGTCTTACCACATAGCCTGGTGCTTGCAGAAAGCTAAAGAAATCTAGCAAGTATAATGTGTTCAATGGGTTTAGTGTACCAGAAGCATTTTTTAAATCCCCATGAGTAAACTGGGGGAGAATTAGGTGCCCATTTTTACAAATATGAATTGGTACAATGCTTGGCTTTGATAAAGGATTATCTATGGAAGAAAATTTTATACACAACTGGTTTTAAATATTGCAGACATTATGAGGGACTCCATTCATGTGCTTAGAGATAGGATTGATTACTTCTTAGTTATGGTTTTATTATGAAGGTCAATATTTCTTGAAACAGGACTTTGTGATTTACCTTCTTTCAGGCCACATCAGCCAGGGATACTTTCCCAAACATCAATTGCATGTTGTAAGTTGTGATGTCCATGAATTTATGCACTCGTGCCAACCTGAGTGGTTTACATGTCTAGTAAAGGTGAAGCTTTTATTCCATAGATGAAGAAGGAGAGCGAGAGAATTTGATAAATAATTGAGTTTGTTCCAAACAAATTGGGTGGCACAAAGTAAGGAACATACATTAAAGGTGGGGAAGGGGATGGATTTGCCAGAGCTGAGGAGTGTAGGAGGAGATGAAAGTAGAGATGTGGCTTTGAAAGAAAGCTTTGAAAGAAAGAAGAAACACGGATGTGGGAGATTGGAGGAGATACACTGAGAGAGAGGGGCTATAGAGAGCTGAGCTTCAAGGGCAGCTGAGCTGGAAAGGAGAGGGAGAATGTGTGTGGAAAATAGGAAATTCAGTTTTAGCAGTGAGGATGACAGGAGAGGACACAAATGGAGATGTAGGAAGTGGAGCAACTTCAAGGTCTGGTTATGAGGACTCTGCAAGGGAAAACAATGAGGATTTCATCAGTAAAAAGGCTGGTGTCATCAAACAAGTAATAAGGAAAACAAATATGATATTACTCACATTGGGTCATATTTTCTGTGAGCTAAATGTACTTCATGAGAGAAAGTTTATCTACCAGGCGCACTATGAAGCGTTCCTGAGGATTAATGATGTATTAAAAAAATCAGACATTTTAGGATCAGAATTTAGAAACTACAGGATCTGTAGAACATGAGGATACAAATTTTTGTGGTATGGCAGAGGAGGTCATCACCTAAGAGACCGAGAGAGGTAATTAGAGTGGAGGAAATTGTCTGAGAGAAAAATCAAATTAAAAGCTTCAGAATGCAACCTGAGAAATGTCACTGGTTTTTATCAGTTCTGCCTCTCCTAAAGATTTATAAAAGACATTTATTGCACCAAGCAGTTGCTACTGGTGGAACACAGATACAGGAACAGAATGATTGGTGTTTAGAATAAGCAAAATTGCTTCTTGAGAAAAATGGGTGATAATCTGCAATTTTTGTTTTGTTTTAAAAAATGAATTAAATCAGTTAGCATCTTCCATTAAAGCAGAAATAAGTTGAATCCTAATCTGATTTTATCAACACTCTGGGATTGTGGTAAAAATGATTTTGCTTCAATTCTATTTTGAAACTGCATGCATTTTGAGAAACACTCATAGCTAGGCAGACACGGCTACATTTTTGTTTTGTTTCACAAAGTTTGTGTGTTTGTGGTAGAGATATTCAATTAGTCATTTAAACCACCACATTTCAGGAAGAGAATCTCGTGTAAAGCCCATAATTTCTATTCTTCCCTGTATTTTATAAAAATTAAATCACTGACTGTGATTTTCTTGTGAAAATAAATTATTGATTTCTTAGAAGTAGCTAGAGAGTAAAGATGCTTAAAGAAGGGTTGGTGTTTGGTATCTTCTGAGATTCTTGGGGTGTCCTGCACACAGCCAGGAGTTGGGCTCAAAGATTCTGAGGAGTGTCTTCCAACTCAGTATATTCTATGATTCTTTGATTCTAACTCACAGAATTTTTTTTTTGCCTCTTTCACAGGTTTAATTTACATTTTTTTTCCTCAGGATTAAAAAAACTGTTGGGATAAAGCCAATGACTTTTTGAGGACTTGACTGTATTACCTGCCTCCTATAATTACATTGACTTAAATCAACTGATTTACTCCACTCTGAAACTAAGTAAGCCTTACTCAGTCTTATCACACATATTTATCAGCACAGTTCTGTTTTGAAAAGTTATTGGCTGTAGCAATTATAGTCTTCATAATTTATGATATTATAATATAAGCTCTTTTTTGCCTGGAGCACTAGAATTTATTTGTGTTTCTATTTACAACATATTTATTACTTATGGAAAAGTCTCCAGTGGTAATGCTGAGGAGTAACACATGGAATGCACATACAGTTTTTAAGTTTTTAAGGTATGTGCCATCTTCTTTGAGATCCTCTTGTGAAGCTGGCAGTTCTGAGTGGCATCCTGAAATTATTCATTCTTTTCCTCTTTTCCAGTGTATTCCTGTTTCAGTGAACTCCTACATGAACAGTGTATTCCAGGATGCTTTCCTTGTGTGTATGTACCATTTGGACTTCTGTGGACACTAACAGGACTCTATGGCACAGCTTCAGTGCATGCATCCAGAAATACACACCCCAAAAAATGGAACCATGGAGGATTGTGTCTGGTGTTTGTAAAGAGACTCACTTTCTGTTTGCTGCTTTATAAACACTCCAAGGCTGAGCCTTTAGAGCTGTAAATCCTGAAAATCGAACCAATGATTGTTGATTCATTGCTTAATGCCTCCGGAATGCTGATTTGATTGTGCAGACGTGATCAGTGCCCCTTCTTGCTTAACCTTTCTGTGTTAGGAGACTTCATTGTCATATCTGGAATCCAAAAGCTGCTGGTGCTCCATTGAATTTATCCTCTATTAGCCAACTAGACCAACATCAAATAGCAAAGAGGAAAACAAAGGTTCTGGTCTTGCTCTGAGAAACTTAATTGCTATGAAGGTGAATTTCGTAAAAATGGCTCCCAGAAAAGTAGCTGGTTTCTGCTGGCTTGTAATATAAGACTGTGTGTGATGTGAAATTAATGTAAGTCTACTCCCAGTTTATAGGATCTTCTCCTTGCTTGTAGGAGTACTTTCAAGGTGTGGTCCCAGGGAAACAGCAGGAACACTAAAATGGATAATGGTTATCAGGTTGAGCCTCTGCTTATTGTAAAAGTGGGTAGATCCCAGTGCAGACTAAAGCATATCAATACAAAAGTGTGGTTTCTGTGGACACATCATCATAATGAAAATCTTATGCTTACTCTGTATCTTAAATTCCAATGGAATATCAAGAGTTCTCAAAATGTGATCGATAAGGTTGCCTTAAAAGATGGCATATTGAAATACAACAGAGTGTCTTGCTTTTAAAAATGGATGGGATCAATATATTTTGTTTAGATGTCCACAGTCATGGAATTGATTAATCTTTAATTCTGAAAGATAAGTGAAAGTGCCTGAGGTGTTTAATATAATAATACATTAAGACATTCACTATAGACACAGTGAGCTCTGTGCCCTGGAGACGCCAGGAAGGATTGTGGTTTCCATAGGCAAAGCTTCTTGCTCTGCATGCAGTGTTTGCTCTGCAGGTCACACATCCAGCATGGCATGTCTGGCACTGGGTATCTCTTTGGTGACACTGGTTATGTGGTAATTGAGCTTCTTTTTGGCAAGGTTGTGTGTCATGGGCTCCCAAGTCATGTGTGACTTGCAGATAAACAGCAATAATTGAAACTCAGAGTGGAAATGTTGGCGTCATGTTTGGGCACTAAAACTTTACATGGTTCCATGCTTAAACTGTGGTGGCTGCATAGGACAGTTCTGCTAAGAATGAATATTTAAAAAAACCGCAGGCTTGACTTGAGAAATCTGCTTTAGAGGAGGTCTAACAGCTTGTCCTGGGTTGGTGTTGTGTCTACCCTTCTCCCTGTACACCCCCCGCCCCATCCTCACTGTCTGCATGGAGCTGATGCGGCTCCTCCCCCTGCTGCTGCTGCTTGCTTGGCTGCTGCCTGGCTGCTGCTGCTGC
>VRYO01002734.1:8348897-8370744 GCA_009812075.1 Sialia sialis | reverse complement strand
CAGTTGTAGATGGTACAAAATGATTTGTATCACTCTGATGTAAAGCTAGTTAAAACCAACCAGCTAATATTTGTAATAGAAGTGATGTCCCAGCAAACTGTGTCTCTAATACAATCTTAATAATGCTTCCATTGCCTTTTAAACACTATACTTGTTTTGAAAAAATGTAATTTTAGGTGAGTCAGAACAATTTGTGAATATGGGTGAGAGTATGTTTTCCTGAAGAAACTATCATGAAAAAGAATCAAGCTTCACTGTAATTATGCATCCATGCCTTATACAATTTATAATACCCGTGCCAAGATTTGAGAGCTTATTTGCTAACTGCAGATGAATATGCCAGTTAATTAATTAGGAACTATACATCCTCAACTGTATGTATCTACCATACTGATATAATTTATAGTGATACATTTGTTTGGATAATTTATTGTCCATGGAGGGAGGTAACCTATGATGTTTATTCAAGTAATCTCAATTAAGTATGATTTAGCACACCAGAAGTTAAGAAATTCAGTTTCCATGTTAGGGGAGAGGAGCAGGTACCTCTGAGGGCAATTCAAATCAAGCACATCTGGACACATGAATGTGCTTCTGGTGAGCAGCAGCAATGAAATGAAAGAGTTTATCTTATGAGATGGGATGAGCACTAATCACTAAGCAGTCTCACGAATTTCCAGGGCCTTAGATATAATTCCTCCTCATCCTAGGTTTTTTACGTGTCCATGGAGCACCTCAGATATTTTTTTCTGCTTCCAGGTTGTACAAGTGAAGTGACTGTTCTCTGTCCTACAAGGTGACAGTCATCTGTATTTTGAAAATCTGATTCTTGCTTGCTGAAACTTGATTATCATTTTGCACTTCTTGGGAAAGTGGTCAGTTTGCTTCTCTCCTGTATCATTATCTACATGCCACAGGAAAAGAGGAATCATCTGTACTTTAGGAATGACTGTAACTGGAACATAGCAATGGTTTGGTATGTGTATATATATCTGTATGTACATAATTGATCATCT
Source organism: Sialia sialis (assembly GCA_009812075.1). Taxonomy (NCBI): domain Eukaryota; kingdom Metazoa; phylum Chordata; class Aves; order Passeriformes; family Turdidae; genus Sialia; species Sialia sialis. Next base: position 8,369,728 of record VRYO01002734.1, on the reverse strand, counting down.
AGGTATAAGCTTAAATATATAGTCCAAGATACTGCAAAGGCAAAGTGATGTACATTGTGTCACTGGTTTTAATATGAGGCTTTTAAGAATTAGCAATTTATGAAGGAAGCAGGCAGGATCTTAACTTTTTTTCCTATGACATGTCTATGACTTAATAAAGATTTTTAAATTAATTTTTTTGCTAAGCTTTGGAGGAGATCCTCACTTATCAAGTATTGCCCCAAACAAAACCAAAAGGAGACCCACAATAGACACTCATAAAGGAAAAGTATTCAGCCTGTTCTATAACTCTGTTCAAAGCTCACTAGGAATGCTTGTGGTGTGCTTGTCAGAATATATTGCTGCCCAGTGACATGTAAATAAATAACAAATCATGTCAATACATTTGAGAGATTTTAATAATGTTAAATAATTGATTACTAAATACATAATTTGATTGATTTAATTAATAATATGCTGTAGTGTGGAGTTCTGTCACCGTGACCCCAAGGTCAAGACCTGTAGTTTATGGACTATTAATTAGCCATTAAGTAATTCACTCATCTGACCTGCAAATCTATCAGATTGATGGATAGCAGAGACCTTTATGTTCCTAATAGGTATTCTATTTAACTTTCAAAATTTTCAAGCAAAGTTTGATGCCTGAGTAAAATGAAGTGAGAAGAGAGCTTAACAATTTTTAAGGCTATTTCATCACCTTTCACTTGAAAGCAGATATTAACTTGAAGAATGCCATTGCTGTCTTCACTGTTCTCCCAGGACTACTGACTGAAAGGTACAACCAGTACCTTAATTTTGTTCCTTTAAAAAGAGGAAATCAAAATGATTTTTACAGATCTTTTGAATGTGTAATATCAAGCATAAATTTTAATTGCACTTCATTTACTAAGTGGTGCATTACCTCATCCTTTGGTTTTAACAATGGATTTTCTATAAATCTTCATATGGTTAAACATGATAAACTGCTCAACATATCATGGAACATGGCAGTGCTTATTAGCACTTGAGAAGTTATCGATTGCTTATCTTGATTAATCTTTTATGGGTCTCTGTAGTATTAATTCCACAGAAAAGGCTTTGGAAGTTCTGTAGCATTAGTCTCCTCATTCATACATTCGCTTTCAATTACATGGATTTCTTTGACTGCTCTTGCTAGATTAATTATAACCTCTTTGTCACCAGATCTTGCTTTCAGTTTATCAAGAATTAGAATTTTAATGAAAAATACAAATTTAAAAGATTCTAAGGAAGAGTGGCATTAATGAGATGAGATGTTTCCGCAATTTGGTAAAACGGAGGAATTCTTAGGTTTCTGACATATAAGGAAGAGAAGTGAATATCAGTTTTAGAGGCACAGTTTATGATGCATGGGTTTTGCTAGATACTCAGCTGCTTCATTTCAGATACACCCTGGGAAGTTTCCTCTCCCTCATTTTTGACTTAATAACAAAGCTTTTCTGTAACAAGCATATCAGCTTTATCATAAAGCAGACACAGACTGCCTTTTGCTCACCAGTTTTGTCTTCAGGAAGGCACACTTCCTATGTCCCAGACAAGTACCTGCTCTGCTCAGCTTTTGGCTATCAAATGGAAATCTTGGTATGTTTGTATCTTCTTTCTGTTGAAGAATGAAAATATATTCTAGGATTCAAAATTTCATCATGTCTTTGGTCTTGGACAATCCTAAAATCAAAGGGCATAACATTATACAAAATTCACTGGTAGGTAAAAGGAATTGGTAAACAGAGGTCAGTCTAATGAAAACATCCTGAGAAACAGCTTCAGCCACAAGATCTGAGAACCTAATATTTCAGTTCTAATTTGATAGGATGTCATAATTTCATGGACAACTACTGATGAATACTTGGGCCTTGTGGCTTTTCCATCACCATCCCAGTGTATGCTTGGTCTCACTTCGTGCCCTCCTTATACTCCAGTTTTCATTCACTCGAAATGCACATGAAATGAACATTGGGATTCTTGGCGGAGGGAAATACAAGGCTTTGTAACTGCTGAGTGTCCAGCCTGGACTGCTGTGTGGCAGCAATTTGGACTTTGCATTTCCCACCTTTTGTGTGAAGACATGAAAGAAATTTGTGTTCATCATGTGTACTAAAATCTTAAAGGATTGCAGAGTTATGGAGGAGTCCTAATCTGATGCTGTAAAAAGGCAACAGGAGGGTGTGGAAGTTTCCAGTGATTTACAGTGGTGTTGATCCTACTCCAATTCAGAAGAATGGAAAAGCTGTCACTGTCTGGAATGGACAGGGGTCAGACTGGTGTCACTGCAGCATTACATGTAATGATCTCACTTTCTTACGGATCTAAACCATTGGCAAGAGCAACAGAGCTCTGAAGTAAACAAACAAAACCCCCATAGCAATAAAAGGCTGGCTTTATTCTGAGTTAACATCATATTGGAGGACTAATGAGTCATCTGCCTTATTAATAATGGGCAGATTTTCAATACCAGCATGTTTTATTGTTATCAATCCCCGTTGCATGCATAGGAGCTGGAGTACAGCCAAAAGGAGAGGAGGAGTAGAAAGGTCCCTTGGTTTCATAGGTTAAAAGAGAAAAAAAAAGAAAGCAGATGAGCTCAATTCCTGTTTCTATTTAAGTTGAAATCAAAACATCTTTTGACCTTGAAAAGGCCAATATTCAACCCTGCATGAGAACTTTTTCCTTTTCTATAACATGCTTTTATATGCAGTGCTAGTCCCTGAGAGCGCTGCCATCCTCACAGATGTGCTGTGGGAGAGGTTTAACTAATCTCGGTCAAAGTCTTCACATGGCAGGTGCCATAAGAATGAAAATTGTAGAAAATATTGATGTTTGGGTATGCATGGACATCTGTGAAGGAGTTTAGACATAGATGGTATTTAGACATCCATTGCATTCCTAGGAATACTTTGCATTATGTTAGTTCTGAAAGCTGTTGAGTGTTAACTATTGAATATTGAATTCACAAGGTTGCTCCATAGGCAAACCAGGTCCCTTCTCCAGAGGCAATGATGAAAGAAATGGACCTATGGTGTCTTCCTGTCCCTAGCAGTTTTGTCAATCACACCGGGAGGTTAAAGATTTGTCCTTGTAGTGTAGGGCTTAAATGTAGATATTTTATTGTATGGGAATGTGCAGGACGCACAGATGGAAAGCAACCTGTCATGAAATTATCAGTAAGTTGGCATAAAATAGGATTTATATTTGGGCTGTAAACTAAGTGGATACATTATCCCTATAGGGAAAAGCAGTGGGCCATGACTCTAGTGCAGCCTGAGGGTCATGGCAGCAGCTGCAGAGCAATTGTTCTTTGTGTCATGCGAAATGTTCATCTTGTCTTGTTTCCACATAGGTGTCTACAGAGGGATAAAGATTTTATTTTCTAATAATATTGAGGAATTTATACCAGTAAAAGGGTAACATTATGTTTCATATTAGGATATACTGTCAATGAGGAAAAAAAGCAGTCTGAAAGAATCCTCAAGTTGGTTTAACTTTAGTTTGAAATAGTAGATCAGAGAAATGCCTTCTAAAATCAGAATGGTCGTGTTATTCTTTAAATTAATCTCAATATCAAGGTTATATGAAAAGAGTTCAATATTTCAAGTTGGCTTTCTGAACTTAGTAAGCAAATTTGATAAATAGGTAACTAAAATGAATTGCTGCAAATACATGTCATGTCCATGTGAAAAATGTGGAATTTGTCCAGGGAAGAGTTTAATTTCAAGTTTGGTGATTTGGTTTTAAGTTTTACTCTTTATCTCTAGGATATTTTGAGGTGAGAGCCTTCAGCTTCTACTTTGACTCATACAAAAATGTGCATGTGCAACACCAGCCTGTTTCTGGTGCTGGACATCACTTGTACTTCCTCACAACCCTTTACCCTCTGCATGCTCAGAACATCTGCAGCATGTTCCAGCCATCCTCCTCCTTATGGTGCAGAGTCCTTTTAAAATCAGTTAGAGAAGTCATGTGAAATACTTTGCAATATTTGCTATTTGAGTGACATGGTTTTACCATCCTGCACTGTGTTTTTTTCTTTAATGAAAGGTGCTTTTACTTAAAAAACAAATATTTTCTTGGGAAACTTTTTTTCCTCAAAAACATGCTACACAACATCAGAAACGAACATGTTAAAAATTAATTTTCACTTACAATCTCTTCACTTAAAGGGTAACCCATAATTCTCATAATACTCACTTGAACTTAATGTTTTCCTGTCTTCTAATGGACAGTAATTGAGAGGGATCCATCATCTAAATTATACTCTAGTGCAGAGAATCACTTAGAAAAATGGTGCTATAAACTGGAATCTCTATGGTAAAAATCAATCCATGGAAGCTGGTTAGTTTTAAGGAAAGATATTACCGGCCTGCTAGACTTATATGTAGCTTTATGTTTATCTTAAATTTGCATATGGAGTGTAATTCCACAGTTTTTCTAATATGAATTACAATGATGGCCCTCATACTAAATTTTTGTTTTGTTTCCACATGCTTCCATGGAAATTTGTGTCTTCTTCACTGGCAGAACTGGATACAATTTGCAAGATTTTTAGGATGTCCTCACAGCATTGCTTGCATTCTTTTTTTTTCTGCTTTCTGAATTTTAAGAAGGAATTTCTGTTATTCACATTGGGTCTGTAATGTATTCTAGGTGACTGCATTTACTGAAATGAAAATCCTTGGAAGTAAAACCTGAGGCAAAAGCACTATTGTTCTTCCCTGCTGCACAAGGGGATCCTCTCCAGCTTGAATTCGTCTTTTTTAGCAGGGTTTGATCGCTTTATGGTGAGAGTTCACCAAAATGACTGTGGAAAAAGCCTGGAGGAAGCCCCTGACTCATGGGTTGTCAGATGTTTGAGACTATGCTTTTGGAAAGGGATCATTTTGTACCAGCCCTGTCCTTAGTCCTCCTCTTAATTCCTACTCACAAGCACATATGGATGTCACCTTGCAACCTGCCTAATCCTCACCTCTAGTTTAATGAGATAGAAGGAGATGCCTGCCCAGGGCACTGCTTCCCCAAATCCAGCCTCCAAACTCTTTTTTCAGATATTTGGTGCTTTCTTTCCAGCTACCATCAATGTCCAAGAGCTTTGTTTCCCATGTGGCTGAGAGCAGCTCTAGGAAATCTGTGGGAAGACTCAAGGATAAATGCAGAATCCCAGTCCAATAATTTAACTGGAGAATATCTATGTAGTGTCTTCCCAGTCTCTTGCAAACTCCAAGGGCCAGTAAGGGAAAGTGAAAATTTAGCAATATGTACTGGATGGTGTATTTGAAAATTATTAAGAAATTCATCATAAATGACAGAAATGAGTCTCATCTGACCAGCTCTGACCTTGAAATATCCTTCTCCCCTGACACATCAGTTTCTGCTCTCAATAGCTGTGAAGCATCTTTCTCTGAGAAACTGTGGCTATTCTTTTTGCCAGTTTGTAAGCAAGACACAAAGCAATTTAAAAGCTGTCAGCTTTTAATGACTTCTTCAGGTAAAAAAATACCCTTTGTTTTTCCAGTAACCACTAATATTTCAAAGCACTTTCATAAAAATCTTCTGCACTTCAGGGAAAGGGCTAGTTTTATATATCTTTATTGGAAAAAAAAATCCAGCAGCAAATCTCTCCAAATCCAGGAGCCTTGATATATGAGGGATTTCCTTTTTCCTTTAAATAAACTAGTACTACAACCTCTATTTTTGCTTTTCTTCTCCTCCTAGATTTAGACAGAAGCAGCCTGATGGTGTCTGCTGCTATTCTTCTCCTTTCCACTTATGTAGCCTGCTCACAGACTATGATATCACAGCTCATTAATCAGGCAGCAGGTTGGCTGAGAGTGAGATCAGTGTGGGCCAATGCCAGAGCTCCTTCCCTCTGATTCATCAGGTGATTTTTTTTTTTCTTCTTAGCTTGGTCACAGAAGCGTATAAATAGGAACAGTATTCAATATTTTCTCCTCAGGCTAAATTTAAATGTTTCACTGAGATCAGGTGTATTAGATGAGCTGAGCATCTAAAGCAAGCTTTGTCAAGTAGATAAATGAAGTGACAGTGCTCAAATACTGTTTAGCTAGAGAGGTTTTGTTTAAGAGCACGATAAGGGAATCTATGATATCTTTTACAAAGAAATGTGTAGAAAAATAAGGAGTCTTCACTTGCTCTACATTCTCATGCAGGGGCCAACCCATTTTCTCTGTTCTTTTGTTAGTGAACTAACCAATGTCCAGATCTGCTAACAGGGTAACCTGACTGCAGAGAGAAAAGCCAAATAGTTCCAGAATCAGGCAAGAATTACCCTGGATGGATTATTTAGGAGCCTGTGTGTTTTTTCTTGAACACTACTCTCATTACTATTTGCTATATTTGGGAGCATAATCTTAAGGATAACTGTTAGTACTCAAAGAAAATAAGTTGTCATGAAAGGATGGCAAACAAATTCTGGAAAAAAATGCTGCTGGTTTAACTTGCCATTTTAATGAGCTCTAGTAAGTGGGGAGAAGAAGCCAGGCAGGTGACTGAATTGATGCCCTTTTCCCAAAAGGTTGCTCATCTCATTTCAGGTGGAGCATCTTGGCTAAATGAGCATTCAGCCTCTCCTGGGGGTGATTGGTCTGTTCCAGCATGACAGCAGTGCTAGGACATTCCATCAGTTTTCCAGGAATTCACTTAAATTTTGCCTTCCTTCTGAGCAAGTTCAGAGCTGTAGGAAAGGCTCTGTAGGTTAAAGACTGAGCTGGAGCTGCATCCTTGGCACAGCAAAGGCTCTCGAGGCACATAAGGAGCAGAGCAAGAGGAGCAAAGGAGTGAGATCTTGACAGCCTGCAGGTGACAATCTGCAAGCAGCAGTGTTTGAGATACCACAGACAAGAGCACTGCAGTTGTGTTGTTTTTTTTTTTTTTCTTTTCCAATGACAGCACAATTTACAGTGGGAGCACTGTGTCACTGCCAGCAAGAGCTAAGATGATGCTCTTCAAAGTACAGAAAAAATGCTCATAACTTTAAATTGAAAATGTTTGCTCTCCAGGAGTATCTGGCTGGTCCAGGCTACTATTTTCACAGAGCAAAAAACTATTGATTAGTAGTGAGTGACTCCTGAATGAGCTTTTTGTTTTCTTTGGTGGCAATAGCATGGCAGTAGCTGAGTTGCACAGGAGTTGTGTAAGAGGAGCCCAAATGTTATCCAGAGGGTTCATGAATTATAATGATACACTGTTATAAAATCATCTGACAACCTAGTTCTCAAAATAAACTTCTTTTATTCCTGCTTCTTGATTACTGTGAGCTTTTCTGTTTGCTCTTCTACTTTTTATGAGGGTTTTGCTTTTTTCTTGTGCATCCTGCTTCTTTGTTGCAGCCGCTGTAAAAACCTTCCTTGCTTATTTTTCCAGTTTTTTTTATTCTTCAAAAAGCTTATTCTTTCCTGCTTCAAAAAAACTTCAGGCTTTTCATTCAACCTTTTCACACCTCTGTCAGTACCAGTCTGCCTGTTCTTGCAGATGATTTCTTCAGTTTCTTTTGAAGCCAGCCAAGTCCACTTCCTTATGTGTCCATATTTTTTATTTTCTCTTCTCTTCTCTTCTCTGATACAAAGAATTCTGGTCCATATCTCTCTGTTCTTTGTGACTTAATCTCTTTTTTAATATCTATTTCTGATGTGCACCTTTCAGGAAGCTAGCTCACAAGCTTTAAGTAGAAGGTTATAGATGCATAGCAGTGTTTATGTTAGCATAAAAAATATTTAGCTAGACTGGCCAGTCTTGCCAGTTCAAGCTTTTGATTGTGCATTATATTGGCTCCTTTCACTCCATATTTGGTTTGCATGCTGTCTCAGATGCTAAGCACTTTAGGCAATCTAATTAAAAATATTTGTGTGGCACCTTACCCCAAATGCCGCACAAGGTCTGCCTGGCCAGTACCAGTAGCAATCTCATGCCTCCAGAATTTGGAGCTTCTCTTCCTTTCCCTACTATGTCAAATTTAGCTGGTTTGTGTTTACAATTATTTAGATAAAAGTTAAATTTGCCCAAATTTTAGTAACACATTCTTCCAAAAGTATTGCAGTGTAGTCAATACTCTTATTGTTTCCTGCTGTGTCTTTATTTGCATGTTAATGGCAGATTATTGTTGTCTTTTCCAGTGTACTTCCCCAGAGACTCTCTGCATGTTTTTATTGATTAGTTCCTCTTCATTTAACATTTAAATGGATATTTTCAAATTGGTGCAAAATTATAATAGTGTGTTTGCTCAAGGCAGTTAACTGTGTATTAGCAGAGTCATCCAAGTCTGCTGATTATGCATGCTCCGTACAAAAAGAATTTCAGGACTGCAGTGCAGACCTGCAATTAGGTCTGAGTTACACAAGGAAAAGAATCCCAGGCCAAAAGCACCCATCATCTCATTTATCTTTCCCAAATGTTAGTACAGTGGAGTATGAAAGCAGAAAGCGTGTAAAGAAAGAACATAAATCTGGATTTGTACCCTTCAAGGAAGTTCCTATTACTATTCTAGTTTATTTAACTGTTATATGCCAATCTTATCCATGAGTTACCTCTTCCTACTGTAATAGAAATCCAAGGTTTTATTAAGTGATCATGCATGCTCTCACTCCATGCAGTTTTGGAAATTTTTGCTGTGTGAACATGCACTGAAATGACTGGTTTGTAGCTTGAAGAGTATGGGCTGCAATCTCACCAAATTGCATAGAATCCATCTGGCCTCACTAATATCTAAGTAGAAGAAGCCTAAAAGTAATAGAATGAAAAAGAGTACAGTGATTTCACGCATATAAGGCGCACCCGTTGACTAAAATTTTGGTCTGACACCCCCAAGTGTGCCTTGTATGTGTGAAATTACTGTAATTTTTTATCTAACATTAAGGGGGCAATGTAGAAGCATTTATGGAATATACTGGCCTTAAAATTGATTTGTTCATTGTTTCTACAATGCTGTTTCCCTGTTGGTTTTGGGGCCTGTGGATGTGATCATCTTTGCTTTTTGCCTCCTGAGTTAATCTTACTTCTAGCTAGTGCTCTTGAGTAGTCTCAGGTTGGCACTGGGTGCCTGCTAGCAGATCCCAACTGACAGCTATAGCCTGTTGAAAACGCATGTGGCACCACAGACATTTTCACAGCAGACAAACCCAGCTTTTCTGAGTGAATTCATTTCCATTAATTAGAAACAGAATCATTTAGATTGGAATAGATCATTGACTCCAAATGTGTCAGACATTACAGTCTCCCATGGTCTTATTTTCTACATTTGTCTTCCTTTTCCTCTGAAAAAAGTATATCTGTTCTGCTGAACACTTTCTCAGTCTTGTCCAAAAGGTTCTTTTGGGCTGAGGAATGAGTCCTGCTTGGAAAGCATCTTGGTGCTTGGGAGGGTTGCTACCTCTGTCACTTCTATTGAAGTCTTTCTTCCCTCACTGTAAGTTTTGCCTTTCCTGTTTAAGCAGCTTGTAGATCTGAAACTCAAAGGTCATGAAAAATCCTAAAGTCATGACAGAGCAGGTTATTTGCTCACCTGATGTGAAGGAGTTAAATGGCAAAGCTCTGAGTGATCTCTGTGATGAACTGTGAATGAACAGCCTACACAGGTAATTGTCTCTTGCAAGAAAATGGAAGTTTTCCCCCCATAGTGTGGAATTTATGGAACATACACTGGAAGAGTTTTGCATAAAGAAAACCAATTCATATTTCAAACAGAATTGGAATGTATTTGCAAAATGTGGCATATTCCTTGAATGTCTAATCAAATATTCTTTAATGCTGATATTCTAATGCATTGTGATCATTTCAAGTGTTGCATTTCTATTTATTAGGACACCTAGATGACTGAATCTCAGCCTTTCTTTGGTGGCTGTAAGGAAAAGTATCCAGAGTCCTTCCTGAGCTGGGCTGCTCAGGAACCTGCAGCAGGAGGAGGCTGATGGGTCCCAGAATCTTGTGTCAGGGAAGGAGGCAAACACAGAAATCTTGGAGGTCTCTATGGTTCAGGAGGACACTGTCTCTTTTATGCTTTATAAAAGAGCTGCTAAAGATAGTTCAACACAGCTAAACACAGCCTAGAAAACTGGGCACTGAAATCAGGCTCCAGCTGGTTACTGTGGCACAAAATCACGTGTTGCTTACAGGATCTGAAATTACGTAAGAATCGGTTAAAAGTTGAGTTTTTGCCTTTTAACTGTGCATTTCCTGGCTGTTGTCAGCTTCAAGCAAGCCCTAATGTTATTTTAATGTAGTTTGGTGTGTGGAATGCATTAAAGTAAGTTATATATTGATTGCTCAAGCCTCAAAGCTCTGGAGGTAAATCTCTACTGAGAAGTGCCAGAACTTCAGTTAACACATTAATTGATAGGCATAAGATGTCACTATTGTGCTTACTGCAGAGATAACATTTGTGTTGAAATTTTAATGCCCATAATGTTTAGCCTTTCTAGATTATGGTGAGCTAATCAAAGAAATTTTTCTGGTATATAAATCACTGCACACTACTGGAAATTGTAGACAAGATAAATCAAGATTTTCAATCAGCTCTGTCTTCAATCATTTTTTCCAGCAGCACAGAAAATAAAGTCCATGTTGTACTCGCAGTTTGTTAGCAAGGAGATGTTTAACATCAAGGCTGGAGATTAACGGTGACAAGTTATATTGTGGAGAATGTGAAATGGTGTTTAGACTGAAATATTAGTTTCTAGATTGATGTAGAACTTCATAATTGAGGCCATAAATCTGCTAAAATCAACCGGATTATGCATCATCTCAGTTACTGCTCTAGGTCAACACATTCAAAAACTTGTCCACAGATTTGAAATCTGGAAATTACTCTGAGAAGGTAAATCTCTTTTTGAACAATGGATTATATTCTCTAACCTTGGTAGCATTCACCACAACAGCAGAAAATTTTTTCAACTCTTCATTCACAGGTTGACATTCTCAATAAAGGAGGTGGTTTATTTGTAATCAACACCTTATTGTGCTCTCCAGTCTCTTTTCTGTTTGAGAATTACCTGCACAGAGGTTTTGACCTTCAACATTTGTTCATGTTATGGCAAGACTTATTTAAATACATTCCAGCCTATGGACTGCACTTACCTTAAAGTTTATCATTGCTGCTGTTTATTCTGCAAGATTGGCCACCAAAGGCATGTGGTTTGGTTTTTTAATTCCAGTTTCTGTGCTGACAACCACAGAAAGCTTTTAAGCTGTAGCTACTTCTGCCTGAGAGCTATGGTCCACAGTGGATAATGAAGAACAGAATAATATTTATTAATTAAATGGATAATAATATATAAATAGTCTAATATTAAAGCTGAAGTATTAAAACTGGTATCAATAATGAGATGTGTCCAAAGTAGGCATTTTCAGTGATACCCAGAAAAGTGTATTTTTTTTAATATAAGTTTTTAGAAAGGAATTTATCACACATTTGCCAGCAGAGGACTGCATTGGCAAACTGTCCCACATTTAGGGTCTTGTCAATGGGAAGTGTGTGATGGTCAGAACTACATTTCCCAAAATGCAATTACAGTAATTTCACAACTATAAAGTGCACCCTTTTGACTAAAATTTTGATTGAAACCTGGAAGTGCACCTTATAATCTGGTGCACCTTATATATGGACAAAGTTCGGAAGTTTGCCAACCCAGAAGTGCGAGCTGAGCCGAGCCGCACCAGCCGGCACTGGGGGTGGGAGGAGTGCTGGGGCCCGCAGCACGGAGAGGGCGCCTGGGGCGGCATTTAAAGGCTGCACCAATCTGTGAAAAATGTTTGCAAATTGAGCACCTGCCAGTAAACCCCGCGAGCACGTGATTCCGTTACTAATTCATTACTTTGTTGCGCGCGGATCCTCGCTGCCAAAAAAAAAAGTGCACCTTATAGTCCGGCGTGCCTTATATATGGACAAAGTTCGGAAATTTGCCGACAACCTGGAAGTGCGCCTTATAATCTGGTGCACCTTATAGTTGTGACATTACTGTAATTAAAAAAACACCCCTACAACCTAAAAACAAACCGAAAAACCTTCTCCTGTCATGACTTGTTGTATTGGCAGTCAAAGCAGCTCTGCATCAACCTAAGGGTGCCTTTACAGACTGATTGTCAATTGTGAATGCTTTGGGTTATCCTGTGAAAGACTTTTGGCCAACCAATCTCTGTGTGAAGTCAATGGGACAAAAAACTGTGAATTCAGAGATACTGAGTGATTAACTTCCCTTCATGTTAGAGGTTGTTTTCCCAAACTGATGAAGTGAAATGGTTGTCTGTCCTGGGTGGACAACTAAGCAAATGCATCATGGTTTTGGCGTGATGCATTTTGGGCAGATTAGAAAATACTCTGCTAATTAGGGGAATTCCAGACGTGTACAGGAAGCATATTTCAGTAACCCACGATTGTGCTGGGTTTCGTGTAAAGCTATTTGCTTGGCTGCCAAAGTGTTTTATGGTGTGGTGCCAACTGTAATATATTCAGAACACAAGCTAAAAAAAACTCTCCGAACTTTGATGCTGGATGAGTTCATAGGATGGGAACACAAAGAACATTGGAAACCTCAACATGAATAATTAAGGTAAATAGACAGACTTTTGTATTGTGATTAAAACATAAGGAACTTTTGGGCATCACAGAGCTATCTAGAAATTCAAAACTTCTTAAAACAAATGCATGTGCTTTAGTATCTCTATTATCTGGCTATTACACTACATTTTACTATGAGCTAACTTGCCTTTCCTTTGTGGAAGGAGTACACTGCCATTCCATCATTACTTCCAGCCTCAGAGAATTACTGTCATCCTTTGAAAATACATTGAAACAAAAGTCATTGGCATGTTAATGTTTTGAAGAGAATCCTTAATAATAGATTAGCAGTGGAGCAAATGACATAACAAGTTGTATTTTTGAGTATATTATATGCACTTACGAGTCTATAGCAGAGTTTTGCAAGAATCATAAGCTGTAACTTCATAGTCAAAGTCATATATGGAGCATTCAGAGTATCCAAATCTCTTGGGAGGAGTGAGATTTTGACAAAAGGTTGTAAGGGGGAAAAAATAAGTAAACAGCAATGAACCTGTGATGCCTAGCAACAGAACTGCAGATGATGGGTGAGGACTGGCCAGAGCCCCAGTTCAGGCATCACTATGTAAAGTCCTGGCTTTAATTCACTTTAAAACAATTTGGGGCAAAATCCCTGGCTCTGATTGTTATCACTGCCTGAGAGAAACTTCCTGTTTGGGTGCACCTGGGTGCTCGTAGAATTTCTGAGTCACCTGCCAGGAGCAGCTCCCACCCCATTCCAAAGGGTTCTGGGGAAACATCAGCCCACAAAACCCAAGACTGAGGTGCAAAGAGGCAGCAGCACTGTGGAAAGCCATGAATTCCCTTGTACTTTGGTTTTGGAGGGTGGGACAGAGATGACTGCCAGGTCTGCATGTGTCAGGGCTTCTCCTGACCTTTCCCAGGGCTGGATGAAATCTCCCCAGGATGGGAGCAATTCCCTGCACAAGTCAGCCAGCTCACACTCCAGGCGTGTGCCAGAAATAAGAGAGCAACAGCATCTGCAGCCCCTCTTTCCCCCAAGCCCAGCATAATGAGTGTGGCCAGGGAAGCAGAGTGTGGTGTCAGCCAGCTGCCCAATTAATTCATTGGAAGCTGGAAAAACATGGATTAACTCAGGGGCTGCTTTGGGGTGGGCACTGGGGGATGGATTTGACACTGACCAGAGCCAAGGAGCCATAGGCTGGGCTGATAGCAGCTGGTGTGACCTTCTGAGATACCACTGAGGGCCAGGCTCCCAAAATAGTTTTAATAGGTTGCAAATTTTTGTCATTGTTAATTGCTTTGTTTATAATCCAAATCTGCAGGGTCGTTTTGTTTTAATGAATCCATTGTTGAGCAGCAGCTAAAACATTAGTCCGGTGTCAGATTTCATTGCCTCTGCAATGGTTGTGGTGTAAAAATGTGAATAGCTATTTCCTTTCTCCAGCCAAGGAGCAGCAGGATCTGTGGAGCACAGGATTGTAGAACAAGAGCAATCTTAGATTTAAAAGACAGGAGCAGTGTCTCCCTCTTGCCTCCATCATAAACTTCTTTAGTCCTAGTGAGGTCATTTGAGCCCTGCATAGCTGACCACCAGGATTACACACCAAAGAGGGGCAATAAGGAGAATTCCCCTTGTGTCAGCCCCTCCAAGAGAAGGTGCTATGGGAAATAAAGAGACTGTTTTTGTTTTATTGTGTCATTCAGTACCTAGCATTGGAAAAATCCTACTGCTGCTGTTTTGCTCTCTGCTGAGGTTGAATCTCTGGCACAAGGATGAAACAAATTCCTAGATAGATGCATAATCTCGTGGAGATGTAGCTCACTGTAGCTAGAATGTGGATTTGTTGTTTTAGCCTGGAGAGCTGTGCTGATTCACCCACACAGGCTCTTGTGCTGCATGAGCAGGGTCATCTGCATTGCAGTGGCTTCAAAGGTGGTGTGCAGAAGAGGATGGATAGGGGGATGTGATCTGCTTGCTCTGCTTCTGAGCACTAGGAATGGTGTTTGCTTTCCCTTTTAAATGTGTGGGTTTTGGTCTAGTGAGTGTTGGAGGCAATGTGGTAAATGTGAGCCGTGACTCTGCTGGCCCAGAGTGCAAGGACAGGCAGGATCCTCCATCCCCTGGCTCTGCTCCTCCCTGAGGGCAGAGGGGTGGGAGGACAGACCCAAGCCTTCAGCTCTCCCTGTAAAAACAGGTGATTTAAATCAGAAAGTTCCTAGAAATGCTCCAAAACTAGAAAGCACCCAGTTCATGCTGCCATCTCTTTCTTTTTCGGAGATCCCTCTCCCTGGATGAAGGCTGGGGAGCTTGTGCCAGCTCTCGGGAGCTGCAAGGGTCAGCTGTGGTGTTCCAAGGATTTCAGCTGGAAAGTGAACAGCGTCACTCCCTTGTCTGTGGCACTGCAGTGTGTCAGTGCCACAGGAGTCCGGAGGGCAGCTCGGACTGTGCTGGTGTCCAAGATTTGTAACCTGTACAGAATTCCCAAGTACAAAAAATCTGCCTTATCCAGGGCCTCTCTCTGAAGAGAGGCTGAGAGGTGATGTGATAACCCAGATAAAGATGTGAGATAGATAATGCAAAGCCTTCATAAATTAGGGCATGAGAACAGGTTTAGTGCTTCCTTTTAGAGAATGAGAGCAGCGCTGATCGGAATAGTGCAAATTGTGCCAAAGTTGACAAACGTGGAAAATTGTTCCATCTTTTTATTTGTTCCTGAACCTTGACAGTATTTCAGTTTCTATGGAAGTGATCTCTTAGGGATTAAACCATTCTCATGTCAGGAGGGTGATCTAAGGCTTGGGAGGAGAAGAGGAGAAGTGGCTGATGAGGTCCCTGAGGCCGAGTGGTTCCATGAGCCACAAGAAGGCTGTGGGTTGGCCCCAGGCTGGAGAGGACCTGGCAGTGATGTCTGTGATCTGCCCAATGACAGAGCCTGTCCTTGGGTGGGTGGAGGTGGCTGAAGGGTGCAGGCAGCTCTTGCCACAGTTCCAGCCACTGCCTGAACATCTGGGCAGCTGCCAGGAACATGTGCACACTGCTAGGCCACTTGAGTCTGAAGCTGTAGCACTTAACTTCCTAGAACATCGTGTATGTTGTGTACCTGCAACAGCCAATTGTAATTCATTTATAATCTCCTCTGCCTGCAGATGAAAAGGGAATTTCAACCCAGGATGGGGTTTGCCACGATGTTGCAATAACTGTTCTTTACCGTGCATCATTTCTGTAAGGCTCTGTCAATCAAGGAGTTCAATGTCTTCATTATTCTGTAGGCGCATGTCACGCTGGAGGGGAGCACCAGCAGGCTCAGTGTTGGGACTTGCCCTCAAACAGCTACAGAGGGAGCTTCCCTGAAAGTCGACAGGAGCTTATCTGCACTACAGGCTTCTTCTGGAACGTCAAAGTAACATCTTGAGTTCAGAAGCCCTTAATGAACACACCAGACCGAATTCAGAATGTGCAGCGCGGCTCCTATTGAAGTAAATGGGCGCTCTGCCTGCATTTGAGATAAGGATCTGGCTTGTAGCAAGGCTTAAAGGGGTATAGACTGGGTTTTAATGGACTGTCACCTACAGCACAAGTGGTTTTTGAGCTATTTTCGGTTATTCCTAGTGTTGCAGCAGATTATCGTTTCTTGTTTTGCTGTTACATCTTCTGTATACTGGTTTAATAAGGCATAGAAATGGAAAGAAAGCAACCCGACCAGAGAGTTTATTGTGGTTTCTTTAAGGCAATGTCAGGATATTTTACAAGCTTGCAAAATTACATTTATTACACTCCAATCATCTGGCAGACCATAAACACTCCGGAATATTTTAGTTGGAGGAATGGCAATTTTTAAAAAAAAACCTAGGTAGGGAATATGAGTTTGTTTGAAGAATGAGTGAATTTACCTAACATCTTTTCATTTTCCTTTAATTTGGCCTGTTTGGCCTTTAAAAGCTGTGCCTCTGACATCTGTTTTTTCTTTGCCGACACCATTCAGGCAAGTAATCAAGGAGAAGTCTGCCACTGCTTTCTCTGCACTAAAGTGTGTGTGTGTGTTTGGAAATTTCAAACATTTTCCTAAGAGGAAAAAGGTGAGATGTAGGGAAAGAAATGATGAAACAGGATTAATAAAGTAAAAAAATAAATTCTAAAGGTAATACATCAAAATAATGGATGTTAAGACGAGGGGAAAATACCACATAATTATAAATGTTATAAGAAAGGAATGTATATAAAGAAGCTTAGAGGTGTGCTTCCCTTTTCTTTCAGAAAACCTAAACTGAGGATTGTTTGGGACACCATGCCTGTGTTGAAAGTGTGATGTAGGTGAAAACTGAGTGTGGAGCTCAGCCACTGGTGATGCTGCATCCTTCCTTTAGTGCTTCTACTTCATGGAATGCCAATCCTTCTCATACAGTAGAGGATTGGCGATTCTGACCCAGGATTAATGTCCCAGGCTTCTGGGCAGCACTGAAATGTGCAATTCGTAGGCAAAAATTCTGAAAAATATGAACACTCACATATGTTGACATGATGGAGAAAGTTTGAGATAATGTAGACTTTCCTATGACTGTATTTGCAGCAGCCTCTGACATGAGTAAATAGCAAATGAGCTCTTCCCTAAAAGGGAACTCATTGTGGGAATTCTTAAATTCAGAGTTCAAGATTTTTATATGAATGGGATCAGGTTTAATGCCACTGTCAGTCTGTGAATGTGCTAAGCGTAGATTTGGTATTTCTTCAGGATTTATGTTAAATTGTGGCTTTCTGTATAGAGAGTGTCAGTTCTATATGGTATGTCTGTATGATAGACCAAAAGGAAAAAGAGGCAGGGAGAGGGGGGGGAGAGAAAGAGAGAGAGAGCTATCTTAACTCATAAAAGACAAATGTGTATTATTTTAGGCCTTTATAATTTTTAAATAATTTTTAAATAAGTCATGCCTATTACTTTGGCTTGTTAGAAATACTGTTTCTCTCAGTCAAGTCATAAATCTTACTCTACTGCAGTAGGAAAGTGTATAAAATCTGTGGGATGGATAAATAAAGGGGCGTTTCTGTTCCATTGTCTGAGTATGCTTGGAGAATATAGCTCCACAATATTCCAGAAAACACTGTGCCAATCACAAATAATTGGGCTAATAAGGAACCAGTGAGAAGTCATTCCAGCACCAGCAGAATTTATAAGATCTAATTTATATTATTTTTTATCTGGTACAATGAACAGTCCTGTCTCTCAGCTCACTTGAGCAAAACAGGATCTTTTTCTTCTTTGGGGCATTTAAAATACCTCCCTTTTTGGGTTTTTCACCAGTATAATTGTGCTGAATCCTTTCTCACAGTGAGAGCTGAAGATTCATTCAAGTACCTGTCCTCAGGGTGATTGCTCACTTTCATGAAGGCATTTATGAATCTGCCTTGCTGAAACTCTGCTGCTCCTTCAGATAAGATTGAAATTTTCCAGCAGCTTTAGTGGCCATGAGCAGCTGGATAAATATTGTTGCCTTCATACACAGGAGTGCAGGAAAAGAAGAAGAAAAACCCAAACCACAGGAACACAAATTATTGAGCTGAAATAAGTGTGAATGGAGCATCTTTAAGAAATGGCAGAGGAAGGAAAAATGCATCACATGCTGGGCTTACAGCTGAAAAATTCTTTAAGGGAATCAAGCATATCCTCCAAAGTGCTGAGGAATAACAACAATGAATGCCCTAAAATAGCAGGGAATGTTACACATGCTGGAGTCTATTCATCACAGTTTTCAGGAGATGAACTGTGCAAACAAATACAAAGCATCCCAAATAGCGTATTATTTTGGTAACTGCTATTTTCAAACACAGTCAGACTGAGAGCACCCCATGCCTGTTTTGAGATCAGATGGAGACAGAGTGGTGAGCTGTGATTGCAGAAGCTATGGGAGGTCGGTCTGTATTTTTCACTCCAAGGAAGAGACATTTGTTTGGAAATGTTTCTGGAATAAATATTGACAGGCATAAACACACTCAAGTTCTTAGAACTATAATTGTACATATCTACAGAGCAGCTTTTCTCTCAAAAATATAATAGGCACGATTTAGAAATGTGATTATCGTTAATAAAATTCGGTGAAATAGAGTCATAGAATAACCCTAACACAACCAAAGCCTGAAGTGTGACCAGGCCATGTAAAAGATTAGAAAATGTGAGCAAAGAAAGAGTTTAGCAAGATATTTACATATTCTAGTTAAAGACATGGAAAGGAAGAAAGAAAAAACATTGTGAAAAAATCCCTTGTTATCTGATCTCACTGTGTTGTCCCTGGCTCTGATGGATTTTTGAGAGTGATCTGGGGTTTCAGTTACGGGAAGTTTTATCCCACTGATTCTTCTGTTAATATTTCAAATACAATCAGCACAAGTTCTTGCAAGGACCCTGAGTCCTAAGCCAAATACTGTTACCTGCTTGACGGCTTAATATTCCCAAGGCTGGGACTTCTGCCAGGAGAACATATGAGTGCAGTGGGGATGAGGATATTTGCTATTCATCTGTGCAGAAAGTATTTCCATCAGAACTTTACAAACTGAAAGAAAAATTGAAAGAAAAGGAGGAATTAGGGAGATAAAAAGGGTCGACGAAATAGTCAAGGGGATTTTAGGAATGATTATGTTGAGTATTGCAATTTTGGATTTCTAGTTCTTCAAGGTCTGTGGTGCCTGAAAAGATTGGGATTTTTTATTTTTTATTTTTTTTGTCTTTGCTGGTCTCAGCTGGGTAAATTCCAGCTCTGGAACACACTATCCAGGAGCTACCTGAGTTTTTGCCCACCAATTTCCTCTGAAGTTTACCACTTCCAGATTTCATAAACCTTCCTTCCAGGTTATACCAGCATCTGCTCTGCTCAGGGGAAGCTCACACAGGGAGACCCTGGAAATTTCAGTAACTATATAAAATAACCTTGTGGGAAGGCAAGGGTGATGCTGAATATATCAAGGAATTACAAAAGGTGGTTTTGGCTCTAAAAATTTATATCAACCCTAGTTTCCTCAGTTTGGAGGTTAAAAGCAGCAGGGAAAAATATGTGTTCACCCAGGCTTTTTAAATAGATCTGGAGCAGGAAGCGAGGCTGCTTTCCTATCTACAGTGTTTTTTTCCTGCTGTCTCATTCTGGTTAATTGGGTAACTCTCGTTTCTTTGAAAGCACTTTGATTCACCATATGAACACTGGAAGTATAATAAAATCAGGCTGTTTAAGAGTGTGTCTGGAAATGGTGATAAACAGTCCTTTTTCTGCAGTTTGTTACATCTATGGATCATGGTGAGTTCTTAGAAGCCAGCTGATTGCAGTGGGCTTCTGGAGATGTTGATTATTCATTATTTTTCTTGTGACATTTGCAAAGTTAATAAAATTAAAGGGATTGTGCAATGTAAAATCAATAAATAGAAAATTGCAGTCTCATGACAGAAAGGATTGGTGTTTCTCCTAGCATCAGCTTCAGGCAGTCTGAAGTGGGAAAGGGAAGAGGGTGAATCTGTGATCTGAAGAATTTTTCTGTGCTCAGGACAACAATAAAACAACACTTGCTAAAAAAATTTTCAGGAAAATTGAGAAATGGAACCCAGTGCCTGGAAATTCACTTGTGCTGAATTATAACCCCGTGTAAGTGGTGGGAGGAGGGATGGAGTGATGCAGGTAAAGGGCAGTGAGACTGTTTTGGATCACATCTGTGTTTGGACACTGTGATGTGTTCTGGAACCTACCCCTAGTACTGAATAGCTCAGGGATGCCATGGCAGTGAAACAATAAAAAATAGGTGTTATTGGTGCTAAAAGAATCAAAAAATATGGAAAAGGCATTTTGAGGGTACATGTATTTTCTCCTAGTTTTTCCATTCCTAAGTTTAACCCTTGGTGCAGCAGGAGTTGGTCGAACATAGGGGCTGTTCTTTACCCTAATATTATCAGTAAGGTCTGATGTGACTTTATTTGAAAAAAACCACCCAAAACTGAAAAGAAAAACAGCAAGGCATTATACAAGAAGTATCAGGAGTTGGCAAGAGCCAGGCCATGTGTTTTTCACCAGGTTGCAAAGGCCAGTGCTGGAGAAATCTCCTGGGGCAGGATAGGTGCAAGGCTCCTGGTGAGTGTGTAGAAGCAACATAAGCCTGTGAGGCTCCGCTTTGGTAGCACAGAGCCACATCTCAGGGTAAGGTTTCTGGGTGCTGCATGTCTAGCACTGCTCAGAGCCCTTTAAAAACCCCAGCCTTACTGTCTAAATTAACAAACAGCTCATTCGCATTTTGCTGTTTAGAGGAGAAGTGCAGAGTGGA
>VRYO01002734.1:8297682-8324453 GCA_009812075.1 Sialia sialis | reverse complement strand
CTAATGATTCAAGTGTCTCAGCTTACTAAGAAGAAATAGCTTGCTGGGAAGAAGACAGTGGAGACAACAGTGTTTCATATCATTCACAAAACTGATTAAAATTTCATTTCTCTGTTATGTTTGCTGCCTTTCATTGCTATTACCTGTGTCCAAAATAAGGCCCTGAATTAATCCTCGTGCTTTTAAAATATACAGAATTATCTAATCCCTCTCTCCAGCCAGTATCTCCTTTTTAGCAAACTATTTCAATTTTTACCCTAGACCAGTGCCGACTTCACTAAGAAGAGTAAAACCCTAATTCAGGTTCACAAAGCCACATTTACTGTTTAAAGACATAGTCATGGGTTTGTGTGACTTGCTTTTATTGTGATAGTCGGTTATGAGATGTCAGGAATTGACTTCATCTACCCTAACTCTTGCTCTGAAGAGTTTTGGAGAAGTCTGAAGTGCTCCTGATGTGCAGTTTACATCTGTCCAAAATGATGAAAGATGCCTTTCCTCATTCTGCCTTGCAGAACTGTTCAGGAGGTGATAATGGTGAGCAAAGGAGGCACAAGCAGCTGCAGAGCTGTCACCACCATTTCTCCAGAGAAGGTCTGGCCACAGTCAAGGAGGATTAAGGTACATTTTTATCCTAGTAATTGGAGCAGGCTAAAGGAATATACATACTTATGTATATATCATGTGAAGAGCCAAGTTTTAACAGCCACAGGCCATAAAAACTGAAATCCTGGACTGGCTACAGGCAGGGAAACCACCACATACTCACCAGTGGCCTGGATAAACATTTGCTATTAATTTCCTCTTAGTGCAGATGCAGCTTCATCCTAACAGCTGACATTTTATGAAGGATCAGATTTTGTTTCCTTGTAAAAGGAATTAGAGAAATGCTTAAAAGCCAAAACAAATCTGAGTAGTGAAGGGTGATGACATCTAACAGGTCTGCAGAAAACCACTTCTGCTAAGCTTGGGCATTAACACTCTGTGTATGGGAAAGGAGGAAAGGAGTTAAAATAATAATTTTTTTTGTGTCTGTTATTCCCACCCCATGGACAGATGTGGCACCAGAGGACAGACTGGGCCTGCTGAAGCTGCTGTAGGCTACCTGACTTACAACAGCCACACCACAAACACCTACTGTGCCAGGGATGGCGAGGCAGGGGATGCCTAAGGCCAGGCTGACCTGCTCTTCCCAGCCAGCACCAGTGTCCCCAAGCCATGGCCTGAGCAAGCAGGTGGCCCTCCCCAGGCTGGCACAATGGACTGGTGAGGAAGAAGAGAAGGGGTGGCACAGTGCCTGGATTAGGGGATTATTCCCCCTTGTGACACGGGTGTCCTGTCCCAGGTTTGTGTCATCAGTGAACATGCTGAGGAGGCATCTGCCCCTTCACCCCAGTTATTGAAGAACAAGTTAAACACACTGGACCCAGTATTGAACCTTGGGACTCCACCAGTGAGAGGCCTCCAATGGACCCTGTGCCACCGATCTCCTCTGGGATGGGCTATCCAGCCAATTCTAATCCACCCCACTGTCCACTCTTGCTGAGTTTGTGAACGAGGATGTTGTGGGACACGGAGTCAGAGCCTTGCTGAAGCTGAGGCAGACAACACCCACTGCTCTTCCCTCATCCATCCAGGTCATTCCATCACAGAAAGCAATCATGTTGGTCAGGCATGATTTACCTGTGGTGAATCCATGCTGACTGCTGGTGATCACCTCCAGATCAGCTCCAGAATGAGGTGTTCCATCCCCTTACCACAGTCCTGGCCAGCACTTCCCTGGGTCCTTCTTGGCCTTTTTGAAGACTGGAGTGACTTGTGGTGTCAGGCAGTCCTCAGGCACCTCTTCTGATCGCCACAAGTGATAGCACATGAAATACAACTAAATGTTCTTGAAGGTTAGGGCAGGTGCTGTGCAATCATTCAGTCTTTTACTAGCTGTCAATGCCTGTTTGTAAGTGAGGTCAACAAGATGTTTACTGTATGGTTGAATGGTTTATTTGAAGTAAAGATGTATGATCTTTGAATGAAGATATTAATGATGTGACAAAAAAAAAGTCCTGAAAAAGTGCTTCTTTCAATAGGATCAACAGTTAAAGTCATGTACTAACAAGCTAGATGCCAAAAGTAGCTGCAAGGAACGTAATAATACAGATTTTTGCTGTAAAAATAGAAAACAGGAAAAGCAATAAATCTGTTAATCTACTCAACTTTTAAAAACTAGATTAGGATGTGAAGTTCTAATTGTCTCTAATTATTGTAGCTAATGATTTTCTTTATAAAATAAAACAAAACTCTTTTTTGAGTTTTACTAATTACAAGTGATGGTATTTTATCAAAACTTGACTTCTGTTTCACTTAAATCCTGTTCCTCAAGGGTCCCATGTGACAATGCAAGCTCTGCTATTCGGACAAATAATAAGACAAAATTTTAGCTACAATTTTGGCTGAGGGCTGGATTCAAAGAATTTATGTATATATATCTTTTTTGGTATCATAATACAAATGATAAACGTCACTAACTTTAAAACATTAAATTATTTAAACTATTATTGTAGATAAAATACACAGAATTAAAAGCCAAGCACCAGCCTTCATCAAAAGTGCACAATCTAATTTGTAAAATCAAGCCATGGATGTAAAAAAATAGCAGAATTAAGGCTACCTTTGCAATCTCAGCCTGGTTACTTTGGGTGTAATGACTGTGTCACAATTCTTAATCATAGATTTGTGTGTTGCTCGTATTGCTGCTTCTCTTCCTCTTCCAGTACACAGACTGGGTCATTTTGTGTTAATAAGCAAGGGGTATTTAATTTTCTTTTTGGCATTCATCAAGTGTTCTGTTGCTCCCTCCCACCAGTTCCTGTACTGAATTCAGCATAATTACTTTTCTGGAGGCTTTCCTGTAGCTTTCAGCTCTCTGCTGTCTGTAAGTTTCACAAAAAAGAATGGATTTTTTTTCTGCAGCAGTCCAAGATGAGATATGGCCTTAACCTGACTCCGCAGGTGAGGTACATGGCAGGCCAGAAATATCTGCTGGATTTGAGTGCCCAGTTTCTGCTAGTTAGAGTTTGACTTTGCCCAGCATGGAGCCATATTTTATGGTGGTAGTTGACTGTGAGTGCTCAGCACTTCTGCAGCTCAGAGACCCTACAGAATCTAGGGACCCAGCAAGAGAAGCTGTACAATTTATAACAGTGAGGGAAGGAGCTGGCTGAAATTGCTTGCCTTGCTTTGCATAGGAGATGAGCAGCAGAAATACAACCAGCTCTCAAGGACAGTGGTGAAACCATCCTCCCTCTTCTGGTGAAGCCCTAGGAGCAAATTTAGTGGGATCAGATTTAGTGGGAGAAGCTGTGAGCTGTGACCATCTCCTATTGCCTTCCCTGATGGGATACCTGCAGTCCAGGTCATTCCTGGCTGTGCTGCAGTGCCTTATCACTGCACCTGAATCCTCTTTTCTTTTTGTGCTATATCAGACATCCATACCCCATGGGCAGCAGTCTCCCTTTGTTACATCCTCTCATCCATCATCCCATCCATTTAGTGCCCAGCAGGAGGGAGAAGTATATGATCATGCCATTAAAGATAATGCCTATGCAAAAAAGGGATTGAATCAGGGCTGGAGAGGCAATTTGATTCTGGCACTTCCTCACAGCTGATTGCAACTGCAAGATTCTTTTCACACAGTTTGAGGTGTGTAATTTCACATACTTGAAGAGGGGGAGGGAAAAAAAAGTAGACTGCCAAAACAGGCATTTCATTATGCAGGGTCACAGTGAGTCCCAGGAAAGGCAGCAGGGCTGGAGTCTGTGCTGGCCACTGCAAGCTCTGCTACTCAGTTAATAGAGTAGCAACATTAATAATCACCAGATAGCAGTGTCCTGCTGAAAGCACTGTTTCCTACAAGGCAGGCTGGACAATTGTTAGCAGATCTTGCAGGTATTCCAGAGCACCAAGGAATGTGTAAAGTCCCTAAACTGTTTTCCTCTCCAAGTTCAGGAGGGAAGTTTGATGTACTATTTTTCTAAATTTTCTGCTTTTACTGTGCCAAAGAAGACTGGGAGTATTTAACTACTGCTAACTTTGCCCAGCTACACAGTTTCCTTCAGCTTTCCCTATTGTTGGGGAAGTCCCAGCCTTCTTGCTCTGTCATCTTTAGTCCCTCAGATCTTCCAGTTTTAATGGTCTTTCCCAGCCATAATTCAAGGCTCCCTTCCTCTCTGGTTCCCACAATGTGCTTCCTCACACACCGCTGGCATTCTGCTCTGGTCTCCCCATGTCTGTCTTCTGAAACAAACATCAGGCTGCCCTTAGATTTCTGACCAGTTCCTCCATTTAATTTATTGTTTGCCTCTGTCTTCTCCCTGTCCTCCCACACTCCAAGTCAGAGACCTATTTCCACATTCTTCACCAAGGAGGCTGGAGGCCTGGGTAACTCTGTGCTTTGGAGTATCCCAGCATGAATGGAAATAGCTTGTAGTTACTCAGAGCAGCAAGACAGTGTCAGGTCTCTTTATCTCCAAACCAAAGTACTGATGTTGTGGATGTACCTTCAGGGAATGAATAAGGCCTCAGAAGTCCACAGTTCTCGTGTGACCTGTGGTTTTCTAAAGGTTGCAATAATTCCTAGATGTAGATTTTGTAAATATCTACAGAGGTAGAAAAGGATGCATTTCAGGGATAACCAGCATCTGAATGCCAAAATTCAAGTATATTTTCCAAAGTATTAAAGTTCTGACAAGAGGAGGTTACCACATGCTTTTAAGATGAACAAAGGAGGTATTTTTCCATGGTCTTGTTGTGAGCAGTAGGTGAAGTCTTTGGGCTGAAGTTTTCTGAAGAAGATTTTTCAAGTTTGGACAAGGGTCTGACGTGTCAGTGCCCAGTCTAGTCATTAGCACTGGGACCCCAACATGGGAATAATTGAGTACAGTAATTTCACGACTATAAGGCGCAACCTTCTGACTAAAATTTTGATTGAAACTCGGAAGTGCGCCTTATAATCTAGTGCACCTTATATATGGACAAAGTTCAGAAATTTGCCAACACGGAAGAATGAGCCGTGACCCGAGCCGTGCCAGCTGACGCCAATGGTGGGTGGGAGTGCCAGGGCCCACTGCACGGGGAGGGCGCCTGGGGCTGCGTTTAAAGGCTACGCCGATCCGTGAAAAATGTTTGCAAATTGAGAACTGGCCATTAAACCCCATGATCACGGGATTCTGTTACTAATTTATTACTTTGTTGCACGCGGATCCTTGCTGCAAAAAAAAGTGCGCCTTATAGTCTGCTTTGCCTTATATATGGACAAAGTTCGGAAATTTGCCTACAACCCCAAGTGCATCTTATAATCCAGTGCGCCTTGTAGTTGTGAAATTACTGTAATCCCAATAATAGTTGGTGTTTTCTAGCAGTGCCTATGAAACTCCCATGCTTTGGGCCCAATTTCATTCCTCAGGGAGGTGGTCTCAGCATTAAACCTGGGCCAGCTCAGGAATGACACATGGTGTCATTTTTGGGGTGTCCTGCTCAGGACCAGCAGTTGGACCTAGGGATCCTGAGAGGTCCCCTCCAATTCAACATATTCTATTGATTCCAGAATAATTCAGTTTCAGATTTATCCAGTTCTGTAATAATCTAAATCAGCAGAAAAACACAGGATGGTAGAAACTGTGGAGCAGCCATTATATCCGATAGGTAGGGATATCAGCCAAGGATGACAGATGATATTTATGCAAAAGTGCTCATGATTAAGAATGGTTTGTCTGCTTAAAAAAATCCCTGAAATTATTTATTTGAATCCCATAAATATTTTTAAGAAGAGTTTTAAATCTAGACTAACCTTACAGACGCAAACTTCAACAGTCATCCAAGAGCTGGGAAAATCTATTATCATGCCTGTAAATAGTATCTGCTGATGCTATTTGTTTCCTGAATAAGTACCTTGGTAAGAAAGAAAACCATAAGATTAGTAATGGATTTTTCTCCATTTTTAGTCTCAATCACACTATAGTCAATACCACTTAAAATTGAGATGAAAACCTAGTTTACAGGTTGGAAGAGCTAAATTTCATATAAGGTGTGGGTAAAAAAAGCTTTCCAATTGAACAAAGTTATTAAGATCATGAGGCAAAGCATTTCAGCATTTCTCATCCTCGCTCATTAAAACACTTAGTCGAAGGTATCTTTCAGGACAAACATGCTGAAATGTATTTGAAGAACTTCACAAAAACCCACCTCTTGATTATTTGCATTCTGGGAGGTTTTTGCATCACCATTCATCTATTTGTCTTAGATCATGAATGATCTGAGGATTCATAGTCACAGGCAAATTATGGTAATCTCACAAATTTCTGGGCATCGGTTAAGCAGCAACAATGGCTCAGTGGCCTTAACCAGTGGCAAATATAAGGATTTTCCCCACTCTCAAAGTGTTACCTGAGATAATGTGCCTTGCAACTGGCTTGGGATCATGATCCTATGGGGCACTGCCAATTATTTTGACTTGGCTGATGTTGAGAGGCTTTTTAAACTGAAAGCTTAAAGCACCTTGAGAGTCTGAGCCCTTTGCTCACTTACAGTCCTGGGTAAAGAGTTAGGCTGCTTTATATAATAAATTAAGGTGAGAACTTTGGAAAATCCTAAATAATTTCTCTGAAATTATGGGTGTCTTATCTATCTCTCTGTAGATGAAAAAAATGTCTACTAATGACTTTGACCTTTTGCTGACAGTTTTTTTCTGTTAACTTGAATATTGTGGGAGTGGCAGCATAGTTAAAGTTGGAATTTCCCACCCATTTTTCCACTGTTTCTCCCAGTAGACCAACAGATGTTCCTCATTAACTTTCAGCAGATAGATTTCTCGTTGATAACTCTGGTTATTTTTTTATTGCATGTAGGAAGATGGGAAGTGCCTTGCTTTTAAAGCACATCTCCATGCCCTAGCACTTCTCACAGAACTTTTGAAAAATATTGTCGTTTCAAAGCACAATGATAAGTCATCTTGGCTGGGTCTTCAAGAGTATATTGATCTTCTAAAATTAAATGTAGAATATTAAGTAGTTTTCTGATTAACCAAAACTTCATGTGTCTGAAACCCTACTTGATTTTATTATCAATTATAATTTCATTAAAATTACTTGAAATTTTAATGCTGGAGGATTTTGCAAAATAAAATTTACTGGCTCATATGTTCCTGCATAGGAGGGTGTTATCACTGGAGTTCTTTTTTGCTTGAAAGAAGTCCTGCACAGAATCTTCTCAGTATATCTCTGATCCCAGCTATGACTTTGCATTTTTTGGCAATTTTCTTGGCAGTGAAATTTCTTCTTAACCAAAAATTTAATTTTGAAGGAGACAACTAAAAATGTTTTCCCCTGAAATCTTCCATAAGAAGATTAACATTTGTGTAATAAAAGTTAATGTTTTCTTTCTCTCTCTGTTAAAGTTGAACCACAATGAATGTCCTGCTTGCAGATGAAAGACTGCTGTCACACTTATTCCATTTATTTAACTTGGGAGTTGTTCATCTGTCTGATCTCCTACATGTAAATAATCCTGATGGTTCTGGGTCTTCTGTGTGTTATGGAGACATATAAACTAGAAATGTTAATACTTACCTTTAATTCCCTTCCAGAGCTGTATATTTTCACTGTACCAACAGAAATGTCATCAGCTCTTAGCAGTTTAAATTACATTCAGGGTAACAGAGTCAGTGTTTTGGCTAATTAATAAAATTGCGCTATTGAAATGGCCAAAGAAATGGTAATATTTGATACCTAATTACTGTCCAAGCCACTGTAAATGAGAAATTATAGTGAATCACCTGTTAAAATTCAAAAATATTCACACAGGACATACACTCTGAGACCATACCACTACAAGTGCCCAGTGTCAGAGAGGTTGAAGACATGACTGAACTTCTCCTGCACGTATCTAATTATCAGTTCCTGTGCAAAAGGGACATTATGGGTGATTTGAGCCCATCTGTGGCAAAGTGTTCCTTCTCTAGACAAGGGGCATGCCAACAACTATTCAGCGTTAGAGCAAAGTGACAGTCACATCTGACATGAGAGAGAGTTTTTTTATGCAGAAGCATCCTGTAGCCAATAGAGTTGTCTCAGCAAAAGGTTGTGTGTGTCTCCTCAATTCAGCCTTGTCCTGCTGCATTCTCCTGCTTTGGCCATGTCTCTTTAGATGGAATGCTCTCCATGCCCAGGGCTTCCAGCTGGAGGTTTCCCTGGCACCTGACATAGGTGGCCACACTCTGCCCTGGTCCCTAGCTAGCTGAATATCAAGCATCAGTAGTAAAAACCTGTAACAGGCCTAGTCCTGATCTTTGGTCTTAGTGGAATGCCGCTCAAACCTGGTGACATAAAACCCCTTCATGTCTTTTGCTAGCTAGGGGAAAACCTTCCTCAAGAAGATCATAAATCCCTCATTTCCCCCATGTTTCTTACCCCACCATGGGTCCCTGACTTCTGAAAGCTGTGAGAAAGCAATTAGCTGATAGGCAAGTGTCTGTGGGGATGCAGGATCATTTAGTGCTGGTTACCACCTGGGGCATTCTGGAAAGGCTCTGCTCCACGAGGTGCGTTTCAGAGATCTGACTGTGTGCTAAACGAGTCCTGCATCCCTGCCTCGTAGCTCTGGGAATGTTAGGCAGGTAATTAAGAAATCACACAGCACAGGTGTGCCAGGTGAAGTTTGGTAGATTGCTTTTGATCTAAATTGAGATGCTCTGGGGATTTAACTTCTTAAACAAAAAGGGCATAAATAAATAATCAGGATTTTTTTTTTTTTTAAGGTTGGAACATGCAGGCTATAAAATTTTGTCTTGGATGTACACAAGTAGGCAAGGCTAGAAAATTAAGGCTAGAGCTTTGTTTTACATGGGGGTGTTTTCATTAACTTGGGTCTGATTAGTTTTTTCACTGGGAATTTCCCCCCTGATATAAACAGGAACAGTGTTTGGTTTTTGGGAACTAACTCAGGAATAAGCTATGAAAGCGTCTTTAAAACAGACCTCAAAAAACCAACAAACCAACCCAAAACCTAGAGTATTAATTATAACACAGGAGTGACTCAAAGCATTTCTTTTTAATATTCATAATTGAAAATGAGACAGTTTTAAAGTTTGTAATGAGTCCTTCAGTGTACCACACTCTTGTTGGAGCATTATTTCATAGCTGGAAGCCAAGAAACAGGCTGACAATCAATTCTTAAATTATTCTAAGCCCACACAATAGCCTCTTGCCACAAAGTTTCGGCACGGTGCCTATTTTGCTACTGTGTGGGTGGGTGAGATTGGGATAAACAAGAACACAACTGCCCACTTTTGATTTTTCATCTTCACTTAAGTTCAGTCTCGCACAGATGGTTTCTGTAAGTTTGAAATGTTTCAATGCCTCTCTCTTCTTACACAATCCCCCAATAAACATGAGACAAAAATGTTATGTAAAGAAAGGGTCTTGTATTTTTGAGTTTGAATCAAAAAATGAAGTGCCAGGAAATCAGAGGAGTATCACCCTGAAAGGTTTAGCCTGGATCTTTGGTTTTCTGAAGCAGGAAAGCTTTCATACACTTTCTCCAAACAAATTGGGTGGCTATCTCTGATCTATCAGAGTGCCCTTAAATTACTTCTTTTGATACTTCTCCCTTGGGGAAGGGAGATGGTGCAGGTGATGTCACAGGGCTCCTTCCAGCCCCGTGGTGTGATCCCAGCTCCTTTCCTTTGGGAGGGAACCTCAACGGAGGGCACATGGGGTGTGGGACTGGAGGGAGCTCATGCAAAGCAAGGGCAAGGGCAGGACAGACCTCCTGCAACCCTGCACACTGTGGACAATTTCCAAATGTTAATTTTATCCTTGTGATTCAGTAAAGTGACAGACCAGTTCACATTCTGGGTTGAAAACCCTTTTTATGGGAGTTTGATAGTGGATGTGATTTACACCCTGAAGTACAGTACTGGGGGAAAGCTGAGATTGCACTGAAGCTGTGTAGTACGTTTTAGAGAAATGCCTTTCTGATGCACTCAGGAATGGATGGAGGAGTTGGTTTGGAACTCTGAAATCAGTGTCAATAGACACTGATTTAGCAAAGCATGGATTCTGGATTGGGTCAGATAAAGACACATACTGAATTGGCAGAGACCTCCTTGAAAACCATTCTTCTTTTATTTGGTAAGGTTGGGACCTCTGCTTTAACACATCTCCAGCAAGAATAAAAAAAATTAAGTTCTTTGCTGAGTAGTATCGATGGGATAATTCATTCCTATACAATATTATCTTACAGTTGGCTGATTTGTTTTGGACTGAAATGTCCTCTACTGTCACCCATTACCTTTTTCATAAGAACAAGGTACTTCTCTCACTCTTATTCCTAGGAAGTTCTGGAACATTAACATGCATTTCTCCCATTTCCCTCACTCCATCACTTCCTCCTCTTATCAGATTTTGTCTAAAAATCTGGAGACAAAAAAAAAATAATCAAATATTCTTGTTTGTATGCACTTCAAAATATTATTATCTTATGAAAGTTAAAATATATTCCCCCCCTAGATATTATCTAGAACGAAACACTTTTCCCCCCGCTTTTCATCTGTAGTTCAGGGAAATTCTGGTCCCTTCATGCCATCCTTTCCTTCAGTCCACAGAATACAGAATTTGCCTTTATTCCTTTTACCTTACCAATAGTTGCCTTGTAATTACAAGATGTATAAATTAAAATGAAAGGGGTGCATATTCTCAGCTAAAGAGCTCAGATTTGGATTTCTTCCCAGTGGAGAATTCTCCTCACTGGGCTACTGGGTTTTATCACCAGAACAAAGATGTTCTGGTGTTTTGACTTTGAGGAGATCTGGAATATTGCTGATAACACAGGAATTATGGGGAAATCTGGACTCTGAGTAAACTCAGCCTGTACTTCACTGCTGTCCCAAGCATGAGTCCCTCCTGTGCTGTTGCAGAGTATTGTCAATTACCACCCAGCTTCTGGCTCCATGAGAGATTAGGTAGACAGCAGTTCCCAGCTAGAAGACAACTCTTCTCCCAGAGCTGAAGAGCCGCTTTCTTTTAAGCAGGATTTATCTCAGGAATGATAAAATAAGCTGGTGAACCAACTTGGAGCACCTCAGCAAAAATAAACGGGGCACACTGGATAGGAGTTTGACACATCTAAGAGTGTTATAACCCTGTTTAGACAGATGTTGTTGAACACCATGGCTCTTCCCATGATTCAGGCTAGTGGGATTCAGGGTAGCTTGGGACTGGAGCTGCAGGGAGGAGCTGCACTCTGACTAATAAAGATTCTCAACAAGTCCTGTAAGTGCAGTCTCAGTGATGAGCTACAACGTTCCTAGGTATGCTAAAGCCTGGATGTGTGGACACAAAAGAAGGGTCCCACCAGAAAACCAATATAGTCCCTTATTGCTGCTTTCTTCTGGCAAGGATGGTTGGGTGTTCTACTCTTCACAGGGAAGGTTAAAGCTGCCACTCAAATGCACAAAGGTGCAGTGTTGCAGTTGAGTTGTTTATAAAACCAGTGAGTTCAGCCTGGCAGACCCTCCCAGGGTGAAATGCAGGGACAGACAGAGCAGGGCTCCTGAGGGTTCAGGGCTTGGGGTCAGGCATGGCAGAATCCCAGGAATGACACCATCCAAGTCAATTTGTCCTTTCACCCTGAATCCCAGGGAGTGGCCATAGATCCACCTTTGGATCAGACCCACACTGAGATCCTTCACCTCAGTCTGCTGCTGCACTGGCAGCACAATTATTGCCAGGGAAATTCCACTTGTCCTGCTTAAACAGGGGAGGGTCAAGTCCTGCCAAACTCTGCTTGGTTTCAGTGGTCTCTTACATCAGAAATACACTCAGCAGTTGGAAGGGATTCATCTCCCATTCTGCAGGTATCAAACTGAATCTCAAAGAACTTGTGTGACTTAGTGCTTTCATTGCAGCACTAGTCCAAAGCTCTCTTTCCCTACATGAAAATTCTCTTTCAAGGACTGCATAGGCTGGCTCTGAATTTAGAACTTGTTTAGGTGTCATATTTATAAGTATATGAAATGAAGAGCCTGACAGTAGGATCTATAGCTCCTTAAATTTTGCATTAATATATGCATCTTACTGTTTTCAAAAATATTTGTGCAGTATGAAAGATTAAAGAAAATAATTTAATGGCTTTAAAAAGGCAACAATTGATCTTTTGATGTTTTAGTGTGGAGTTGAGCTTTACTTTTAAGTAGGTACTAAAACTAGTGTGCTCCGTTTATTTATTACTGGGGCAAATTTGCCACTTCATAGAACAAAAAAAAATAAACAAAATTAGCAAACAAAAATCACAACAAACATGTTGCTGACTTATAGTAGATCTCCCCCAGGTAAAAGACTTATTTTCCTCTGTTTTGAAAACGAAATCTAATTTTCATTAGATCTTGGAGGAAAATAGTTCTGATACATTTTTTGTAGGTAAAAGGACTTGCTTAATGTGCTTTGTTTATGTTACTGGTTTTGCAGTAAGTAATAAAATTTATTAGGGCTATTATGCATTTATGGAATCTGTTTGACAATGGCTTCTTAATGAAATCTTAGCTCTTCTGGACACAGGTTAAGAAAACACAGTACTACAATGACACCAGCTTTGTCATAGGTCTCTGAAACACGGGAATATACATGGATCTCAATCCAGGATATATGGTTATTGATTTTAGTTGCAGACCAAGAATTGTGTCTTGTAATTGTGTGTTTCTACACCCTAATCTCCCTAATTCCTCCATCAAAACATTTCTCTTGTCCCTCCATTTTCTGGGAAATGTGGACATTGTTGGAGATGCACCCAGGAGTGCTTTGTTCCTTTGGATTCCTTCTTCCAGTGTCCATGGCTCAACAGCCTGACAGCACTGTGAGGGAATCTCACACACAAGGCAGATGAGGAGTTTAGAGATAAAAGCTTATATTTGGAATTACCTGCAGAAAGATACTGAAAGCAGGTGCAGTCTCTTAAGGGCTGCAGCAGAGCAGACCTTGGTGACCCAGATGGAAGGAGCCAAGGGCACAGGGAGCAGAGGTCACATATGAGAGGCTTTGTCTTCATGTCTACTCTGTACTGGACAAAAAGAGAGCATAGGCTCATCGTGTTTGTTGGGGAATCCATAATTTTTTGGTACTGCTGACATTTCTGCATGTTTCCAGCTTTGGAAACATGGGCAGATGAGGGAGGGAAAAGGCCAGTTGGTTTGTGCCATTGGATTGGATCATTTCCCTGCCTTTATATATATACCAAAGAGGGCAACCTTGCTGATGCATGGTACTAGAGTCCCTGGATACTGAACCAGGCAGTGAAGAGACAGACAGCTCTGCTAAATCTACTACACCAAGACCTGCAGGTAATCCTACATCCACTATTGTCTTTGTGGCTTGTTTGCTGAGGAGAATCCTTCATGGATCATAAATATCCTTGCACACTCTCCCCTTGAACCTGACCTCTGCTTTATATGACCTCTAGGCATATTTATAAGTCATGCAATTTGGGTATTATTTATTGGCTCTCTTTTGTAATTCTTATATAACCTACAATAAACTAGTGGTCTAGATTGTCTACTGAAACACAGAAAGTGACAATCAACTGCATCATGTGCTGCAGCAGAACATTCCTTCCTAGTATGGCAGGCTGGAAAATCATTGCACAGCCCTTTCCATGGAGGGATTGGGAGTGTGCTGAGGAGTTTCTGCAGCTGTTAGGTGGAGCACTGCATCTTGTGGAGAACTGTTAGAGATATATTTATATATATAAATTGTCAGCCGCTGGGTGTTTGTTAGATTAATGTCCTCTCCTCAACATGAATGCATAGAGGGTAGACCATGTGATTATGCAGGTATGGTAATTATCCTTCAAAGAGTTGGAAGGCTTTGACGTAACCTCTGTGTCCCAAATGTGCTGGTTCCAGCACTGGCTAGAGGGAAGAATAAGGACTTGAATCTGCAAGCCTTTCCCCTGTGACAATCTGGTACTGTGCCTTATAAACTCTGGCAAAATTGTAAATGACAGTAACCTTTATGAGCATTAAAATGACTTAGCAGAGTTTGTTTTTTTTTTTTCCCCTGATAAATAAATTCTCTGATGTGCTGCTCCAACATGCAGAGACATGCATGAACTATTGTAAGTACTCCAATTTATAAATGCTTCACAACAGGCCACAACAAGCTAGCATCAGCTTTTAAGTATTTTAAAATTATTTTTTACATGTCTTTACAACATGTCATAATGCATCTTATAATAAAGCAATTTTTCTGATGAATATTAATTATTACTTTCCAACTGTATCTACAATGCAGTGACACTTGACTGGGAATGTGGAGGCTGAATTGTCCTCACATAAGTTCACCCAAAGAGGAGAGCCCATATTTCTGCATCATCATTCCAGAATTTGCAGGCAAAGACAGCAGACATTCAGCATCCAACAATCCTGGATTCTTTCAGTTATTTTGTTTTGAACAGATGTCCGCTCTGTTTTCCCTACTCCATCATCATTTTAACTTGCATTATTTTTGCCTTGTATTAGGTTGAAAACAAGGTAGGTAGATGTTCTTGCCAAGAGAGGAGTCACCTGGCTCACTAGAGTTTCTCTGAGACACGTTTTTTGGTCTGTGTCCTCACATCCATCATGGAAGATTAGGTCATGGATGATTAGTTCATGCCTGGGTCTTTGTGGGGGAGAATTATCACATGTATCAGGTTATAAAGTTTTTCAAGTATATTCCTATAAAGGAAACTGTTAGGAGCCTGAGGGCGCTTACTGGTCCAACCCAGCCTCCCCCAGCCCTGCCCATGGCCCAGGAGCTCCATTTCAGCTCAGCCTGGGGCTGTCAGACCTTTTCCCAACATAGGGGTGGAAGCTCCAACTCTTCCTCTGACCCCGTGTCCTTCGCTCCTGGATGGATGCCCTGGATGATCCCTGGCCCTGCCTTGGTGTGCTGGGAGCTGCCGTGGGCCCTGCTGGGACTGGCACCACTGAGGAATGGGACTGTGTTGCATCCTGCTCAGCTCCACAGCCCCAACAGTGCAGAAACATCCAGATTTTGTGGTATTTTCTAGGAAGAACCGCATGTGTAGTGCTGAAGTGTAGTCAGTAACATTAGATTTGTTTTCTAAGCCTTTTAGGGACACAGAGCTTCTTTCCTAAACTAAAACAGATACCTTTCCCCCTGCCTCTCCCAGATCTGTGCCTTCTTTGTGTGCTTTTGGGTCTGGCTTGTACTACTAGGAGCTCTAAGGCTCGTTAGATTTTGTTGTGTGATTCAAGTGCAGTTTTGCCTAGAAGAAGCGTCAGTTTTAGTCTATAATCATCCATAAGAACAGATGTGGAAGGACACCTAAGAATCAATTGATGTGGGTTTTTTAGCCAGTAAGGCTGTGTGCTTTTTAATATGATGTCATACCAAATCCAGACACCTTTTTATTTTGTTGTTTTCACAGAAATCCTTCCCAGCTGCCAGCAGACAAAGTCCAATCCCTTTGTACTGCAGAGGTGCTGTGAACTAATGTTGGTGTCAAGCCTCATTGTCTACATCCAAGGAGAAAAAATGTTAAATTTTCAAGATCAATGAAGATCATCTACTTTCATGATGCATTGTTCTCACTAACAGTGATGTACGGGAAGCACCTGAGAGTCAATCTGGAAACTTCTTTGGCCAGGACACAACAATATCTCTTGGTTGTTGATGCGTGGTCTGGCAGCTGTTGCTGCTAATCTGGTTATCAGGGCCTGCAGGTGTATCTGTATTTACACAACTGGCTTCTAAGGACCTACATTTATCAACTCATGATTTATACTCCACAGATTGCTTGTGTTTTAAATTTTTTAAAAATATTTTTTATTGAACACCGAGGATAACAAAGAATGAGGGAAGCCTAGTCTTATTTTCATGTAGGTTGAAGGGTTGAAGGTATATTAAATTCCCCTGCATCAGTTTACATTCCTGGATGCTCCTGTCTGTGCTGAGATGAGTCAGTGAGGAGAGCTGGCAGTGGCTTTAGGTACCATGCGCAGCTGGAGCACCCACTGGAGCTCAGTTCTGCATGGGGCCAGTGCCACACGCTGCTGCTGGGTGCTGACAGAGGATTTGGGTGCCAGAGCCTGTGAGTTTGGCTCTCCTGCCTTCATGACCTGAGGTGGAATCTCCTCCTGGCGCTGCCCTGTGCCAGGGATGTGCTGCCAGAATAGACATGCCCTCTGCACTGCCATCAGGGTGCATCCAGAGAGATGAACTTCCTGGCTCTCGTTTCATGCTTCTCCCCCCTAGATCACAGGGAAGGCAAGGGTGGGTCTGGCAGACAGTGCCCTGGGCAATGGTTTATTTGAGGAGTCTGCAGGGTATACAAATGAATATGCCTTGTGTTATACTGGGATGAGGAATAATAAAGCTGCTGCATGCCCTTTCAAATGCCACTAAGTTTTCAGTAGCAAAGTGACTCTCAGTACTGTATTTAGGATTTACCAGGCATAATTGTCTATCTGTCAGGACCATTAATAATGAATTATTCTCCTGCCCCTGAAGCAGCTTGCTTCAGACCCAAGGTCAGACTGAGGTTCTGGTTCTGGCTAAACTTTCACCAGTTTCATTAGGTATCTACGTGCTCCACTTGAGATAATGACTGAAATCGTGTCTCTCAGAGTCCTCCTATGATCTAGTTAGCTGTGTAATGTGAAATTATTGTCCAAAGACAATGCCTTTCTGTTGGTGTTTTTTGTAACATAAGTTGTTGGTTTTTATGATAAATTCAATTGCCTTGTCATGTGACCAAACACTTCTTGGCAGGTGTCTGTCTTTTATGTGAAAGAGATCATATTTTCATGCATCTTATTTTAAGTGACCTATAGACATTTTCCTAACAGAGCAAACTCACAGCCATGGATTGCAGAGGGGTAACACTAAATTTTTTCTAATTCTCACTAGTCCTCTGAAGTTCCTTCTTTTACTTTTCCTTCTTGAATTTGGCACTGAAGACCCTGACTCTTTTGCGATTGAGCAGAACATTAGTGGTGACTCTTTAAAAAATAAATGTTCATAAAAATGAACTCACAGGATCCAAGCAACATCAAGCAGAAATATTGCAGTGGGTGCTATACTCCATCCGAGTTCATGACTCTGCTCTTCTTGGTATTCAGCTTAAATCAGAAATTCTGTCAGTACTTATTCAGCTCCACAGTATTCCAATTTTGGATTGCTGCATATTTTAGATGTAAAGAGAACTACTGATTATTGAAGTGATGGGAAAAAACCCTTTTAAGTTATCTTGCTTGTGGTTTCTTGTGGAGTTCCCACGTCCAGCCCCCTGGAGATCTCAGAACAATCTTGTGGCTGCTTAGTGAGAAGGGGAAACAAGTCCTTCTTGATCTCAGTCAAAAAGGGAGCTACCTGGAGCTTGATGCTTGTGGGGCATAATCCTCTGATCAGATGGGGCAGGTCTTGTGACAGGGACTAACTCTGCTACTGCTTAGTCTTACTCTGGAAGATGACCCTGATTAACCAGTTTCCAGTGATGTGGAGAGGCAGAGGATTATTTAGGAAAGGCATTGTTCTCCAAATATCCATCTCTTGGAGATCACACTGATTTCTGTTTTGTAGCTGGTGCAGAACTGAGAGTGTGAGAGTCTTGCTGAGTTTTGTTTTACAGAACTGGGAGGTACTGGTGGAGGTTGGGTGATGACCTGCTTTGAAGGCTTTTGTGGAGTATCACAGTGAAACTGCCCTCCAACAAGGCACATCTACACTGGGAGGTGTTTCTGGGCTGGGAATAACAATAATTTGATAATGAACTATTTGGGATATGATTTTGCTGAAGACATTAATTTCCCCCCTGAGCTGTGGCTCCATTCCAGGATAATGATAGCAGCATAATGACTGTCACTTAGCAGAAACTCACTGTGGGTCAGAGGAGTAAAATCATGCTGGGCTGTATATGGGCAGCTGTAATTGTCCTTGAATCCCTGGGTCTGGGGAACAGCTGGAGCTGGACGCCTCTGGAGGTCCATGGAGAGGTGATCTGGAAAACCTACAGAGGGCTAAGGGAGTTGCAGCCACTGGGAAGCAGTAGGAGCAGTATTTATTAGAACAAGAATCTCTTAACAGGAGCCAAAGTTGATGCTGAGTTTTACAAACTTTTACTGATTCCTGCCTGTATGTGCACAACACATATTCTAAATTGTTGCAAAACACTTTTTGCACTGACTCATAATCCTCAGCTTAAAGACAGACAGATCATTGAATTAATTGATGTATGGGACAAACTGCTACTCACTAACATCACAGAGATACCTGTAAAAAATAAAAATCGTGTACTGACAAAAGTGCACAAAAAATCAAGGTAATATTTTATTGTAGTGTTGAGCCCCATTTCCGCAGCAGAGTTCCCTCTTTCAGCTGAAATGGGCCATTACTATAATACACTGCAAACTCTACAAAATTTCAAGGGAAAATAAAGGGACATTGTCATCATATTGTCCTTCACTAACAAAAGTTACCTCCACTGTTTAAATAATATCCTTGGTCTTTGGCTCCATGCGTTATTTAATAATCTTGGAAACTTCTGTGACCTTTAAGCAATAGTAAACTGTGATTGCTTGACAAATAGGTCAATGTTTGTATAATAGTTGTGTCTTTGGAGGTACAAAAATATTCATCAGAATGCTTTGACTGACTTCCCCCACCCTTCCTTTCCCTGGCAGTTTTCCCGAAGCACTGCCCTTTGTTAAACATTATTCCTCTTCAAGGGTATTTGCAGGACTAGGAAGCAGGCAGTATATTACGGTCCTTGAAAACACAGGGTGGGGGAGGTTGTGTGTCTCTGAGACACATTTGCACAGGCACACACATTTATGCCACGAGTAGCTGTTACTGTTGGTAGAAATTATGTGTTAAAAAATTTGGTGAAATGGTTAGTGTCTTGTGTGCTAAGCACCTTGGTGTAGATATGCTGGATTTACTCCTGGTTAACATGCACCCTGTTTTAGGGGGATGATAAACTGGTATTTGCTGTTTGAAGGGCATACTTGAAAGCAAGGAACTGAGTTTGAACTTCTGGTTTTATTGTTAACAGTGTTGGTTGCAGGGCCAGTTAAGCAAACATGTGGGCTCCTGCAGGCTCCTTAGCAATACTTAAAGGGAAAGTTGTATTGACACATTCTCTATTACTTAAGTTTGAATTAGGGTGATCATAAAAGTCAGAAGTGGCCTCAAACAAGAATATTGAAGCATGCAATAACTTTGCTCCATGGCATTTTATATGAAAGTGTCTGTTGTTTCACCATTGACTGCTGGATGTTACATGCCTTAGTGATATCTGTTTCACACTGGTAACTGTGTCCCAGCATAGCTGCCTAAGAATAATGAAATACTAGTTCCACTTTAAAAAAACAGGTGTTTTTCTACTGCAGTGCAACACACACATATGAATATAAGTACAAACACATAAATACATATTATTAAAATGTACAGTGCTTTGAGAGATGAAGAACTTGGAAAACAGCTCCAAGTTTTTAAACACAGCATTGTAAATATTCTGCCTCTTTTAGTCTCTTTTATGCTGCAGAGATGTGTTTGTCAACATACAGTTTTTGCACTCAAAAGTTTTACCACACCACCTGCTTCTTACAGAAGGAATCAGACACAGAGCATTTGCTATTTGCAAATGTCTTTAATTGCAGCTGATAACACGTTTTAAATCCTACATGTTTTTTGAGCATCTAACAAAAGGCTAAGAAGATGATTTTGATAAGTTTTCCAGAAAGCAACTAGAATATTTGGATTCCAAATAGGGTTGTAGACTGCTCCATAAGCATTATTATGATGACCATAATTTTGGGTGAAGTTACCCAGCAGCCATCCCCAGGTTAAGAGTTGAAACCCATTTTGTGCCTGGCTGGGTTGTGTTATGGTATATCTGAGGTCAAGGCCTGGTTTAACAATGAGGAAATCTTTCTAGCTTGGGGGAGGTTACATATGCACTTGGCATATTTGAACTAAAGCATCTTTATCTGCTGGCTTTTTTTTTTCAAAGGAGGAAGCTCTCAGCCCTTCCAACTCAGAGCAAGGGAGAAGGAGCCGTTGGCATTTTGGTGCCATCTTTGAGCTGGATCTCAAGGATAAATTCCTGCCCTCTGCTTGGCTTGCACCATTATTAACACTCTAACTGGGACATTCTCTGGAGCAGCTCTGACTCAGTAGTTCTCCATTAATTAATTAGTAATCCTCTCTCTGAGAATACTGCCAGGTTACAACAGATACTGATAACTCCTAAGTATTTATTGCATTCAATAAATAGAGGCTTCAAAGGATGTACCTGGTAGTGAGGTGTGGGCTCTTTAATTATTTCCAATGTTAAAGCTGTGAAAGGAAGCTGTAAGGGTTTTCTAATATTTTTTCCCTTCCCTTGGACAATAATCAGTTTTAAAATATTTATCTTTATTTAATCTTTAACTTTTGGGAAAAAAAGTTTTATTGTGTGTTCTAGGTTTATGCTTTGGCTGGCAGCAAAGCAGAGCCACCTCAGCTCTCTTAAGATCTGAAATAGTAAAAGAAAGAAAAAGTAACTCAGGTGAGTGCTCTATTAGAGTTGAGATTGAAGAAAATTAACCATGTATTTATTCGTTAGTGGTGACTTCAAGCTGCAAATTATATATATATTTATAAAATACACTATTCTAAATGTTTACTGAAGAATCAGACAGTATGAGAGGAAGGATCTAGATATTTTTGTTTTCTTTCATCTCAAAATCAGGATGAAAATTAAAATAATATTTTTGGGGGAAGAACCCAAAAGATACATACAGTCTTAGAAAACATAGCCTTTCTATTAAAAAAAAACAATGAATGTACAAAGCCATGTTCAGCAGGGAAAAGAGTTGTTTGCAAACAGCCAGAAATATTCTCCTGAGTGTCACTTTTTGTGGTAATCTACAGTTACTGAGGATATCTACATTTAAAAGAATATAACATAAATACATGATAAAGTGAAAATAAGACTTTTAATAATTGCTAATTGGAACAAAAGTGAAATTTTATAATAGGGTGTTTTTCATTCTCCTCCTCTTTACTGTTCTGGCTGGAATGGTTTCTTTTGTGGTCTTTCCCCACTTTTCCTACTTTCATTCCTCTGCAGTTTCTGCCATCTCTTCTCATTCTTTTTCCCCAATCTTCATCTAAAACTTCACTCTCCTCACTCATCCACAATGTCTTGGAACTGCTCTTGTTCAGCCCAGCCTGCATTTTGTCCATGGTCAGGTTGTTTAATTCTGGGGCAATATTTCTAGTGTTAAAATGTTGAAGCTGGATGGAATTTGCTCATACATTCTCTTTCCAGCTCCTGAATATCCCAGAGGCCTTCCCAGGACCTCTCTTGCTCAGAGCATCCTCTTGTTATCCCATGTTCCCTGACCACACATGTCCCGACTGACAATTTCTTCCTCATATTTTTTATTTTTTTCCTCTGTCCCTCTCCACCCCCTCATCCACAAATGCAAACTCTTATTTTTATATCAATCAGAAATATAGTGTCAAAATTTTCCTAAACTTAGTTTTAAACAATGCAACTTCTCTTTTGCATATTTCTACTCCCTGTCTTTTCTGAATAAGTTCCATTTACTTATGATAATTTTAATTCTTAGGAGTAAATTCTTATCACCTCCTACAAAAAAAAATCAATTATTTTTTTAGCATCTCTAGAATTAGGATCTTTTTTTTCATGATGCTAGTAAAATGGAAGTTAGGATACCAGTGTATAGAGACTTTCTGATTGACATTTCCATTTTCTTTGCGTGCTCTTATCTATGCAAATGATAAATGATGCATAGAAGAAGATAAAACAATCTTTTAGGTCAGTAGGAACAGCACCTGCTGCAGTGGGATCCTGTTTAATGTATCTTCAACATTGCCTTATCATTATTTTTCTTAGTGAATCATAAAATCATAGAATGGTTTAGATCGGAAAAGACCTTAAAGATCTTTTTCCAACTCCATGGGCAGGGACACCTTCCACCTGACCAGTTTGATCCAAGCCTCACCAATATGACCTCGAGAACTTCCAGGGATGGGACAGCCAAAACTTCCCCAAGGAACCTTCTCCAGTGCCTCACCACCCTCACAGTCAGGAACTTCTTCCTTATATCACAAATTTAACTTGACCAAATTCCCAGTGAAGCAAAGTAAAATTTTACCAGTTCACAGAAGTAAAATGGCACCTAAAGCAACTGCAAAATAAGATTTCCCATCTTTGCAAGCAGTATTACCAGCATCTAATGGGTACTGTGTCTGCCCCAAACACCTACAATGTCAGTGGAAAAATGTTTTTATTATAAGATAAATTTCCAAAAGACTTAGACAGCAATTTTGTCAAATTACAGTAATTTCACGACCATAAGGCGCACCCTTTTCACTAAAATTATGATTGAAACCGGGAAGTGCACCTTATAATCGGGTGCGCTTTATATACGGACAAAGTTTGAAAATTTGCCAACCTGGAAACGTGAGCCTCAAGCTGAGCTGCAAGCTGAGCCGCAAGCCACAAGAGCCACACGAGCATTGAGCCACGAGGGCTGGGTGGGAGTGCCGGGACCCGCGGCACAGGGAGGGCACCTGGAGCTGCGTTTAAAGGCTGCGCCGATCTGCGAAAAATGTTTGCAAATTGAGCACCTGCCAATAAACCCCGCGATCGTGCGATTCTGTTACTAATTCGTTACTTTGTTGCACACAGATCCTCGCTGCAAAAAAATAAGTGCACCTTATAGTGCCTTATATATGGACAAAGTTTGGAAATTTGTTGGAAGTGCTCTTTATAATCTGATATGCCTTATAGTTGTGAAATTACTGTAACTAAG
Source organism: Sialia sialis (assembly GCA_009812075.1). Classification (NCBI taxonomy): domain Eukaryota; kingdom Metazoa; phylum Chordata; class Aves; order Passeriformes; family Turdidae; genus Sialia; species Sialia sialis. Next base: position 8,301,580 of record VRYO01002734.1, on the reverse strand, counting down.
TTTGGAAGAGAGGGAGGATAGCTGGGAGAGTGTTTCTGGGGAGAGAATATGATGTCCTCCTTTCCAAGCTTCAAGTCCCAGCGTGTCCTGAAATTCACAATCCAGTTCTGCTCTGACAATGTGCAGTGACCTTGTGGAGAAACAGCAGTTAGTCAAAAGGAGCTGTTGGTTCGTCATGTTTAATACCAGCCTTCAGTATCCCTGGAAAATGGGTGCACAGTGAAATATCAGTTATAGCATTTATAAGTAACATCTTTAATGTGAAAACCATTGCTTTTTAAATCCACCATGATTCATACTAATAAATGAATATACCTTAAGCCATTAGTGTTTAGCATACAGGATGGCAGAGAACAGCTCAAAACCTACAGTGACTGAGCTGAAAGAACTAATTCATAGTGTTAAAAATCATAGAAAAGCAATAAATGTTTAGTAAGTGCTGGATGTGCATCAAGGCAATGAAACATTTGGAAGCAGAAAATTATATTTTTCTGAAGTATCTGATATAAGAAGTTGTTCACAAGAAACAGAAATGTAAAGAAAATGCATTTTTTCCCTCACATCTGTAATAGTGAAAATTGCTCTGCTGTGAAGGAAATTAATTGTTATCATGGCTATTGAGTGCTTTTCAATAACATGTGCTTTTATACATGGCTTTTTGGTAAGCGTTACTCTAAATTCAAACATCTTTGTAAATCTCTTATGTGAACTATCTTATAGCTTAGATATGATTCAAGTTAGGCTTGTAAAATCTCCACTTAAAATGAATCTCCATGTGACAGGTAATTGGCTTCAGGCCTGTTTTTTGTTATTGATTTAACTTAATGCCAATGTACACAGGTGTGTTGGCGGGTTGTTCAAGCTTCCAAGGCACCCACATTTGGCAGCACAATAAATTGTTGCATAATAAGATTATTTTCCCCCTTCAATCTTGAATCTTTTCAAGAGTTGTATTTTAAACCTTTGTAGGTATGTACATGGGTGAGAGAAAAATACCCAACTGTGTTACCATGAGGCATGTTTCAAGTTATTGTTTGAGGCGCTCAAGGAAACAGCATCATGTAGATAAGATATCTGCAAATATATATCTATAAATGCCAGCTGAAGAGAAAAAAATCCAAACCCTTTATATAAATCAGCTTGTTTCCTAATTTGTTTTTTTTTCATGATATAAGAAATTCTACCTTGTTGTCAGATAAAATGGGTTATTTTAGAAAGAAATACAGCACTGAAAATATTAGCTGTTCAATGTGCTTTAAATGCAGACAGCAGATGTGATTTGCCCTTGCACACAGAAATATCTGCATCACAGACATCCAACTGAGGCCTCATTTGAATACTTTGAGCAAAATCCTGGCTCTGTTTGAGTTGATGGGAATTTTGCCATTAATTTCAGTTGGGCTTCAGCTTCCTTCTCCAGTGATGAAATGTGCGGCAAGGGAGGTATCCTTGAGGAACACCCAGGCTCATACTGAGAAAATGAAGAATGCCACAGCAGGTCACAGGTGATGCAAATTCTCAGGAGAGCAGTGACCTTGGAGGAAAAGAAGGGGAAGCACTGCTGAGAGGGCTTTTTGCAGAGAGCTGGGAGGAGATTGCATGAAAGGATGTGGAAGAGTGTTGCAAGTATAGCAGATAGCATGATTGAACGTGTAAAATCGTGAGGAGGAGAAAACACTTCTACTTTCACAAGCCTGAAGAAAAGAATGAAGAATTAAGTGTTGTTTCCAAACTTTGGAAGAGTATGAATTGGGGGAAAAGCTTTGTGATGGCTCTTCTTTCACACAGATGTTTCTCTTGGGCTTAGTTCAAAAGGAAGGATTTGTTTAGCTTTCCAGATTTGTCCACTAATCTCGTTTTCAGAGGAAAGCTATCCATCCCCTCACAAGGAGAAGGCCACATCTGAGAAAGCCAGCTCAGGACAGGAGTGAAGTTGTTCACCTGGGTGACTCAGAGCAGCTGGGCTGCACTGGAGTAGGCATTCAGTCAACCCCTCTCCTGGGCCAAGAGCTGCTTTTTTTCTACCCTCTTTGAAGAAATATAATACTGTCAGCAAGATAATACAATAGCAAAGTCCTAGTGATGGTTTTGGAAGTAATGTTCCTTAATATTTTTTCACAGTGATTTCAAGGAGCCATTGTACACAGCCTGGACCAGTTTAATAGAAGTGTATTGGATACCACTGGTAAATGTATAGCAATAATACACTATCGCATATCTGGTGTATTTTATTATGCTAGAGCCAATACATTGACTTTTTGGCATAAACTGCAATTACTCCAAAGGAGCATTTGCAAGCATCATGTCAAATTGTGCTCTGAGATGCCTTAGGTTAAAAGTCATCAATTCCTTGGATAAGAAGTTGTCTGGGTCTGTAGTGTGAAGCAGAAGCTACACACCCACTAAAAATCCTTACAAAATATTTATCAAAAGCTCATTGCTGTGCATGCCCACTACACACTATCTTGAAATTAAATAACTAATTTTTTTTCTCTTCCTCTTTAAATACCTAAATATTTTATTCCAAAGTATATGGTGATGGATTTAAATACACCAAATCAAAATCTTGACACCATAGAGGTTTGTTTAATTTAAGGGAGAACACAAACTGTTCAGAAATACCCTCCCTTTTTCTTTGCAATATTTCCATCAGAAATATGCCAATCTGGAAACATGATGCTGTGCATGGTAACATGAGAAGGATGAGGATGATGGAGGTTTGTACCTCTCAAGGAGATGCAGAATGAAATCAGAGCCAGGTCACTGTTTTCTAATGGTTTATTAACCTTGGTAAACAGGGCTGGGAGAAGCAGCATCACAGATGGAAAATGGTCCCAGGTGCTGTGGTCACAGCACAGAGGCAGGTACTGCCATGTGTGCTCTTGCAGACACTGGGAAGCCCCCTCCCCTCTGCTTTAAAACAAAACAAAATCAAACCATAAACCAAACAAAACAAATTTTCTGCAGTGCACACAAGAGAATGTTTGGCATCTGCTGCTGAGCAGCATTCTTGCTGTGTTTCACTATCTATCAAATGGCACGCTCGTCCTCTGCCAAGAAAAATACTTGTTCCCAATACTAATCATGCTCCCTGACTACCCTCTAGTGTATATTCTTCCAGGACTGCTATCCATCCACACAGCCATTTGAAAGATATTAAAATTATTATGAGGAAATCTCTCACCTATTGTGCTGGCAAGAGCTGGGATACGCTCCAGAGGCAATGCTGCCATTCCCAGAGAGGGCCTTATGTCTCTCCTTGTCCAGTACCCCATTAAAATGAAGAGACATCACTGCAGAGCCTCCATGGGGAATCACAGTCAGGGCTCTTGTTTAGGGAGAAGATTGTCAAGGTACAAACTCTTGGATAAATTAAAAATAAATGGATGAAAATAGAAGTCAATAAATAGATCCCAGAGCCTCTTGTGACTGTAGACTGAAAAGGAAAAAGGAAAATGTTATTGCACAATGCCTAAAGATGCTTGAAAGGTAGCAGCTAAACTCCGTGAGAAGGTTTCTCTCTTCTGCTGTTTATTTGGTGAGATTGACCCACTGTATCCACACAGGCCCCAGCTCCACAACTACAACTACTGCATGCATCCCTGGTCAGATCCTAGGTAGTTCCTTAGGATAAGATTGAGACTGCTCTCATCAGCCTCTAGAGCTCCTGAAGGTATTAGTAATTTGTTCCTCCACCTGAGAAAGTGCCCTGCATTTCTCAAGAAGAAAAGTGCTTGTTTTCTGATCTCTGTCTGGAAATGAAATGTCCTAACTTGGTTCTGCATAGTTCCAAGAATTAAATCTCTTCTGAGAATCCCTAAAGATTTGAGATTTGAGTCCCTTCCTACCAGAAGGGTTTGTGACTGCATCAACAGGTGCCCTGAGCAGCAGGCAGAGA
>VRYO01002734.1:8241396-8296682 GCA_009812075.1 Sialia sialis | reverse complement strand
GCCACAGTGCTGCCTGTGCTCTGCAGGCCACAGCTAAACCACCCTCATTACAGCAAATTCTTCAGATGTTTGTACAGCAGAGGCTGGGATTTGTGTCATTTATCTTTCAACATCTACAAAGTAGATGTCTACCACTGTGCTAATCACTCTGGGCTCCCTTTATAGTCAAGGAAGAGCAAGAAGAGCTTTTAAGGTGCAATTTGCTTGGCTCATTATAGACATTTACTTTGGGATGACATGAATCACACCCAAGGTTCCTACACATGCAGCCTGCAAGGTTCTCACCGGCTGAACCCTCAGCCTGGGGTGACTTAAATGCACACTATATTTATATGTGTAATACACACATTTGTGTCCCTCTGTTTAATCAGATGAGAGGCTCCCACTGCCCATTACAGAGGCAGCATTGAACACAGGTGATGTAGGCACTTTCTGCAGAAGCACACTGCAGCAAGCAGTGGATCATCCTCATTCCATGAGGTAGAAGAAACATCTTTGTTCACAGAAGGATCATTTTTCACAAAAGGATCAGTTAAAGCAGCCACATCTTCCTGTTCCCCATCTCTCTCCTCCATGAAGAGGAGAAAGGCTCATGAGCATGAAAGTTTGGATAACTCTCTTTCAGAGGGAACTTACGTGCATACAAACATATCCAAATGAGCAACAAAACAGAAATTTCCTCAGGAATTGTTGCCTAGAAAAAGTCTGCAATGAATTATTACTAATATTTTTATTTAAACTGCGCCATGAAGGTTCATAGGGAAAGATATATATGGGAGGAAGAAATGGATTTTACTATTCTGATTGATGTATTGGGAAAGCAGACAAGCTTTAGGCACGAGGTCTTTAGGTAAACAGTAACAGGGAGACTGACCTCAAAAGTAAGTTAATGGGTAGCATAAAATCTAGAGGGATTGGAGAGAGTACACATTTCTAGGAGGCATTTGAATAAGTGTTTGTCATGGGAAGTTTTTAACAGGGACAACAAATTGGTGTTGGCTCACTTTTTGCTTTTAAAGCAGTGACATGAATTTATTTTTCTGTATCTGGAAAATGTTTTACATTTTGAAAGTGTTCCTGTCTGAACTGCAATAATACCAGAAATTGCAATAAATTAGTGAGTCAATGATGAATAAATGCAATATTTTATTTGAAATCTATGGCATATTTCAGTGCTTGTTATTACTTATATTTTCCTACGATATACTAATGTTTTGAACATTTTGAAGGCAAATGAAAAAATGATGTTAATGAATCATTAAGGAAAAAAAAAATCAGATTTCTCCTGAAAAAAAAATCAATTTTAAGAATATATTTTTCAAGGAATGAAAGAAAGCAGCACATTTTCAGCTCTTATACCCACCTGCAGACCCAGCACACGCACCTGATGCTCATCTGTCTTTTTCTGCTACTCTGGCCCTTGTTTATAATCAGTTCCAAGGTTTTGCCTATGGGACAGTCTCCCTCTCAGGGCGGCTGAAGATCCCTCATGCTCTCCTGACTGTGTTGTCTTGCAGTTCTTTCTCCTGTACAGCTGTAGACTGCGGTTTTCCAGCTTTTTTATACTGCATGAGCTTCTCCAAAGAACTGGGGAACCTGAACCCTTCCCCCTCTATTATTGTGGATATCTGCTTTTCTAAAGACATTTGCTGGACAAACTTATCCCACTGGGAGTCAGTGTCTGTAATTGTTAGACCTTAGATAAATCAAAAGAATAAATAGTATTTTCTCTAAGGTTGATAATAAACATGCAACACCTTTGCATATATTGCTCATCACAACTGGTGATAAAGTAAGCAGCTGATCTTGACACCCTTGAATCCTGCTGCTCTATCACAAGAAGATCCCCAAGCATTGTACATGCATAAAAAGAAAATTAATTGCTAAGAGATTTTTTTTTCAGTAAGTGTGGGCTTGATCCTGAATCCTGAATTCATCACACCTTCCAAAAAAAGTTTTCAAAAGCTTTTAAAGAATTTCTGCAAGATGCATGATATGCCTGACTTTTTCCCAGCCCCTTTTTGCTTCTCCTCACACAAATAATTTTTCAATGAGATTTTACATCTGCCAGAAGCAGCCACTGCTCAAAAAGGAACATTCCTTATGGTGGGGATGCAAGGACCTTGCAGCCTCTCCTCTCACTCAGTCTTTGAGGTGCTGGCCATCAAATCCTAACCTGGCCTGAGCAGATGTGGCAAAAGCTGCCCAGTGCTTTGGCTGGGAGAGGAGTCCAACCAACTCTTCTTGGGACTCTTCCATCAGTGAGAGAACTCAGGAAATAAAAAAACAGAATAATGAAAGCCCCTTTCAGAGAGGTTTAAAATTTCAGCTGCACTCTCTGATCCAGCAGTAATGTTATTAAGACTAGAGCAGATATAGTTGAAAAAAACTATTCTAACAATCACAACAGTCATTTTTAGAATAATCTAAGAAGTCCTGAAATAGATAAAATAGATACATCCAACATCTACAACAAAGAACAGTATTCAAGTATTCATAATCAAATGCTGTCCCTGTCACACTTTCCTAGACCCTCTCTCCAGTTTGATATATATTTTCACATGGATCTGAGAAAAAAATATGTTTTGAAGGATCTGATGAAAGGGAGACTTGCACAACTTTGGCTGTTGATATAGTCATAAAATATATATTTATACACAGTTTTATATATACAAAGTGAACCTCAGAGCCTACAATATCTTACTGGAGCTCAGATGTAGTGCATGACACATTATATTTGTGGAAATAGGATCTATAACCTAATGTATTCTTGCATCAAAGAATAATGTCTCATAAATAAATCATTACAGCCTGTCACATCTATGGTTTCACACCATAGTGTATAAAATTATGTATTTTGAGATATGGAAGAATGTTTCAACAAAAAAAAATTATCCTGTGCAAATGCATGTGCTGTCTTGGAGGTGTTATTGCCTTACTACTGTTCAGTAGACTAATCCATAATATCAGATGAAAGACAGCATTTCTGTTTTCAAAAACTGGTGCAATTTGAGTGCAGCTTTTCTCTTTCAGTAATTAAGAAATCAAATAAGCCTGAGTGAAACTATTTAAGAGGTTCTAGATATAATTAGAACACCTCATTCTCTCATAACTAATTCCTAATTAAAGTAATTTGTCTTTTTGCCCTTCTTTTCAAGGGTGAAGAGCAAGTGGTGATGAATGCTCAAAATCAGGAAAAGTGAAAATTGCAGTGTGTTGATTTGCAGTGATTGAGAATGTTCCAGTTTTTAACAGCCACCTTTGACTGAAATGGTAAATGAACCTCCAGCCTCTGTTTATGGTGCATATACTAACATATATGGTGCTCAACTAACAGTAGTATTTGTTATATAAAATAGCTGCCACCATCCAGAAAGTCAGAATTTTTAAAAGCTGCCTTTTTAAAAGAATAGCACGTGGGAAAGAAGAGATGCAGAGTGCACATGAGGGTTAAAAAGTCTGAAATTTGTTCCATCGGGTAAAAATTGTCCTTTTAAAATTTTACTTGCAGCTGTGCCCAGATGATGATGGATTTATTGTATGAACCAGGGATTAGTAAACAATGTGTACCCTATAAAGAGCAAAACAAGTCCTTGCTCATCACTGCACTTAATTGCAGTGGTTATATCAAAGCCATATAAAATTTAATCATCAACCACAAGTAAGAATTTGCTTTACATGTGTGCTTGCTTCCCTGTTTTTCCACCTGTTTAAATGAAAGATTCTTGGAATATCACAATATGTAAATATTGTTTATGATGCAAAAATATGCTCTTTCATCTCCTCGCTGCTTTGATGTCGTGATATATAAAGCTTTTAGTGCCACCACCTACCTGACACACAAAGGTCTTATCTGTTTCATAAACATGTGTGCCCAGTGCAAACAGGCTGTATCCAATAGAGGATTTTTCTTTCCCCTGTAATGTTTTTTTAAGAGGCAGAAAGAGAAAGAAATTGTAAATGACAGAATCACTCAGGTGAAAAGAATATTTTAAGCATCAGGTAAAGATAAGCCTATTATGATAGAATAAAAAGATGTAGGTCAAGACTGATCCTGAGAGGTTAGTTATATATATAGGTATCTTGTAAAATGTGTTTTAAAAGCTTGAACTTTTTTTATAAGAGTTTTGATCCAAGTGGGAAATAAGTAGCAAGATCAGATGACCTCCTAAGAAATACAAATATCTTTAATTAGCAAGAAAAAAAAAAAAGAGAAATGCAGGAAGTAAGGTCAAAGCTGGAAACAGGACAGATAAAGCTAGGAAGGGCGTAAGGTGTAGGCAATATTTAAAATCTGTAGTACATTGTTAGCAATTTTAAAGGAAAAGGTGCTTGTTATTATATAGTATACTTCTAAATATATGCTTTGTCCTATAAATAGCTATTTTTGTGCCAATCTGTCTCTAATAACACACTGGATTGGACCTCAGTCTGTCAGAGCTTGCATTCCATGGGGGTGCTGTCCAGAGGAAAATGTGACAGACTCTTTGGGAGAGGGTGTCTGCTGGCCAGCAAAGGTCTCAGGGCTCTTTAGGGCAAACCCACTCCCCAAGAAACCAGGGATCCTGAAGGATTTCCTTGCCTGGGGTGTGGAACAATCAGGATTCATGGCTCTACATAGCTCCAGCTGTCTGCACTGTCTGAGAGCAGAATTTGGCCTTTTAATGTCAAATGAACTGCCACCACTGCAAGAACTTCAAGGTTTAATGTTGCTCCTTTTTTTTTCTTTTTTTTTTTTTCTTTTTTTTTTCTTTTTTTTTCCCCATTTTTTTCCCAAGAGCACCCTGGGAAATCCTTTCGTGCTCTTTATTTCCATCTAAGCCCTGGGTTGCTTTGAACAGCAGAGGTAATTGTAAGGGTGAACTTCAGAGATTTGAAGGGATCAAACTTGAAAGCCTTTGACTGCAAGTGCAAGCTCCAACTGGAATCCTGTCAGGTGCTGCTAGACGGGCCGTGGCGGGATGCTCTGCACCAGGAATCCCTGCAGCAGGCACAGCTCCCTGTGCCTCCCCCAGCACAGCTCAGAACAGCACTGTAAACCTAGAAACGGACGCATATGATTATGTGGCTTGAGTAAGGACATCTCTGGGATGTGTTAGAGTTATGGGGAAACCATCCCCAGGTTTCTTTTTCTGTGCACTCTGATAGCTTTTCAGAGCAGAGCAGCCAAAGGGATTATGAGCTGCAGGTCCACATCTTTTTCTGAGGAGTGTGTGTTCCTTTGACTAGAAAATCCTGGGGGATTCAATAGAAAAAGGTATCAAGAAGTATATTTAATAGAAGTCTATAGACAATTCCAGGAAATGAGAGAATTTAAGAAAGTGGAATTTAAGAAAGTTGGTTGTTACAATGCACAAGTTTTGCAAGAGGGTTATGCATTTTTCAAATTTTGCATGACAGCCAAAACACTCCAGATGTGTTGACTTCCTCTGCCAGGTTTCCTGGATCTTCCCTTCAAGCACAGGTGAAGCTCTGTGTGTTTGAAGGCAGGGCTGGGTATGATTTGTTTCCATTTTCCACACCCTTCTCATGCTGTATCTGACTGTCATCACTGCTGCAATCCAGGAATACAGGAAATATGAGGGAACATTGGGGCTGCTTGGATTTTTCAGATTTTGATTTGCCTTTTGGCCACTTTGGAAAAGAAGCAGGCAGTGAGATAATTATTTTTCCCCAATGGATTTCAAGCAACTGCAGCTCAAAAAGAAATGAAAATTGCATTTATTTTCTCTTCAATTAAAATATTTGTCTTGGCCAAGAAAACCTGTCTCAGTAATTGCATACTGTGTCAACACCATCTGTCTTGTGACAACAGGTATCACAATGAATAGTCAAAGTTTATTTGAGATAGTAAAAAGCCCGGTAGAAGTCTATTTTATTGTATTTTATTGTTCTATTCTACCACAAGGCTACCTGTTTACAAAATTCTGTTTCAATTCAGTATTATTGTTCAGTATTAATGTTCCCTCTCTTCATGCTGGAAACTGTTTCAGCATCTGAATTATGGTCTACTGATGCCTGGCAACTTCTCTGCAGGGAACACAAACCCAGAGAGATGCTGGTGATCTTTCTTGGTCTGCATTTTTTGTCTTCTTGACTGGTGGGTGAAAATCTCTTCCTGCTCAATTTGCTGAACCTCTCCATGGGCCTTGTTGCTCCTGGTCCTTCAATTTATTCCCAAGAGTCAGAGTTGTAATGCAAGCACCCCTGATTCAGACCAAATCCACATGAATTCTCCCACTTCAGCCCTTGTACGGTGTGGGTTATGGATCATTCCAACCTGAGCATCTCCTGTGCCAGAAAAGGAAAGCTCTGCAGTCTCAAAAATTCTTTTCTAGCCAGTACACAATGACACCTATTCAGACTACTCACTTTTCCTTATATAATTACCATATAATTATGGAATTAAGTCTCTTTGCAAAGAACGTATTATTATTAGTGATAATTTGTACTACAGCAGTGCCTAGAGGAAGGGATGCCTTGCATGAGGTACATGAAAAAAACATATATATCTGAGGTTCACTTTAACATTCAGCTACAGTTTGGCTCAGCCAGATATGCAAAGACCAGGAGAGAGGAGCAGAAAGCACTAGCACAAGTGTGAAGCCAGGCTCTGAAAAGATAAAGGAATTGCACAGGATCACAGAAACCTCTCTACAGAAGAACAAGAATTGTACATGCACCTCCTGAGCCTGTGCTGAACCATCCACAGTATTCCCTGTTCTCCCCTGCTGTCATTTGCTGTGTAAAATAATGCTGCACTGCTGCCCAAACACACAGCACGCGGACCTGTTGTGTTGTGGGGAAGCACTGCCACTCAGAAATGCTGAGATATCTAAAGAACAGCTAAACAAAAGCCTTCATGCCTTTTTATCCTGACAGGGTTAAAAGAATAACTTGTCTTCTGCATTTTTGCAATTCTAGCCACCTCAGCTAATGTCACTCTAATGCCAAGGTACCCAGATGCCTCAGTGCCTGCTGTGCAGCCAGGACTGGCGCTGCAAGGAACTAATGTGCCCCAGTCTCAAAGGGATCAGTGCTGTCAGGCACTTGTGAAGGACAAGGAATAATTTGTACTTTGCATTTGAGCCTTTCCTTGGCTTGCAAAAGGCTGCCTAGCTGGAATGAGATGCACACCACAAGCTCAACACTTCTTTCAAATTCCAGGCATACTTCACTAACTCCACTTACTATGAAAATCATGATTTTTATCACTCAAGAGCACTAGCAAATCAACAGAGAAGAATGCTGCTGAGATCTTGGTCTTGTTCATAGGAAGTTAAAATGAAACTATTCTAAGCAGAGCAGAGATGCTTAGCAGTTCTTGCGTGCTTGTAAAGAAAATATATTTTATTTGTAATTTAGATTAAAAAAGCAGTTCTGATTGATTTTTGGGACATAACACTAATCTCTGCCTTTGCAATTCATTGTTGTGACCACTGGATGCTGGAAAATGGCAGGAATTTTGCACTATTAAATATTTATATTGATGGTCTATTATGTCCAGCTATAACATCATGCTGGTCTGCAGATAGTGGCTGCAAACTTATGGACACACAAACAAGATGGGGAAGAGAAATTGAAGCCTCATCCACAAAGTGTGAATAAAAGGACACCTGACTTGCAAACACAATGCTGAAATGGTTAGTTCATGGTCTTCATTAAACTGCTTATTGTGGTGGCCGAGAGTGGCTCGATGCTTAACACCACACCAAACATCAAGCAAAAAATGTACAATTCAGGTCAGCTACTCTCCATGGCTGTGGACCCATTTTCTTGTGAGTCAATGGAGAAAAAGAGTGAGGCTTTTACACTAGGTATGCACAGATAATAGTGTGAATATAATTCTTGCATCTTTGCTAATTTTCAGATGATTGGGTCACCAAAAAGCTATTTATTTTTGTGTTAGATTAATGATGTAAGGTTGCCCTGTCATTGGGAAGTTTGAACACTCTCAGACATGTGAGCTACCTCTTTTGATAACTACTTTATTGTTCTTACTGATCACCTTACTGGGATAGCAGTGGAACTTGTGTTTTCAGGAGACATATGTGCACACTTCCTTTCTGTTCTCATTTTTCAACAGTGCCGATAAATGTATGACAACTGTATTGAGCATCTCTAGGGGAAGGTCCTTGGTTGTTGCACTCAGCCCAAGTGACTGCTCAGTCCTGGTTGATGCCAGTGCAGAGGAGGGTCTATTTTTGCCTATAAAGAGGATATAACTTCTAACCCTCTTTGTTGACTTTCCCTGCCTTAGAATGTCAAAGGAAAAATGGGTGTTATTTTCATTGGTAGGGCAGTGTTGGCTCTTTGGAAAGTTTTGCTGTGTGAGATCAATTTGGTTCCCTTTAATGCTTCTTATTTGTCTTGTTTTAGGTATTTAGAAAGCCTTGGCAGGTAGGCTGAATATAAATAAAACATGGTCTTTTATAACTGTTTGGAAGTTGGTGACTGAGTATTCTTAGGGAATGAATTTCTTTCTTTGAAACTCTTCACTTATGTGTTACTGCATTTCACCTGCAACTCTCTGCCAACTTTATGGCACCACAGGAGCTGCCCAGGGAGTGTTATGGTGGTGATGGAGTCCTGCTGGGTAATGCCCCAGGTGCACTTGGAGCTTGTGGCAGTCGCTCTCCTGGAGCTGCAGAGTGCCAGCCAGAAACACAGCTTTTACTGAGATCAATAAATCATGGCAGCCTCCTAAATGCAGTTTTCAAGAGGGTGAAATCACAATTTGTGTTCTGGGTACTTGTCTAGCTCTTCCTGATGCTTTCCCAAAGCCATTCCTTGAAGGGGAATAGAAGGTGGCAAAAGACTTTTTCCCCATAATTAGAACTAATTGACTGCTAAAGGGGTTTTGGCCTTGTGTCAGGTCTAATCCTGCACTACTTAGAATTCGTGAGACTGAGCCTGACCTCAGTGACAGGAATATAAATTAGAGAAGGTGTGCTGCTTTTGAGAGCTGGCTCTGGCCTGTGCCATGGGTGTGCTGCAGACTGGAAGGAGTTAAACCCAACTCGTCATGACTGCAGCAGAGTTGAGCTTTCAGCCCCTTGGAGCAGCAAAACCCTTGGCAGGGCTGTGATTGTCTATCCTGAGCTCTGGGTTAGACAAGCAGGACCAGTGGCAGAAATAGGAGGAGGATGCTGACACCCAGGCTGTTCTCTTGTCCCCTGTGCATGGACAAATGCACTGGAGGGGACAAGGGCACCTGAGCTGATGGTACCCAAGGCATCTTGAGCAGCAGGATGGCACCTCTTTGTGCCCCTCTGTGGCTGATGTGAGCTCTGAAAGCTCCCTGTGTGCTCTGCAGAGTGGCAGTGTGGCCTCTGCTGTCCCCCAGGCTGGGCTGAAGGCTCTGAAGTTTGCAGAGAAACATGCTGCGTCAGGCACAGCCGGGCTGGCCCCACATAAAGTCAATACTTGGATGAAAACAAATAAAATCTTAGAGTACGAGGCAGAGGCTAAAGAATGCCTTCACCTCTTTCCTTCAAGCGACTATTTTGTTAACTTGAAAGACTGCACGGGCGATCTTACTCCATTCTTTCTCTACAGGTCAAATACTTGTCATAGGAGACACCCTAGTTAATATTAAACTAAAAATTAATAGATTAGATAACTATTACATGCTTTTAGTGCCAATTAATTTAATAGCTGGGTTCTTGGTAGGTTTTTTTTTTTAACAAGGTAAGAGAATATAGCAGCACGGTTTACTGTGCCTGTGTGAGCTCTCAGATAGGTCTTTTGTGATACAATTACCAGCAATTGATTGGGCTGACACGTGTAATCCCCTCTGGATCGCCCAGCAATATGATGTCAGTAAGAAGTCCTTCAAACAGGGCTATTAAAAAGCACATTAAACAGGTCCTTATTGTAAGCTTTATGCTAGCTTATGCTAGAATAACAGCGATACGGTGGTATTTGTTTGAAAAAGAAAGGATTATATGGTCTTTGTAAAATGAGGAATTTAGTATTGGGGAGGGGCAGTGGGATGGTGATTTATTTTTTGTTTATGTTTCTCTGAATCCTTTGATATGTCGACTTCTGTCACTAACCATTAGGCCACTTGCAATTTCTTGTATCAACGAAGATGAAATACATACTGCCTCAAATAATTTATGTCAAATGTTGAAGGGCATAGATGGCAGTGCATATTGTGAGATTATGATGAGAATTGAATTGGGGTCTTCAGGATTCCATCAGTAATTTATTGTTAAAGAGCAGTCATGAATCATTCTAGCTTTTAATTGTCATGCGGACTCACTTTGCTTTCAGCTAGTGCAGGAAACAAATTGTGAAAATAGAGTGATACCTCAGAAGAGAGGCACTATGACACTTGGTACTTATTAATATTTCTCCAAGAGTGCCATGTCATCTATTGGGTGAAATTTTGGTGTGGAATTGAAAGGGATGCTTGAAAAAACTTGAGCTGATACATATATATATATATATATATATATATATATATATATATATATATCTCACCACCCCCCCTTCCCCCACATTACAAGTACAGGATAAGAGTAAGTAAGATTTGTGTACCTTACAATAAAGGACTCTGGAAGACTTTGCAGCATAATTTAGGCGTCAGCTCTGAAATGAAACGAAGCATTCTGATTTGTTTGTAATGCACCAGTCTCCCCGTCATCCCTCTTCACTCTGCTCTCTTTTATCTCACAGTGCCAAGGTAACCCTCTGAAATGGTTAAGAAATTTCTGTGTATGTATTACACAGACATGCTTTGTTAGCTTGTGCTGCTTCACACAGTGAGAAATTTCACTGTTAGCCTGTATCTAGTTGTAGAATATCTTCAGAAAATCAAAGCTATCAGCAAGATGATATAAATTATTTGCAGGGTCTGGTTTTCCTTCTGCTTTAATATCATGTAATCAAAGGACAGATTACTCAAAATTACTCATCTTGAGTGCTCCAGTGTAGTCATCACAGCACTCCTCTTTGACTACTTCACAATTTCTCCTAATGCAAGAGTTAGGGGGAATGGAGTGTAACTATAAGAAGCAAGTTTAAGATATACAAATAGAAGGGTGTTTATTTTAGGAAGCATGGTTAAATTTTGGTCCCACCTTGACAGTGAAATTTGTGGTAGCCAAAAGTATAAACTGTAAGAGAATTTGTGAAGAATAGTTGCTCTGGTGACTATTAAGCTATTTCAAAGAACCCATAATTCAGAATGAGCAGGAGGATGAATTATGCCAAGGAAGAACTCTGTATTTGATCTATCCATACAATATTTACTAACTGACCACCGTCAGACGCAGGATACCAGGCTAGACTGATTTAATACAGCGTGGTAATTCTTATGTCCCATGCGACCTGAAGAAAACTCATAAAGATTTGTTATTATGAATAATGAAGGGTGTTCTTTCTCTGCTACTGTCACTAAAAAAAAAATACTGCATCACCCTGCAATGCTTTTGTTACATAACACTATGCATTAAATACTTTAGGTGACTCTGTCTTGTGCTCCTTTGCTCTGACTCTCAAAAAGCAATGTTCAACCAGTTGCCTAAATCCAAAAAATGAAACCCAAGACCGTTACACAGCTGTTGCCTAAGATACAACTGATTGAAAGCAGCCAGCCACCTAAATTTCCACACCTGGGAATGTCAGAAGCACTCTGGAGTTAATAATGATATCCAGCAAGACACCTTACTTATATATGGTCTCAAGCCCAACCTCACAGCAAAGCTCACCTTTTTCACATGCTGTGAACATGCCCAGTTGATGGAGAGTCGTGCAGGGCACAGCCCACCTAGAGGAAGAAGTAACACTGACCTTATTCTAAACCTCAGGGGCTCAGAGGCTCACTTAGAGCACTAGAAAACACAAATTGCAAATTGCACTTTTAAGGCATGGCTCCCTGCAGAGTCACAAAGGTGATGATTTGAAACAGGGAACAGAAATGTTGGTTGGGGGGGGAAATTCTGGGGGTCTCTCATCCAGTCTCCCATGAGAAGTGGGACTGTTGCCAGCTGGGAATGAGTTCAGCCATGGCTTTAGCAGAGTCTTAGAGCTGCTGAGGACAGAGTTTTCACAACCTCTCCAAGCACCTGTTCCTGTGCTGCACCTCCCTTCAAGTGCACAATTTCCACAATGTCTGACTAGAGCTTGCCAAGCTCCAGCCCGTGTCCATTGTTCCTTGTTGTGTTGTCTAGCACCACTGAGAGGAGTTTGGCTCTGTCATTTCTGTAACTCCCTGTCAAGTAGATGTTATACTGCCCCTTATCCTCTTTGCCAGACTAAATAAACCCAACTCCTTTAGCCTCTCCCTCTGAGTCATGCTCTCTTGGCCCTTGACCATATTGTCAGCTCTCTGCTTGGCTTTCTCCAGGTTTCCCACCTTTTTTGTGAGCAGTCCCTGTGCTCATGCTTCTATAGCAATGTGCACACAGTGCTGCCCAGGGCATGGCTGGGGAGTATTCTGTGCTTTTTGCACAGGTCTGTGCCATGTGGGGGAAACTCATAACTTAATTGAGACCCCTGTTTTTACCAGAGATTAAAAGAGCAAAAATTAGCACCTGGGAAAGCATCTGTCTAAATCCAAAATGAAAGTGCCTGGGATGCAATATTTAAGAGTGATGGCACTGGTGATGATAAAGCTGACTTTTCCTGCCCTTGGTAAAATATGTTGCTGTGGTGCATAATGCTGAGGAGTCACCTTTGCTATCACAGGCTTTATGTTCATAATACTTTATGATTTTATTCTTTAAAACACTTACCTTTTGGCAGGGTACCTAAGCTACACAAGTAGATGTTATTCCAAGACCTGACACATTTGCTGACTGAGCCAACAGCTGTGCGACACTGATGAAGTACAAAAAGGCAAAATAAGCACCTGTGGGCATTTCTCTGTTTCAGTCTTGGCAAATTAATGCATCAGGATCCTTCACTGGCACTTGTAGGTGGTGTTACAAAGCTGTTCTCATGCCATTGTACTGAAACAGCTTACAAAGATTTACTCACTGATGTGTTAGGGTTGGCTTTTGAAGATGTGCTATTTGCAGCAGAATCTGGATGTGAGGGTTTCTGTGATTAACAGATCACAGTAGCTATTTGTAGTGACAATAGTCTGTGAAAAGCCACTCAGGGTTGTGGAATCATAGAATAGTACAATAGTTTAGGATGGAAATGTCCTCTAAGATCATTGAGTCCAACCACTTATCCACCACTTATCCATCCCCCTCTAAACTATGTCCTCAGGTGCCACATCTACTCTTCTTGTAAATACCTCCAGGGGTGGTGACTCCACCACTGCCCTGGACAACTTGTTCCAATGCCTGACCACTATTTCAGTGAAGAAATACTTCCTAATATCCAATCTAAACCTCCCCTGGTGCAACTTGAAGTAATTTCCTCTTGTCCTTGTTTCTTTGAAAAAGAAATCAAACCCCCTCTTGCTACAGCCTCCTTTCAGGTGGTTGTAGAGAGTTACAGGGTCCCCCTGCAAGCCTCCTCTTCTCCAGCTTCAGCTGCTCCTCATAAGATTTATTATATAACAACAAACACCTTCACCATTCTTATATCTGGTTCATAGGCTCAATAATTTATTGTATTCTAATGTAACAAAGTCCGGGTTGAAGAACAATTCCTGCTACACAGATAGACTGAGTAAAGTAGTGAGGATCTTCTCAATACCTATGTCCTGTGTGTTCCCAGCCTTCCCAATTCTCTTTTGCAAAAGGTGTAGCTGACCTTTCTGTGAGTACAGGGGACACCTGTGTGCCCATGTTGCCACCCCAGTGTGTATCTGTAGCTAAAAGTAAGGTTTTCAGGAGATGGAGATGATGGCTGAAATGCCTTCAGAAGGTTTTCATCATCACTTTCCTTTCAAAGACCTGTGGGTCTGATAACAGAGGAACATCTTTTACAAATGGAAAGCCAATTCTGTCACCAGCAGATCCCCAAACTGCAGCTGGCACAGAAGGAAAAAAAAATTTGTCTCTTGCCAAAGCCCCATGGCATTGAGTGCTGAGTTGTCCTGGGCTGCCTATGTGTGATTCACGTGGGAATTATCCCTCTGCATGTGTCTGGAGCAGGCACACAGCTGCAGGGATGCAAGAACTGCCTCAGCTCCCACCAAAGCCCATGGGAGCTGGGGCTGAGCTCAGCTCCTCCCGGGCTCAGAAAGGAGTAAAGCATCTCTCCTGCCAGCCCTGTGCACTGAGATGGACTGTGCAGGCCCACATGGAAGAAAGGGTGCTCAGAGCAAGACAATTCATCTCCATGATGTAATGCAGACTGGGGGAAACAACAATAAAAAAAGGAAAACGCTGAAAACAGAGAACCGGAAATTGCTTATAGGCAGCACGGGAGCAATTCAGGAGCCAAAATATAAGCACAGAGCATCATTTTCAATGCCTGAGGCCACCTGAGATGCACACAGGAATGGCAGATCTGACACTTGATCTATGAAAGACCTGCTCCCTTCTGGAGCAGCAGCTGGGGGCCAGATGCGACACCCTAAGGCATCAGCAATGGCACTAGACACATATGTTTAGGCAGCTGAATCCCGCCCCGTGCTTCCAGACTTGTGATGAATAAACCTCCTTTTCATTGTCTCAGACTCAAATCCCAGGTTCTTGAGGTGCTTTCCCTAGGGCTCAGCAGTGTGTGGTAGCAGCAAATTTCATTGGTTTAACTTGGATAGAGTTGTTACAGCCCTTTGTTATGTATTTTTAAAATTGCTTTTAGGCTATAAAATCATGGAGCGGTTTCTGCTTTCATAGGCGCTGCGCATAATTCAGGTGAGACCAAAGGTTTTTCCTCACCACAAGATGTTGATGTGATTGCTCCAAATCCCATCTCCTTTGAATACCTATTCTGTCACAGCTCCCCATTAGGGTCCTGTTGTCAAATAGCCAGAATTATCCTGAATGATGGTGGCTGCAGTTGTTGTCTCAGATAGTTAAATGGAAGCTTAGAGCTCATAGGAATATTCTGCTTTTAATTGAACTGCACAGATCTTAATATCTCCTTGCATTTTTCCAGGATATTTGGTGAGGAAGAGATTTGGCAACTGCTTACATCATGTTGAGGGTAAAGAAGACAAGGAACTGAATTATTTGTATGTGTCAGCCTGATGTGTGAGGAGGGAAACATTGCTCCCGTTTGGGTCATGTGGTAGCTTTTTATGGGAATAATTTAAAGAATCCACCAGAAAAAGAAAGTTTTCCATGAAGGGCATATTTTCACTGCATACCTCTGAATGTGGAGGTTCTGGCTGTCTTCCAATGTGATTGCACAGTGCTGACAGCTCCTGAAAATGATACAGGTTTTCGGAATGAGACAAGGACTAAAACATTTAGGTGTTTCCTGGGCTGATATATTAACATGTAAGTAGACAGTTAGAAAGTTATACTATAAACTTTTTTAAACTCTTGCTGGTCACTTTCTTTAACGATGACCTAAAGAAAAGCTGAGTGGGGATAACTTGTAATACGGTGTTATACCAGGCTTTTTCCTTTTCTCAGCATTTAGAGGGTACATCAGGAAGATGAGCTGTGATTGGGGAAGAGAGACGGGAACAGGGATGGGAGAAGAATTTGAGAAAAACGTTTGAGGTTCAAAGGACAGGCATCAACTGCCTGCCTGTCACAGATGTGGAGAGATGGAAACACTGGCTGTAGGCTGTGTTGCATTGCAGGAAAAGACTAATTGACAGTCATGAATTTTGGAATCTAATTTTTAGTGAGTGCGAACAATAGTCAGAGGGTATGAGAGACACAAAATATTTACAGTGCCCTCACTGTCGACTTTTCCCTGCACTGTCTTTCTGATGGGCACAGTCTGAACTGTGGGTCATGCATGGGGTTAAATCTCAAGGTGTTGCATTTGAAATCCCTGTTATACAACTGAATCTCATGCCCAGTATGGACTGCTCATACCTGCTGCTGACAGGCTTTAGAGAGTGTAGCAGACAACTGATAGTGAGCAGGCATTTAATAAGTTCTCAAAAGTATTTCCAAGCAGTTTTTGGAAAGCTTTGTGTTAACTTACTGAACATATGATAATAGAAAGGAGTAAAAGTATTGACATCCGTTCAAAATGATTCTATGATGCTGTATCCTTTAGTATATATTCCCACCTGAGCTGAGGTTGTTCACATATCCCACTAGCTTTCTACAGAGCCTAAGGAAAACAAAATCTGGATGCTCCAAGCTTTCTCAAGGAACTCATGGTTCAGGAGCCCTTGTATCCATCCGCAGTTGCAGCTGCTGAACCCACAGCTGATAATCCCCTTGGCGTGAGTGAAACAGGGAATGTGAAGTTTAGCATGAAGTTGGCACTCACACACAGCCCTCATGTGCCCAAGTGCTTTGCTACTCAGCAACTGAAGGAGAGCTTCCAGCTCCTGTTTATAACCATGCTCTGAGTGCTTTGATGGGCCAGCTCTCATGGCAAGCAATTTGTGGTTGCTTGTCCTCACTGAGCAATTTTACAGAGAGGATTTCAGCACAAGTTCCCTCTAGAACAAACTCCTACCTCTGGGCTCTGTAGTTCTAATGATGACAAGATGCAGTTTCATGACTTCTGTAAGTGAAACTCTGTGCAGGCAGCTGCTGAAAGGAGAACTTTGTCTTTTCCTTTCTCCAAATATGAATTTCTGCTGCCTCCTTTGTACCCATACTCATGCAAACCCCAGGGAGTGTTGAAAATTGCCCTGCTTCCCCAACTGATTTTAGGGAACTCATCAATTTCATCACTTGCATGCATGGATGATATCCTGGCTCTATGGCAGCAGTCAGCAGTAGGGGATGAGAGGGAAAGGAAGAAAGGAAGGCAGGAAGGCAGGAAGGCAGGAAGGCAGGAAGGAAGGAAGGAAGGAAGGAAGGAAGGAAGGAAGGAAGGAAGGAAGGAAGGACCATGACACACTGATCCAGTGCACTTGCTGACCTTGTGTCTGGTACAGCACTGCCAACATTTTGCACTCAAAATAGGGAGGGTGGAAATAATCAGGCCACTCAGTTCTGTGGTGTGTTCAACCTCACATCTTCATTTAAGCCCTCCTGATGTCATTCCAGTTCCTGTAGGTGGCTACAGAACACAAGTGGCTGGAATCACCTGTTCAGGACTGGCATTGGAAACTGGAGGCTAAACTGAGGAAAGTTGCCACTTACCCTCCAAGCCCTCACATTTACCCATTGTCTGCAGTGCTATTTTGGGGTTGCTGGAAATCTGGGCTACCCTGCAGAACAGCTATGATACTTTTACGCTTCTCACTTACTGAAACTTTCCTTTTTACCAGACGTATTAGTAGGCTGGAACTTCAGTAGTTTTAATTGCTTGACCTTTTGGCACATTATGTGTAGATGTGATCTTTACAGTCACACAGGAAGGCAATTTCAGCTCTATTCTGAATATTCTGAATACTCTGCTTTATTCTCTCTTCATTAAGGTTTGACGTACTCCTGATTGATCCCCGTATAACCAAAAGAATATAGAACTCATTATAATGGGAAAGTTTTAGGTGTGGGCTGCTGAAAAAGTTCCTTTTTTGTTGCTGTTTTTTTTCTTTAGTGGTGCCTTGTGTACACTGGCTATCTAAGGGGATGGCTCTGTCTGCAAACTGTCTTGTTAACAGATCTATTAATAGCAGATCTAATAAGCACAGAGAGGGCTGGTTCAGAGCACATGTCACTTTGGGATCAGCCATTGAGCAAAGTGGTGCACACTGGCTTTTCCTCCTGAGATGATGAGCTCCCTTAGAGCAGCCAGGAGTGCCATTGTCACACCATCCATCAACTGCCTTCCGCCCCTCTTAGCTGAACCCATGAATTAAGCAACTGTGGTTAAAAAGCAATAAAATTAAAAGTTGTAATGGGGAGACATTGACAAAAGGGTTACAATGCGCTGGCCATATATCTTTTAACTAGCTAAATATAACCATGGGTTTCCATAAGTTCAAAGAGTGGTGGCCTGGAGATGAATACAACTGTTCCAATTGAGTTCTGGGCTAGGAGCCAGAAGTTTGTTAAAACACCTTAGAACATGCTTATTCCCTCTTAGAACATTTTTTGGTACTTGCTCCATTAGTATGGATTTTATTTCCCCACCAAACGAGTTCTCTGCCTTTGAACCATAAACAATAATGGCACATCTGTCTCTAGGCTGCTGCACTTTGAAAACCAATGCTGAGGACACAGAGGGGTAGATTTTCAAAGGGCTGCGTGGGAGTTTGTACCAGGAGTCTAGCCAAATATTTTTCACTCATACTCATCCCTGAGCCTAACCTTTCCTCACTTGTTAGAATGGCTCTGTTTGCTCTGCCCACACTGGGACATTTCAGACAGCTTTTACCTCCAGGGACAGAGTTTCAGCTGGTCAGAAAAGCCTATAAATAGGGTTTTACTAATGACCTTTAAAATCTAGTGGTGGATCTTCCCTCTGATCTCTTTTATTCTACTTTTCTGGCTTTGTCTGTGTTTATATGTGATTCTCATTTTCTGCTGAATTATTTACCATTAGGCCACGATGCAGCTAAAAATCCCTGACAACACTGAGACAGGTGGTGTGAAGTGATTGCTGCCTAAAAGAGATTGCAGCTCAAAAGTGCATCAATGCTCACTGTGCCCACCTGTTTTCTGTGCAGGGGAGTTTGATGGCAGCCTCGTGGGAACCAGACAATTTTGTGCTGCCTTTATAAGGCCACTGTGATTAAGCAGCAGAAAAACCAGTGAATTAAAAAGGCCTCCTTGGGTCCTTTGCTTGTATGAACCAGCATTGCTCTGTCCTGGATTCCTTAGAGCAAGTGATCTAGCTCTGAGGATGCTTCCCCTCTGGCTGAGAAGGTAAAAGCATAATGCTGCAAAAGCATAATGAGCCATTACACAGGGACACGGGCAACTTTCTGTTGTAAAAATGGGCCAAGCTGCTGGGAATGGCTTTGATTTTTAGGTTTTCTCTTTCCTTTTTATTAATTATCTCTGCTAAGAGGAACGTATATTTTAACATATTTTTGTTATATTCCAAATGTTCAGTATGTTTTTACTGAATGGCTCTCCACTTTGGAAAGATTTGTGCTGAAAGTTTGACCCATTAATAACTATCTCACCGTGTTTCCATTCAGATGCAGCACATGGATATTTGCTATAGCACAACAAACTCCCCTTCTAGTTACTACTGTTCCAAGCCTTATTTGATTTTGATGCACTACTTGCCATGGGGGTGTTATCATTTTTTCATAGTTGAGAATCTACTTTGATGAAATCAGCTCAAGTTCTATCTCTGGGTGGTTTCCCAGGAAAAATCTTTTGGCTACTAACAATCTTCCATTTAGAAATGTTTGCTGGTTGAATTCAATTAGTGTCCTTAGAAACTTCTTGTCTTTAAAGATAGCATCATTCCAGGGTTTTCACTGCTGGATCTCAGGCATCTTTCTGTGTTATGGAAGGTTGAGGCCAATAGAAACCACTTATTGAAATCTTGTTCCTTTTTCACAGAGGCACTATGGTGTAAGGAAAGAAAAAACTTGCAGATCAACAAGCCAGTCAGGGTGGAAATGACCAAAACCTTGAAAGGTGTTTTCATGCCAAAGGAAAGCTCTGGATTCATAAACTGCATGGCACAACAGAGGTGTGACTTGGTAAAGCTGGATCATGCTTCTGCAAACCTCCTACTGAGGAAACAAATGCTTTTGTGAATAGTGTTTGGCATGAATAATGAAAAAAATCTGAATCCAAACACTTGCAAAGTTCACTCAGGAGCTCCTAGTTCCTGGACGGGAAAGGATGTGATTGCTTTGATTGCTGCACACTCTCACACAATCTGCATTCACCTCCTTGGGACCAGAGAAACACCTCAACTCTGTCCCATTCCACTCTTTGTGTTACAGCCCCCTGTGCTCAGAGGTTTTCACATGTGTCCCATATGGTAGATGATATAAGATGGTTTAAGAATTGTTCCAGTCATTTACTCTCAAATATTTCCAAATAGATCCTCTACTTTTTTTGAGTAATAGATACATCTATCATTAATATGTAAGAATGGATAATGAGCAGACCTTCAAATGCATGAAACCCTCAATTTTTTTGATGAGAGAACTCATTATATCTCCCTGTTATTAAATAAGTTCCATAACAATATTTTAATATGATTAAAGATGCCTCATTTCTTAAGAACTCGGGAAATTAATCTGGGCAGGGCATTAATGTAGTGGGGAAGGAAGGCATGTGAATCTTTTTTTTTAATTATTATTATTAGTTTCTTTCTTTGCTACTGGTTGTATCAGTGCCTTATCAGTTAAGTGCAGGAGCTTAACAATGGGTTCTCTCAGCAAAGCCCTCTCTTTTTGCTGGGTGAGGTTAAAGAACAAACACATTGTCGTGAGCTTTTAAAAGCTTGATTTCAATTACATGGTAGTAGGGCAAAGCTCTCAAACACACAAAACTTTGACTTTGTAAAGATTGTGACCTCCCAGGTACACGTGCTTTAAGGAGAAAAAATGTACTTGACATGTCCCACTGCTGTTTCCACTCACCAGGAGCGGTGTGTTTCGGGGAGAGGGGAGGGCAGGAGGGAGCTGTTCGACGTGGGATGGAGGGAAATCGTTCCTCTGGGAAAGCAAAGCTCTTCTGTTTGACTAGAAAGAATTTAAAAGATAAATATATCCCTTATCATGGAATGATAAACAACAAGGTCCAGGAAAGACTCTTTGAATAATTGAGTCTGATCTCCTGCTTTTTTTGCAAGACTATTTGACTTTGCATTCCTATTAACATCTTATAGGACTTAGTCTTTCCTCCTGTTTGTTTGTGGCAGTGCCCACAATGTTAGAGGCGCTTTCTAGGCTTTCAGGAAGGGCTGATGCTTTCAGCCTCTGGATGGACAGGCAGAAAGACAGAGGTCATGGCAGAGGAGCAACAAAAGGACTTTTCTATGCAAACTGACACCTGCTGTGGCTGGTATGGACTTCATAAAGGGGCTGTTTTCCCTTATATCACTTTGCCCTTCAATTGCCTGGAAGTGGTGCCCATGCCAACTCTACAGCATTCACCCTGGGCTGCCTCTGTCCCCAGCCAGGCTGGAGCTGGCTAAAAAAGGAGCATAAAACTGAGTGTGGGACACTGCAAGATGTGCATGCCTGCCCAACAGGTTTCCCACCTGTAGGGGGATATTTTACAAGGCTATTTGGAGAGGTAAGATGTCCAAAGAAAGCCAAAGTCTCTGCAGTCCTACCTGTCTTCTGAAAATCCACCCTCTATTTTAACACACAGAAACTGATAAGGCCACACCAATGGCACTGCCCATGGCACTATCAGTGCTTCAAAAGAAGAAAAACCCAAAACACAAAGCAGTGCTAAGTATTAAAATGAATTGTTTTTCTCCACACTGAAATTCAGTTTTCCTTCTCAAGCCTTCGATAGAACTTTGCCTCTAAGTCAGTTGCAGGGAAATTAAATAGCATTCCTAAACATAAAGCAAAATGCCTAATCCCCTGGCCTTTCATAGCTTATCCTGTTCAACACATCAGCCACTCTGGAAAGTTGTATCAGAGACATAAATGCAGCCTATGCTGCTTTGGATGTAAAAGTAAAGTGAAAGACACAAAGCAATATGAAACTGCTTGAAAAAGTGTTTTATCTGCTAGGAAACACAGCAAGGCTCAGATCAGCTGCAATGATACAGAAGGCCATAGAATATTCCCAGAAAATGATGCAGGTTGATCTCTGATGGGTTTGCAGTTCTGGTTTCACATCTGTGTACTCTTGGTGCAAGGTTCAGGCTCCTGCCCACCCTCCCTGCTGTAAGCCCCTCTGGGGTGCTACTACAGCCCTTGAGTGGGCTGCTCATATTCAGGGGGTCAGTGGATGACTGCACCACGTTGGATGTCTCTTTTTATGGCTTTTTTTCCCCCCTGCCTATAGCAGCTCAGAGGTAACTTGGTGTTGTGCATGAGGGGAGTGGAAAGAGTTAAAAATCTTTCTCATTTTAATGCTAGGTCCACTATTTGTGTGAGCAGGAGCTCTCTATCAGGGCTGGGCTTTGTAATGTATTCCATCTATTGATAAGGAGGCAAAATAACATTTCTAAATTGTTCAGGGTGTTTGCAGAATGCCAAGGCACTCCAGTGGCCTTCCATACAGAGCCCTGCTGATGATAAATCATGAGATATTCTAGAAGTGCCTATTTGCTTGTGGAAATATCTGAAATACTGGAAAGCTCACAGATTTCCCAAGGTAGGTGAAGAGGCCATTCAGCAAATTTTCCCTCTACTTGAAATGCAGTTTTCGAATCATTTAAATCCTAAGTACCTAATGAAAATACACCGTAGTCCCCACGGCGTCCTGCAGCGATACCCTCCAGCCTCAGCTCAGGCAGCCCAGCAAATAACTCCACATATTACTTTGCACTAGGTGATTTTAGTCTGCAGCACATTCTGTTTGAACCACACGCCTATAAATGCCTTCAAAGGAGGGCAGGAGCCTGCCCACTGCGGAATAAATGCAGGGACAGAACCTCCTGTGCAAATATTAGTGCTCAGCATCCAGTGTAGCCCCAGCGATTGTGTTCCTAACACATGTACAATTCAGATGGAAAGGTTATGTGCAGTACATGGACGTGTACTGACATGGCCCATGTGTTTCATGTGGAAGCACATTCACTGTCCTAGAGTAAACGTTGTCATCAAAAACCACCTCGTTTTCCTAATATTATTAATGCGAAGGACTGACAGGAAAAAAAAAATCAGATTTACCTGGAAAATGAAAAAAGGTTCACCTAATTCTTGTGGAGGTTATTCCCAAAATGTTTTCCTAAGTTTCTATGCTAAGAGGCAGCTATGTCAATAAATTACTGAGAAGCATGAGTCTCCCTGCAAGGAGTCAACATTGTGGTTTGAATGTTCCTTTGCAAGAGAAAAGTGGAAATACTGCAAAAGGTATCTGTAAGATAACCTATCAATTAAGAAACCCTTTCTTAAGTCACCCTGCAGGCTTGCTTAAAGCTCTGAAGCTTAAAGGTTCTATCCCTTCTAAAATGCTTAAAGTGAAATATATTTTGCAGTGATGTTAATGGCAAATTGGTCATTATTTCCGGTAGTCCTAGAATGCCATAATTACCCTGTCCCACCTTTTTCTTCATCACACTATAGCTGTGTGCAGTATTTAAATGCTGAGACCTTCAAAATTATATTTATTTTTCTTACTGCTTGTATTTAATGTATCACTGGCATAGCAGCCACCACTATGTGCAGCACTGGGATGCTGAATAAAAGGCAGCAGTGATCCTGTGAGACTGCAGCATGCTGTCTGTTTACATATGAAAGCAGGTTCAATATGCACCACATTGTGGCAGCCCCATGATGCCTCTCTTCGTCGCTTGTTAGTCCAAGAGCCTCCTCACTTTCTCAGAGCTACTCCTTATGCATATGCATAACTCCTCATAATAATGCCATAAGGCTGCTAATCTATTCTCCTTCAAACCCCTCCTCAAAACTCACTTTTTCTGTGGTGGCTGGAAAACATCTGACAATAGCCCAGCAGCTGGTGTGCTGCTTCTTATTCCACTGAAGAAGATAAATATGCTGTTATCCTGACTGCTTTATTTCCCTCTTCGTTGTATCCACCTGTTGTTTTCGTCCCATGCTAAAATGGTGAGGTTTTCAGAGGAAAGACTGTTAGGATTTTTAATAAATACACACGTGTCACCTACCGTGGCAGGGTTCTCAGAGTGGCGTCTCTCCTTACTACCACAATACGAATAATTACAGACATATTGTCTGAGCAATTTTATACTCTTTCACAAATAGGACATCTCTTATTCCTTCCAAATACGTTTGCAAAACATTTTCCTTCCTGCTATGTTTGCATCAGTATCTGCTCTGCCCGTTGCAGCCAAGAAGGCAGAAAATACGAGTCTTTGGAAGGAAAGCAGAATATTGTCTTTGTATATGGTGAGGTACAGCATCCATTGCTGTAAATTTGGGATCTTCACAATCCCTTCTTTCTTTTCCTTGGGTCCAGCCTCACTCCCTCCCTCTGCCCCCATCTCTCCAAGCATTTCCTCCCTGGCTGCAAGGCAGGAGCTGCAAATACCCTCCAAGGCAAAGCCTCTCCCTTCCCCAGCACAAGATGAGTGGCACAGGAGCAGCTCCTCCAACACAAAGCCTGGTGTCTTTGCCAAAAGGCCCACGGCAAATTCAGTTTGAAGCAGCATCAAGGCACACGTTGTGTGCAGGGTTTATTCGTGGCTGGGTAGCCCCTCTGCTGCCAAGGTCCAACCTGCATGCAGACCTCATTCCTCTTCCAGTCTTGTCAACCCCCATCGGATAATAATTTCTACACTCTCTCAGAGTGGATGTTTATTATGGATATTCAATGATGATTTGTTTTTGAAATTTCTACATCATAGTGTTATAACATAATGTGAGGCTCTCAGTGCTCAGTTGTTCAGAAAAACACTTCCTAGTCCACCTCTTTGCAGAGGAGAGTTTGAAGCTTCCACTTCTGAGAGAAGACAGCAAACACAAGAAACAGCATGCTGTTATTAAAACTGAGTTATCTTTGGCCTATTTCATATTTCATATGACAACCTAAATGTACTCTTGTGCTTGAAAAAGCCGGAAGAGTGAAATACCATTTTTATTTTCTCATTTCTACAATTTATTAGTAAAATCTGAAATTTTCATTAGGCTACTAAAGCAAAAAATATGGTATCTATCTAGCATTTTTTGGATAACAGCTGTTACTGCAATTAGTAATAATTAAGCAATTTAAAAAGAATTTCTTTTGCTGTCTAAAGTGGACCATTGACTTGAAGAAGTTTTTTGTGGAAAGCCAACTATAAAATCTGTTTTAAAACTGAAGATGCAGATGCTTTTGTATTTGTCCAATTTGAAACTGCATGGATCGTGTGACTTTTATGACTAGTCACAAAGGAGCAAAATAACCCAACAAAACAGTTTGAACAATCCAAGAATAAATAGATATTTTTAATCTGAAGGGTGAACAGTCATGAGGAAACTGCAACTGGAGGCTGAAAACATTAACTGGATAACTTATAAATCATAGGATTTATACTCATCATAGGATGACATCTATAAGATTGATGACACATTTGCAAAGGGTCCAAAGAGAAAAAGAAAAGCTTAATTTTGCAGTCTTTTAGGCTGCTCCTAAGTAATTGAGACGGCCTTTGGAGTGTCCCAACACATGCTGCAGCCCAAGTAGGTCCTCCCATTTAATCCAGAAGGCATAGGAGCAAGGCTGTTAAGAAGCTCACTGAGACTTTAAAAACATAGACTTAACAAGGAAGATGGAGGGAAATTCCATGGATAGGACTTCCCAGACTAGCAATGTCTGCTGGTGGTTCTGTGTGCCAGGAGTGAGTTGGGATCACCTTCTCTGGATGTCAGTTCAGTGCCCGCTGTGCCAAGGTACCCCCAGGGCCCTTAGCAGAGCAGCTTTCAGTGGGTTTGTGTTGGAGTGTGCGGCTCCCACGGACGGCACTCCAAGTAGAACTGAATCCTTCAGCTCAGCCCTATCTCGTAAGGGTTTCCCTGACTGTTCCCTGTGGATGTGAGCCTCTGCACCCAGGCAACACAGTCATGGGAGAAGAAGCTGTGCATCAGTTCTTGGCAGTGCTGTTTGAATGGGCATCCGCTTTCTTTTCTCATTTTTATTTTTCCCAATTTTCTCTACCTTGACTTGATTTCCGCCATTCCTTACATTCCTCTTTCTTTCCTGACCCCCATCCTACTGCTCCTCCTTGACTTGCCCTGTGCTCATCTTTGTTTTTGTGTCCCAGAACAAGGCCATTTCCCATCAGCAGTGGCTGTGGCATGACCTAAGGGAGCCCACTGAGGCTTTTCCCCCTCTCTACCCTTTCCTGCTGCTGGGAGGGGCTGCTCAGATATGCTTGGGTGAGAAAGCTGACCACTCACATTTCAGTAAAGGGACTCAAAGTGACCTAGAAATGCTCTGTGCTTTCTTGGATAATTTGCACTACACACGTGCTTAATAGCCTGCAAAACAGGCAGAGTAGGTCTTACCTACTGAAGAGGGAACTTGAGTGATTATTATGGAATCACTGGAACTATTAAATTCAAATGTGATGTGTTAATAACTTTACAAAGAAGAATTTGTAGTAGATTTGTAAGCCAGCAAGGAAGAGCAGATATAAAGTTGTGTGCACGAATGCAAATAGTTCTCATTGCTCTGTGGGTTATTTATTTTGCACTAATAGGCACCAAGAAAACCATTATCACCATTGACAGGAAGCCCTGGTGTGAAATAGCTGGTGATCAAGGTGAAAGAAACAGCACTTACCAAAGCACAAAAGACTATTATCTGTTGTGTGATAATGACCTTTGGGTTACTGGAGCTTGACACAGAGCCAAAAAGGGAGTGGACATTCTGTAGAGCTCACCAAGTCCAGGCTGACCAAGGGTCAGAAGGCTGTTGAGAGGTGAAGGTGATAAAAAGCGATTTCTGTGGTGGCCTGTTCACTTCTTGGTGTGCAAAATAGGACAGTAATGAATGGATGGCTGTGTGGAGGTTGTGGAAAACTTACCAAAATCATGTTGGTGGGGCTGTTATACCAGGGCCAGGCCAAGTGCAATGTCAGGACAGTTGGCAGTAATACTAACAATTACTATTGCTTGAAGGAGGAATGGGGGGTGATAAGAGCTCCATATTTCAAAGAATTGATAGTGTCCTTTTTTTTCCCCTTTGCCAGAATCACTGTTAGGACACTCACTTACCAATAGAATAGTTTGTCTGGGTTTACATATACGTGGGGCCACTTACGCAGCTATGCAGTGAAATTAAGTAGCACAATGTTGTATTCTGTGCAAACGCTTGATGTAAAGACTATGTAAAGCCTACCTTGTACTTAGATGCTGTTGAAATAATTTACCATGTCTTTTTTTGAAAGAAGAGAGAGAGAAAAAGCAAAACAAAATAATCTTGTGCCAGTAGGGAAAAAAAAAGAAAAAGCTTTCTGTCAGCTGTGGCACGTTTAAACACCCTAAATATTTCATCAGACACTGCACTTAGTTCAGTGTTTTAAATAAGATTTAATAAATAGGTGCATGTTCAGACTTGTACAGCCCTACTTTTGTCTGTAGTTGGCAATGTGCTGCTGTATGTGTTTGACTGCACAGTTAAGAATTTTAATTACTTACCTGTTCCATACAGACACTCATTCTCTTTTAACTGTTTATTAAAAAATAAAACCGAACCACTGTGCAAGAAATCTTCCACACACTGCAGCTGCACTGTTGTCAAGGGTAGGACCCTATTTTCTGAATGTACCCCCACATTCCCCTTGTCTCCTATTCCCAACATCCAGTCTCTGGAATTCCCACAGACCTGTGATGTTCATGTAACTGAGTCCTTTCCTTTGAATGTCTTTGCTGTTAATTTTACAGAGATGTCTGAGATTCTGCCATCTGCACACCCAAATGGATAGCACAAGCAGTGTCTGTCTTATTGTTAGGAAAACACAGCTGGAGATGACGGTCCTGTTTTTGTTTGTTTGTTTTATTTCCAACTTCTAGACCCATTTGGTAAAATAAATATTGAGGAGAATTGAACAAACTCATCAAAATTTGATTTAAGAGCCAACAGTGAGTTGTGTTACCAT
The DNA here is from genome assembly GCA_009812075.1 of Sialia sialis. NCBI lineage: Eukaryota > Metazoa > Chordata > Aves > Passeriformes > Turdidae > Sialia > Sialia sialis. The sequence continues at coordinate 8,269,076 of VRYO01002734.1, read as the reverse complement.
CTTTTTCTGATGGGCTGCCTTAGCAATGAAATAAAATAAAAAAAAGTCAGGATGAAAACTTTCCTTCATTTTAAGTTGGTGGTCAGTGAATGAGTCATGGAGCTTCACACCTCAGGAAGTTCATTCTCTGCTATAGAAGCAGCCTGGCTTAAACCAGATGCTTAATTTTTGGACACCTCAAATTATGGGGCATGAATATCATTCCAGGAGTACATTGACAAAGATGATTGTGGTACCAGTTTTTATGTCTCCACTCCAAGCTGACAGTATTGAACAGCTCTGCAATCTATACAAAATGGAGCATGGTTGGAGTCAATATATTTTGTAATTTAGCAACAGAAGAGTGAAGCAGAGAGTAGGAAGTTTTCTGACCTTTTTCATGAAGATGTTAATGTCAGACAGCCAGAAACTGTGTCTGTCCAAAAAAACAGCTGTATATAGATAAATATATGGAGAGGCATTTGTTTTCCAAATTACATCCTATTTGTTGTTTCACAGTTCAGAATGTATTCTGAGTACAACAGTTTAAAGGTGATTGATTACATATTTTTGTTTCTAAAACTTGGGTGCAAATGGAGTAGATGTATTGATTTGAGCCAAAAATATTACAGGTGATCTGTTGAATGTGTCTTTTGATAGGACTATACTCACTGTTGGATTTCTAGGTACATCAAAAGCATTGGAGTGAATCTTTAGGGACTGCAGTCTGAAGTTTCAGAAACACTTCTGTCATCCTGACATGTTCACCTGTGGATGTTCTGCTGACATGTCCTTTGTTCAGATGAGGTAAATGGGCCAGACCTTGTACTGTTGTATAGCTGAGCATCTCTTCTGAGCTTGTTGCTCTTTGACTTGAATGTCACAATGGTGTTGTCATGGCTTCAGGTCTGCTGGTTTTTCTGGTAAGGCAGGGTGGGAGGCCTTGCCTTTCTTCTTTGTGATGGGAAGATGTACTTTCACCTGGCAGATCTCAGAGCACGCAGTGCCTGGTTCTGGCCATGTGAGCAGGTGTGATGAAAGCACATTTGGGTCATGGTAGGTGGCTGGGGAGTGGTGTCCAGGTGTAGCAAAGTCGAATGGGCTCAGTCTCCTGCTCAGGCTCACGGACTGCAACTCAGAGCACAGCTTTAGAGTTCTGATGGTCTGCAACCTCAAAAATTTGCTTTGCCAGTGCCACCTTGGGAGACTCCATCATTATGGGCAGCATGGGAAAATGGTGCTCAAGTGGTAACACACAGAGTTAATGTGTGAGTGGATCCCACCTTGTCCGGATATTTCATTTTGGTTGGCAGGTTTTGCAAAGGTACCAAATGTATTGTTTGCCATTAGCCAATTTTAAAATGGACTTCAAATTTTTCTGGGGATGCTGCCACCAGGATTAAATTTAGTGTGTCTGGAATTGCAGTCTACTTACATAAGTGTTCACTAGAATGCAGCAGCCAAGTGTCTATAAAATGTCAATATCCACATTTTTTTGGTGCTACAACTTTTGTCAGTTTTGGAGGGCAGTAGACCAGCAGAAGAACATCCTGTTTTGTTTTCAAAGGATTGCTTCTAGTTCTTTTAATTTCCTACTGAAAACGAGAGGCTGCTTTGCTGAAAGCGAGAGTGGGAGGAAATGTGCTTATTTTCATCCTTTGTTGTTTCTTTCATTTGAGTGTTTTCTCCTCTTTCCTCTAGCTTTTCTCACATTTACTGCCTACCTTTACACTTGTTCACTTGTCAGAGAAAGATGTTGATATCCTGTTGGCCCATTAGCTATCTTTGTGCTTGATTTGCCAGACTACTTCAATATGCTTTAGCGCAATTGGGAAAGACAGCCTTTTTGTAAAATTTTTTTAAAAAAATATTTGCATTATGTTTTTCGTACTGAAGCTTTTACAGCAGAAATACTGCAAGTAATTCAATTCAAAAATAGCAAATGTTACCTTTGCTCCTAAACTCCTGGAAGCTTTACTTTCTGCTCTCTTTTCTCTTATTTATAGAAAAATATCAGAGGGAGCAGGGGAAAATCCTTGGGGAGAAAGAAGAAATCTCTTATTGATGATTTTTCTGGAGTGAGCATAGGCACTGTGAGCATCCTTGCCCCTTCCTTCATCCTCCATCCATTTGAATGCAGCAGATGGTCACATCAAGCCATGATAGAACAGCATTATGAGGTGGCTTAAACCAAAGCTATGAATTTATTTAGTTAGTGTCAAAGTTGGTCTGATAAAGACAAGTATTTATCATGAATGAGATGGAGAGAACAATTTATAGAAAGAAAGATAGAGCCTCAATTAAAACTTTTTTTTTTTTTCATGAGAACTATGGGAGCTTGTCATCATTTAAAGAAATGTATTTTCCCTAATTGGGTGTAAGACTTAGAACAAAGAGGGGAAAAAAAGCATTTTTGTGATACTTTTTCTACCACCTCCTTGCAGGCTGGAGACAGCATGTGAATGTTGCTCAGAAAAAACCCCTAGATTTCAATAGTGTTACTTTATCTAGTCACAAATTAGGTATCTGAGCTGTGTTATATCACTCCCTCATTGGCTAAAGGGGAGCGACAGGTGACATCCACTTTCAGGATCCTTGGCTGCTTCAAGTAAGGGCTTAATTTCCCTTTAGGATGTTTCCTTTTCCTTGGCTATACAAGACTGCTGAAGAGTTGTTTCATGCAACAACTTGCAGCCTCGAGGGAAATTCCTGTGGGTGGCCTTTGTCCACTTTATCTCCCAGCTCAGGTATTTGACACAAGGGATACACAGAAGAATCCCCACCATGTGTCCAGACTGAATGTACTAAGTAAGTGTGACATAAACTGCATGTTAGAGGGCCACTGTGACTTCATACTTGCAAGTTGTTACTTAAAATATCTTTTCTTCCTTTGCTCACAGTTTTATTCATATGCCTGGAAACCACTTGCAGCAAAAATTCAGGGGGCAAGTGTCAGAAAACTGAAACAAGATGGGACATTTTGCCAGGATAATTTTGCTGTATAAAAGTATTTTTGACAGTCTTTTTGAATAGTACAACCTAGAATAAAGTGGCCAAAGAATCATAGAATGACTTGGGGTGGGAAGGACCTTAAAAATCATCTAGTTTCAATCCTCCTGCACATGGCAGGAACAACTCAACTCCCACCAGATCAAGACCTGAGTCACAAGAATAAGAATTTTATATGATACCACTACACTTTTTAAGTGATCCTTCAAAACATTTTGCCTCTTTCTCTTAATATTGACGTACTGCTCCTACAAATGCTTTTCTAACTGAAAGTGCTATCCAAATGCTAATTATTCTTGTTCCCTGACTTTGAAAAGCAGACTTTCCTCAAATAGTCCATTGGGGAGAGTTTATTGTCTGTGAATGTGCCTTATAATCCTGGACCCCTCACAGCAGAAAAATGAAATCAGGTCTAAGTCCAATTAATTAATCTCAAATTTTTTTGTTCCCTGTGCCTCTTCCTTCTCTAGTCAGGTTAGGTTAGAACTATACTGGCATGCAGTGAATTTCACTTTGATTTTTTATCTGTGGCTTCTATAACTCCTTTGTTTTGCAGTACACAGCCTCTCAACATGCAGCAATCAGTGGTTTCAAGGAGTTGGATCCACAGAGTGCTTCCATGTGGATCCACCTCCTGAAAAGAATGTGTCTCATGAAGGGATCTTCCATCTCTGAGTTAACACTGCCCAGTTCAATCTCTGTGAATGTCTAACTCTTCAGTTATAAAAAAATAGAACTTGTTACAAAATGAATTTTATTTAAAAATAAATCTCTGGCCTTACATTCTTCTTGTCAAATTCAACCCAATCTTACCATTGGTTGCAGCCCTCTCTAAATTGCGTGAATGACCACAGTTGTACAAACCTTAAAACCACATTCTAGTTTACCCCTCTCACCCCAATATCTTCTCCCAGGGAGGGACAGAGGTACCCCAGTCACCAGACCAGTTTGTAGTTTTCCACTCTGACATATGCTACTCAGCAGACTCTATCCCTAATCATTATATTTCAGTGAAAATATTTTTCTATGAACTTTCCATCTTGTTAGTAGAAGGTGATTTCAGTAAAGCATTTGGAGATTCCTTTATAGTGAACTTTCAAATAAAAATTGATCTACCTCTTATGAATGAATTTGTGATTTGAAATGCTGTTGCCCAGGTTTTATTTTCAAGTTTAGTTGTTATACCATCTGCTTTAAGAGGCCTAGCATTGAGGTGTCAGAGATATTTCTTCTCTTTGCTTTTCTCTTCCAGGACATTAAAGGGCACTTTCAAGTTAAACTCATCTCGAGACTATGTGAAAATGAGAGTGTCTGATGTCTGTTGTAGGTGAGCTGACCAAAGAGATTGTGAGACTTCAAATTTATCTTTTTGTCCTGAAAGAGCAGAAGTCAGATCTGGCAATTAGAGTGAATTATGGTTCCGTTCCCAAACTGCCTTTTCACCAGATACACAAAACCCCCCTATGTTTATGTTTGCCACTGCTGTTTGGTGGAGACGAATGTTTCTTTAGTCTTTGTTTGCTTATGGGAAGCTTAAGGCTTATGCAAAGATTGGCACCTAAGTATAAAATAGTTTTCTGCACAGCAATAGCTCAAGGTTTTGAAGAGAGGTCAGCTTTTAGGCTTTACTTTAATTGTTGCTCTTGTAATCCCGAGATGCTGAATGTTTTTTTTAATGCAGACATGGGCTGAGTAGACAAAACTTATAAAACCCCCAGCTAAGCACGGTGCTAAGCTTCTGAATGTTTTCAGGAGGCACCTCAGGGAATGTGGAGTTACAGTAGCTTTTAGCCACTTGGTTTTGTAAAAATTTGGTATTGTAAAACTCATCTCCTGCTATTGAGGCTGAGGAACTCCTTGGGAATTAGTGGGACAATGGAACAGGGTTACTCTTGGGATCCTAAAAAGCAGTATCTGTTCTAAGGGAAACTCATAGCCGAGTTCCTTGAAATACAGAGAGGAATGTGGTTTGAAATGTTGGCTCTGAAGGCAACAAAAACAATTAGATGAAAGTTCTAGTTAATGTTAAATCTTAACTAATTGGTTCCTTGTTTTCCAATCTGCCTTTTTTTCTGAAACAACTGCCTGTGATACAGAGCCCTTCCTTCTTTTCTGTTGGGTTATTGTCTCTGTTAGAAATGTAGAATTTTGTTCTGAGCTTTACTGAAACTGGACCTTCACCCTTTAGAAGAAATACTTACAAAATCATAACAATGCATTTATTTAAATGCAATTGTCAGCATACAGTTGTCTTGTTAAAATCAGATCTTTAGTAGCCTTCTAAACACTTATGTCCTCCCTCTCTGTGGACTAAAGTTTCTTCAGTAATGGCTGAATTCAGCTGAAAAGATGGTTACCAGCTTGGTTGCGTCTTCCATTAACATCACTCAATATTTTGCTGCAGATATCAGCACAGAGCATTCTGAACACTGCACTGCTCCATTACAGCATTGAATCAAACCAATTTGTTTTGTTTCTTTTCCTAGTAAACTTGATTCCTGATTGATAACATCACCTCTCATCGGAAATTCTGACCATCCTTCGTGACTTGGGCTAGACTTTAACTGTTGTCATTTAGCTGTTTATTTTCTTTCTTTTTGAAGAAAGCACAAATACTCACATTTAGCAACAATTAGTGTATGAGGTCCTTATCTAGTGTTTGACTACAGGAAAGTCTAAGGAAAGCTGGCCACTATATCTGTCCTTCGTTTTCAACTTCACTGCATTTTGGGAGTCAGAGCATGGTCTTGTCTGACTGAAGAGAATAAAAAACCTTCTCAGCTCCCTGGTCTGAGGTTTGGGTTTGGTCCTGATCTCAGCTATGGAAATAAAGGATGAAATATCTCAGGAGAAGGCCTCGGCCTTTATTGAAGGCTGCTGCCAAGAGATGTAAGAATTAAGCTACAGTAATTTCATGATTATAAGCTGCACCTTTTTCATTGAAGAATCCAGCCTACCCCAGTGCGGCTAATCATCAAGTGTGGCTTATTTATGGACAAATCCCATGGTCTACCCAGCTACCCAGATGTGCGGCTTATAAGCAGGTGCGGCTTACAATTGTGAAATTACTGTAAATTCTTTCTTCAAGGGGCACAGTAACTTCTGTCTGCAAATGAACCTTCAGACACACTAAGGTGCAGTTTATTGTTGAGTCGCTCAATCCTGAACTGGCTGTACTATTTCTGTCTTTTAACTCCTGATATTTTATTCTCCTCATAAGGGTGAACTGTCTTAAGTAAGGCAGTAGCTTGGGTTTGGAAAGGAGTGGGATACAAGTGAATAAACCACTGTCCTGTGCTGTGCTCTATGTGTGCCCTGAGTGGTCTTATGGGTGAGTTACCAGCAAAAATAGTGCACTAAACACCAAGTTATTACCTCAAAAGGGGGAAACAGGCAGCTGGATTTCCATGAGTGTTTGGCTGCCTGACTTAGGCACTTACCAAGGGCTCAGCTTATAGAAAATAAGGCTCCTCCTGGATGCACACCCACAGCTTGGATCATCCTGTAGCCTTCTAACCTTTGAGGCTTTGTGCTCTTAAATCATCATATGACTTTTGGTACAACTCAGGCAGGTATTTTCATGCCTGTATTGTCTTGCTGCTTCCAGGAAATGAAGACATGTAGTTCCTGGCTGAGGCACAGCCTCCGTGAACACTCAAGTGAACTCAAATATCTTTGCAAATGTACAGATCCTCTGCAAATCTCACTACAACCTCGAAACTGTCAGCATTTCAATCATATTTGCTATCCTACTATTCAAACTAGTAGAAAATTAACAGATATGAACTTAGAGAAGGGTATCTAGATCAGCTTTATATTAGAAATTACATATCTGAGACTGCCTTGAAGCAGAGACTTATGAATAATCTATGACACTTTTTACTGTTGCAGAGCCAGTGATAGCTGAATTAATCCTCTCATATTTCTATATATACATAAAAAGCCTTAGCTTCTTTTCAGCCTTTATTCTTGCAGCAGTGTAGCAGGTATTTGAGTAAAGTCAGTGATTTTTCTTCCTGTCTACTTTAGAAAACAATACTCGTAGGCTCTTTCTTTGACTTAAACACATTCATTCTTCCTAAAGCTTTTAAAAGAAGCAGAGCTTTCAAGATCAAAGATGTTAATACAACACCTGTACTAACACTATATTCAGTGGTTATTGACCATTCTTTGTGATATTGTTTTATGCAGGTGCCTTTCCAATGTGCTCTTTAGAATGAGAGGGAATACAAAAAATAAGCATCTGTGTATCTTTTTATCACACTTAAAAAGCAGAGCTTTTTGATGAAAGCGGGGGAAAGAAAGCACATAAATATAATCACTCCTCTGCTCCTTGAGATCCAGGGTTGCAGGGAATCTTCAGATGGTTGCTCACATGATCATGAAATCACGGTGTATTCTGTAGAATTCATGGATATGAGCCAGGAATGAATATTTACTTATTGGCGGTGGCAAAGCGTGTCACTTGATAATAATTTTTTATTACTTCTTTTTAAAGAATGGGAATTGTCTTGCTGGGGAGCAGAAATAAATCCACACATCTTAGATTAACCATACAATTCAGCCTGGGGAATGTCTGGTGAAAGCTTACAGGAAGCAAGTAAGGGAGAACTTGTAGGCTTTAATTTATTCTCAAAAACTACTTTGAAAACACTTACAAGCGTCATTCCAGAAAGTAGAAGTGAGTTCTCCAGTGATCAGAAAACAAACTAAAGGGAAAATGGAGAGGGGTAGCATACAGTAATTGTTCCACACAGACAGGAATCAGGCTATTGCTACTGGCAACTGTGCTACATTTAGAGCCCTCTTGTCCTGCCATATTTCTGTTTTAACACTTACCAGATATGATCTGGGCATATTTAAAGTCTCAAGAACAGAAATAGGTGCACACATTAAAAAGTGTCTATACTGAAGTAAAGGATATCTGAACTCTATGACAATTATGTACTTTTGGATCAAAACTTAAAGAACATTTTCTTGTGCAAGTGAATCTACATTTATTTGTTCCTCAAAAAGGAAACCTTTATTTCCTTTCAGGACAGGAGGTAAAGGTGGCTTTTTATTACTTTAATCTGAAGCAGTTGATTGTAGAGCAATATCTTTCAGTTTGACTGTTAAATCTCTGTGTTTTTTATACAGTAATGTTAAAGAAAAGGGAGAAAAAAGAATAATCCAGTCCCAGAATGAGAGGCTGTATATTTGAGACCTGAATATTCATAATCACATACTTGAAGGCAAACAGACTGCAGACCATGCAGACCAGTTAGAGAAAACCGATCAGAAATATTTGTGAAGCAGCTTCCTTCCTACCGATAGGCTCCTGAACAGGTAATTAAAAAACGGATATAAATGGAATATATTTTGGCTTTTGTGGAGAAAAAAAAAAAAAAAAAAAAAAAAGGTTTTATTTTATTTTATTTTATTTTATTTTTTTCACTTTTTAAAATTTTTTTTTTCTTTCATCTGTTTGTAGTGTGGCCCTGTGTGAAGTTGTGACATTTCATGACAACTCTGTAGCAGCAGCTGAAGTCCCTAGAAAACCAGTGTAGGTGAAACCTGGTGCAGTCCCTGAAGTCAGTGATAACAGCCCTGGGGAACAGAAGGAGATGGGACTGGTGCTCCCACAGCATCAAACCTGGGATTCTACTCCCACACTGAGCACCTAAAACACTCAGATATTAGAGATGCATGAATTCTTCCAAAAGAGGGCAGAAGCAGCATTTACTGAGTCCCCTTGACGAATCTGTTCCTTTCACCCACCTGCAGTCCTCTGTCTCCCAGTGTCTGAGAATATAAACCTCTGGCTCTGCAAAACAAACTGTAAGAACCAGCCAAGAATCCCCACAAACACTGCAACACTTACAAAGCACTGTGGATTTCAGAATATATCAAAATCCTAAATGCTCTCTGCTTGACAGCAATCCCCAGTAGGGAAAGTACAGACTGCAAAATGGGTGGCACGACAAAGGTTGTTTTCAGCCCCTAATAGTCATACTTTCCATTATGTTTTCAGTTTGAGAGGTTTAAAAAGGCTTTAATAAGAAATCTAAGGAAGTGTGTGAGCTTGTGTATAGTGTATAGATAAAAGAAATGCAGAGGAATAAAGCAGTGGTGGACAGAAAAGCATGATGTTATGTACCCACAGGTAACCGATGTAAAATTTTTGGACATTCCAGGCTCAAGATCAGACCCAATGTGTCACCTTGGCCCAAGGCAGTAAAATCATTAAATAAAAGGCTGAGAAGGACCACAAGAGGTAATTTAGTCCAGCTCCCTGCCCTAAGGCAGGATCATGTCTACCTGCGTAATTCCTGACAGATGTTTGTCCAACCTGCTCTACAAAACCTGCACATGGTCATGTCTGCCAGGCACCAGGCAGACTTGGTTGCATGCTTGGCACTGCTTGGGTAGCCTGTCAAACCAAAAAAGTCTCATTGAATTGACAGTTGAAGACAGTAAGGAAATTTATACACACACATATGTGTGTGTGTGTGTGTCTCTTTACACTACAAGAGAAATTGTATTTGATCTTACACTACTGTCTCACTAGGAGATACTGAATTGTAGTCATCTGGATTATTATTAATAGACTGTCTAAATAAAACATACATTGTGGGATCTGCAGGCCATCAAAACTGGGCTGTAGCAAGAAAACATAGACACCAAAATACATGCATATGGAAGGATTTTGAAGGCAATATTAAAAATTTTCAGCCCAATTTGGAAGACACTGATGATATCTACATCCACATTTTTAGGACTGTCTTCTTGTAGTTTAAATATTGGGAGCACAGCATGCCATGTTTCACCAAAATGCCTGTTACATAAACATAAACTTCTGAGATACAAATCAATATATGTTTTCCCCTTCCAAAATGCCAGTTGCTGCAAGACTTTAGTAAATGTGCTTCTGGATCAATTTCAGGACCCTGTTCTGACCAAAGAGAGCCACAGCTTCTGCTGTCTCCCCGTTCAGGAATTACCTGGTGTCTGATAGTGGCTGTGATTGGTCAATGGGTGGCTCAATGGACAAATAAAAAATATTTATGGTCAAGTCTGGTTGTGTTGTTCCTTCATTTTGGCAGCCCACTGTGGCTGTGAACCCTGCTCCAGAGCATGGCTCTTGGTGAGAAGGGTGTGAGAAGAGTTTCTTCATGCATCCATGGAAAAAGTGAAGGGAGAAGTATGGCTTGTAGCTACAAAGAAAGCTGACAGAAAACAGAAAAACATAAAAAACAGAAGAATGAGGGGAAAAAAATAAAAAGGAAGATGGAATTAGATATATGAATCCCTAAAAAAACCTTCACTGTCCAGGCTCATGATAAAATTGCATCCTACTAATATCTCCTGAACAGTCAGACAGCTACTCTTCTGGAAACAACAAGCTGCTATGTTTTGTTCTGAACTCCAAGCTTTTCAGCCTGTATCCTTACATTCCTACTGTACATTTAATCTTATATGTAGATGTGACAGGTTTGAAAGAAAATAGGTCAACAGTACTTAGGATAAGTAGTACTTTAATCAATTTTAACGTAACTTCTGATGGATAGTGACTGAGGATAAAATACTGCCTTCACTAATTCCATTTAAAGTAGCAGGAGCATAAAAAAATAATATTGTTTAAATTGCTTGGGGAACACAAATTATCTGTTTTATATTCCCATGGTAGCTATAATATTCAACTGGATACTGTGAGGACATGCAATAATTTTAGTATCTACTATGAGTGTTATTGATATACAATGTACATGTAAATTCACCCTCTTTCAGTTCTGTTTGGAGGGATCATAGATGTGTAATGGATCTGATGATACAATAGACCTTAATGACAACTTGTAACTGGACTTCTACTCATTTTATCCCTAATAGATTTTTACTTATAAGAGATTTCTGCTCATATACAGCTTTCAAAAGGTTCCCATATGTGGTTGAGGTCAAAGCATGCAAAGTGCAGTTGTTAGAGACTCAATATTTAAAAATTTTAAATTGGTATCATTTCACTGTTTGAAAAGCAGAAAATGCACATTACTTTTTAATGCAGATCATCCCAAGAAAGACACAAACAGTAAAAATGACCTGAAGTTTTTGGCAGAAGTATCAACATTCCCTATAAGGATATTAGAACAAACTTCTAGCACGTGTCTCTCAGAGGAGCTCCACTGATGTCTACAGAACTATGTAGTTTTATGTAGGCTTGAATCATAGAACCATGGAATTATTTGGGTTGGAAGGGTCTTTAAAGATCACCTGTTTCCAATCCCTCTGCCATGAACAGGGAGGCCACCCTCCAGACCAGGTTGCTCAGGGCCTGGCCTTGAACACTTCCAGGAATGGGGCATCCACAACTTTTCTGGGTCACCTGTTGAAGGACTGGCATTAAGGAAATGATGTCTTGACTATATATTTGGTCTTGAGACCTTTCTTGGAAGAGTGAAACTAATGGAAAGAGCAAGTCTCATTTCAAGATCATAGAAGAATATGAATAGTACCAAGCAATCAACAGAAAATAATGGACATGCAGATGCTGGATGAAAAGAATGAGTGCAGTTCTGGGAGTCCACAGAAGCAGAGGCAGATCAAGCTGGAGTACAGATGAACTTTTAGCTCTCTGCATGGTGTAAAATAATGCACAAACTTGTACTTAAGTAACACGGTCTTGTAATATTTGGATGAATCTATAGTGGCTAACAAAATGTATGAGATCTTAGCTATGGATCCAAAGATGATGTATGAGCTAATTCTTAAAAGAAGTGATAAACAGGAAACCTGACTCAAGCAGTGATTCTCAAACTGAGAAAATAAAGACCTTTGGGAAAGGGAGTTCAAGCTGCTGTGAGATGTGGTGGAGGAAGATCTTTCCCTAACACTTTTCTTAAAATTAATTTCAGCCACTAGTCCTAGGGACTGGCTGCTTGTAGGGCTTTCCTTGTCCTTTTTGGTGTGCCCTTGGAGAGATGCATGATTTAAGAGTCCCTCAGTCCACTCTGTCAGCAGCTCCAGCAGGAAGCTGTTGGATTTTCCTTATCTATTCCAGAAGCCACCCGAAGACATTCTGAATTGTCAGCTCAGTGTGGGATAGGAGGCAAAAGGAACACGAACCAGCACATGCAACACAGGGGATGTAAATGCTTTCATTAAATATACACCTTTATTTAATGGGTTCTTGAGTGAATTCCTTGCTGTCAGATCACCAGAAAGCTGCCTCTCATCCATTTCAGCCAAGCTGGAGCAGACCTGCTTCCCTCTAGGATGAGGAAAGCAGGTAATCCCAGAGTTTCTAGTGCATCCCCTCCTGAAGCAGTGGAGTCCCACTGGACTAAAGGCAGCTGCAGAGACTTGCAGGACCGGAGGTGTAGCAGACATGATGAGCAGGGTGTGGAGGAGCAGGGGTTTGCAGATGGTGGCAGAGGTGGGACTCCAGGGGGACCTAGACCAATCCTTCTGAATTGACAAACACTTTCCAAAATCATAGAGATGTTCTTTTTCGTGATGTGGTCACAGTTCTCAACCCTGACCAAGTCTGCACTGAAGGCAGAGGAGTGTGAGACAGGACTCTGCACAGAGGCACAACACTGGCACAGCACTCAGGCTCAGTCTGTCCCTGCACAAACCATTTAGGATAACAACTTCAGTGCCAAATCCTCTGGCAGCAACAAAAGAGGCTTTTGCCATTCATTCACAGGCATGAGAGGGGGAGGAAAAACAGAGTTTTCCCTCCAGCACAGACAGCCCCCTTAGAAACTTCTAAAGATTCAGGTAATATAATGCTCTAATGAGATTTTTAAAAAGAAATAGTGTTTTTTAAATGAAATAGCAATTTCATTTGTGGGTGAGGCTGGCTGCTGCAGGATGGAACGTCTGTGGCGTTTTGTTGTGATACTTTTCTCACTCTCTGATCTAAACAAGATATATAGTACAGTGAGACAATAAATTGTATGCAAATTTTCAGAACTCTTCACCCAGCTTTCTGCCAGCTGATGTTTCACAATATTAGCACTGATGTTTGTGTTCCCCCTTGTGCATAAGAATGATGTCTCACTTTTCAGATTAAAAGAGGGAACTTTATGAGGCAGAGGTTGAATCATGATGTCTTAAAACAAAATGAATGATTCTGTAAAACTCACCTAATAGCTTAAAATTTGTTATCAGGGTCTGTTTCACAGACCTCTTTAATTACCCATAAATAGTGAAAAGTATGTAAAATTGCTCTACTGTAATTTCTGGAGTGTGCTAATAGATAGTTCTGCATAGCAACCTTCCAGAAGCAAAGTGGTTTTTTGTGCTTGATTATCTTTCACTGACTCAGTGCAATGGTTCATGTGCTTATGCAGTCATTCAGGTGCTTAAGCACTTCACTTAATCAGTGAGGATGAAGAGAAATCTACTGTCCCAGAGGGACCAGTCTGTTTTCTATGACAAAGGCAGAAAATTTCACTTAGACTGATGGGGAAAAAACCAGCAAAACGCAACAACATAAATCCCAACATGTAGGGATCATTATAATCTGGATATCTCCAGAAACTTTCCCTCTTTTGGCCTAGAAATGGCTATAAAAGGGTTGTGGAAGGATCATTCACATGTTGGCACTGGGAATGGGATGTCCACCCAGGACAACTCAGATGGGAATACAGCAGTGCCAGGAGAAACTGTGTCTCCTGCCCCCCTTCCCTTCAGCTGGACTTTGAGACTTTAAACTATTATTCAATTTATAAATGTGGAGCTGGAGATGAGTCTGCATGATGATCTGGAAATGGTAAAGCTCTGTGAAACATATAGGCACTACTGCTGCACAGGTAAGATGTATGGATGTAAAAGCTTCTTTGTTATCAAGATGTCCCTTTAAAAATGTTTTTGCTATATTTAGGCTAGCCCCATCTAGAAATCTACTGTCAAAAATAACATTGCAAATATTAATGCACGTTAATAGTATTGACTTGCAGTGACAACTCTCTTAGAATTCAACTAATGTAGTTAATAAGAAGGTGATGAATTAACCTATTAATTCAGTGGTGTTATCTCAAAGATAACTTTGACTCCATTGCCTTTTATCCATTTGACCCATCAGAATTTACTTTAATTTTCCAAGAACCATGACTTTACAGCAAGTGTGTTTAAAATAAAACGAGGGAAAACTTTGGAATACTGTTTTTATACGTAACAATTTATTTTGAAATAGTTCTTCACCTTCTAAAGAAACCTAATTTATAAACTGTTCAAAGTAACGGTTGGAAATACATGAATTTATGCTTTTTTATGTTACTAACTCATGAAGGTTTTTAGTATGAATGATCGTTTTGGCACTAAACTAACAAATGACTAAACAATGAAATGATAGTTTTTGCAGTGATACTGTATGTGTCCCACCACCCATTACCCTAACCTCATCCCCATGCTGGTCTCCAGACTTTGAGGCTGTTTTAGTTTAAGGTAAGCTAAGAACCTTTTTCCATTGATCTTTTTATTCCACATCCACAAAAGAAAATGCTAAGACGTTGCTACTGATTTTTTCCCCCCAATATGTGGTCATTATAAGCAAAAAAGAAGCTCACACTTCTACTTTTTAATTGGGCATTTAGCAGGACAATGTTTGAAAGCAATTAATGGGAAAAACATTTTTGTCCTGTTTCATCAATTGGTCTCCAAGAAAAATGCTGTCCAAAGTAACTATTATGTGCAAGCCAGGAAACTGTTGTCCTTTTCAGTTTTTCCCATGTCACAATTTATTCATTTAATTCAGTTCCTCAAAATTACTGCAGTGCCAATTATCTCTCTCTGTGTAGAAAATGAGTTTGGCCTACTTCAGCTCCCTTCATTTTGTGCCTGTTTTCGGCTATTCTTCAATGAGTGAGTAATGTGAAAAAAGGGAGGATCTTCAAAAATATGTGAAGTGTCTAGAGTGGCTTTTTGGTACCTGTGAAGAGGCCCCTTGAAGAAGCTTAAAGGACAATGGAATATTGCGGCTAGCAGTGGTTTATTTTGTCCACATGACTCATTTCACACGCACCCAGGCAACTGATGAATGGAGGATTAACACAAGTTTTCACCTTATTGAAATGAGTGATTCAAAGCAAACAAATAGGACTAACTAGTTTGGAATATGAAATTAAAGTTTCTCTGAGTCCTTTTGTTATGCATCACTTTCAAACTTAATTAGAAATATGATGGCTTTGGAATTACTTTTAACCAACTTTGCTAAATAACAGTAGTTTGATGTTTGTTATTGTCACACAGTCCACTTGTCTGAAATCTAAAGACCCCTAGGGACTGTTCAAATGCATTTTCAAAAAGTTTTAAAACAAAATGAGAAAATTACCACGTATATACACATATATTCCCTGTTTTTGGGGGACATGTTTGTAGACACACAACAAAAGGGCATTAGATGCATTCTTATTGTTAGTTGCATTATATATATCTATAAATATTTCTGGATGGGTAGGTGGCACTACAGGAAAAGTGCTTTAGATGCTATCTTCATGGTAACTTACACAACCCATTCAAGTCCTTCGGCTTTGTAATTACATTTGAAGCAGGATGGGGTTACCCATGCACAGCATTCACCCCCACATGACTTTAAATGGTTTCTAAACTGCAACACCCTGCAGTCACACAAGTCATAAGCTCCCAGTTTACAACTTCCCCTTGAGGAAGCATAATTTAGCAACTTTACATGGTGGAATCAATGTCCACGGCACTCTTGTACTCTCAAAGCAGAATGTGTCCCTTCTATGTCTTCTAAGGATGCAACAAATTGATATTAACAGCCTTTCTGTGGAGCAGGTAGGCAAATACACCTTGCTGGCTGTACAGTCAATGGGTCATGTGCCCATTCCCTGTTTTTTTGGAATAATACTCTCCAGTGTAATGTGGAAGTTCCCTGCAGATGAGTTGGTTTCTGTGGAACAGCTCCATTAAACCCTACACACTGTTGCACAAAAGCTTCAGGGTGCAGCTGAATCACAAATTTTGTCATTATTCTCTCAGGCTGTGAGCTGGACAGTCTCTGAGGAACTTCTGCAGAAGTCTGCTGAATTAAATGCAAGAATTCTGCTTTAGTGAGTGGCAGTGCAGGGGGAAGAAAGAGATCATTGCACCATCTAACTCATGTCTAATCCTCTTTGATGGTTGCAAAAGTGTAAAGGAGAGAGGGACCAGAGGAATAATTTGTTTTTATTTCCCGCACAATCAGCAGCACTATGGGATAGCTCTAGTGAGATCCATTTTTGTCATGGCATTGCTATTCTTGGATAGAGGGATGGCAGGGATGGGATTCAGCATGGAGAGGTGATGTGAACATGGAGTGACCAAAATAATTTGTGATATGGGATGACCTTTTAGCATTCCACTGAGAATAGCAAACACTGGTCAGATTCTGATTTGCATCCAAAGTTTTGTTGCTGGTTTGTGGGAGGGGTTTTGGTTTGGGTTGGCATCTGCTCATTGCTCAACAAGACAGGCAGGAACTTTGACAAATTCAGCTGCCAAAATTTAATGAGTATCCATTGAACATATTCAGTCTTTAAGTTTTCCTAGTCCAGAGTCTTTTACAGTCATTGACTGGAACATTTTCACAAATGTACAAGATTTTCCCATAAATCAATCTTTTTTGACAATTTTAAAAGCTTCAATGGAGGCATGAATCTATTAAATCTTCTTAGAAAAATGTCCACAGATATTTTCTTTTCAAAGTAAAAAAATAATTGATAAATTTTTCTTCTCTCAATCTTAAAAATCAATGACATTTTTGTTGTTGCTGTTCAGACTGATTTAAATCTGAGTCAGGCTTTTGATGTGGAAAACGTTTTCACATGTCTCATTGTAGTGAGTGACTAAGTTTGGGTTCTGTACAGAAGCATGGAAAACTTTTAGCAAATATAATTAAAGCTCCCCAACAAGTAGAATTCTGAATTTCTGGGCAATTTCAGCACTCACAATTTTGCTCTGGTTAAAAGACTTTAAAATTTGATTTTGTTGTGGGACCCCATATACACATTTGAAATATTTGATGGAAAATGATTCTGTAAATTTACTTCAGTTGGAAGTATGAAACTATTTTTGACCATGTGGAAGAGATTAGCATATTTAAAATCTGATAACTGTAAATACATTGCACTGAATGGTATTTCAATATAATTTCAATGTAATGTCAAAGCAAGATAAGAATTAAACTAATTTTTCTCTCATCAAGACAAAAAAAGTCAGATTAGTCATTGTGAAACTTTTCATTTTAGAATTATTGCCCACATA
The DNA here is from genome assembly GCA_009812075.1 of Sialia sialis. Taxonomy (NCBI): domain Eukaryota; kingdom Metazoa; phylum Chordata; class Aves; order Passeriformes; family Turdidae; genus Sialia; species Sialia sialis. Next base: position 8,251,841 of record VRYO01002734.1, on the reverse strand, counting down.
ATTTGTCTATCCCAGGAAAAATGTAGTTCCTTCAGAGAAAATTTTATATTTTGATGAGGGATTTAATCTAATTCATAAATAAATGGTTTTAAATCCCATTGAATCCATAAAACCCAGTGGATAGTTCAGCCTTCCACAGAGAGTTTTCCAAAAGGATGGCTAAAGAAAATCCTGCCCTAGAATACTTTCTGCCTCAGAGGATAAATGGAAGTGGAGCATTCAAATAGAAGTGAAGGTGGAAAGCAGAGAAAGATTTTGGATCACAGGCTATACTGAAACCAAGATTGTCTCAGTGTGAAGCAAACACCATTGTCAGGCTTTGCTGGATGAATTCTAAACACTTCTGTGCCGTAACAATATCTCATCCAGTCAAGATTTTGATAGGCAAAGTCAGTGGTTTTGTTTTTAATAAAGTCTTGGACTGGAAAAGTTCTGTGAACCATTGGTCTTGCACTTAAAATCATGATGGATGTGATAAAGGAAACACTACCTGCACTCGTTCAACAACAGAGACTTATTTCTAACGTGACAAATACAGGGAAAGGTTCCCATATTCATTCTTTGCTGGAACTGTTCCACCTGAAGATGATCATCACGTGAATGCAATGTGATAACTGCATACCCATGCCAGTGAAATCCATGAGAGAGTAGTGCACAGTGTAAGCTCCTTTCTATTTAACCCTGACAGCAAATATTCCTTCACTTCTCCCCTCACATCACAGTAGGTCTTTCTTTCCAACCCATTCCATGCAATGGAATAGATGAACGGAATGGAATGGAATGAAACCTAAGGAAAACATTTTTTCTATTATTTTCTAATGTGGAAAAAACTTTACATTACCTGACAAAGGGGAGAGGTGATTTTGCTGAAACATGCAGGAATTCATCCCATCCCCAGAAGCTCTGAGCTCCCTGCCCAGGTGGGACACCTTTGCTGAGCTGCACTGGCAGGGCTCTGTGTCCAGACACAGCCTTCAGACTCTGGGTTAAAACTCTGTTTATGGGACAAGGAGCAAGCACTTCTTCAGACAAGCCCAGCTCACACTGCTGGGTGATGTTGTGCTGCCTCTGTGTTTGACTAGGAGTGACCCAGGTGTGTTTTGTAAGAGAATGAAAACACAAGGGCATGGCAGCTTTCAAACTTCATGAAATTATGACAGGGACTATGATCTGAGAGATTATCCTGTGTTCTCTCCAGAACTGCCATTGATGGGATTTCATCTGGCTTTGATTGAGGTGCATTTCACAGGCCAGTGATGTGGAACTTCCAGCTTGTCTTTCTTCACTTTGCAGACTTGTTTTTCTTTTTATGCTTTTATTTTTTTCTCTGTCCTTTTGTTTTTAATTTTTCAGCTTTCACAGGAAAAGAGCAAGTCTCATGGTCAGAGAGGTGGTGTTAAGTTTAAGGAGCAGCACTGCAAGAGAGAAACAGTTCAGAAACACCCAACAAAATCAGTAAAATTGGTGAGCAAAATTGTAAGTGAAATTTAAAAAAAATGAAATAAAAATTCCTCTTTTACCAACTCAAGGGTTTTGTATTATTAATCCCAGCAACCAGACCAGAATGAGCTCTGCAGTCTATTCATTAACAAAGAAGATAAAAATAATGAAAAAGAAAAACTGTATTATTTTCCACTAAACACACTGACATGGAATTGTTGTTAGAAAACTCATCTTTATTAATTCCTCTCCCTTATTCCATTAACTCAAAAACCCCAGGGGTGTCACCACCCAATCACACCCATCCTCCTTTGAAACCTTCCCCAAAAGCACACATCAAAACCACTCCAAGGAGTCCCACCATGCCTGGTTTATTTTCTCCTGCTCTGGGTGTTGTCCTGAGTCCTGCTGCCCACCCAGAACTGCTGGAGATGCTGCTGTGAGCTGGGACCCAGCTGCTGGATTGCAGAGCAGCAGTGACAGCTTGCCAGGAGGGACTGGATTCTTGCCTCTGTCATTTGTAAAGGGCTCTGGGGTTCCACTCCTGAGAGGTTACACTGCAGAGCCCTGCATGGTCCCTGTGCTTCTGGTACTTGTGGTGTTTTCCAGGAAAGATGTCTGTGAATGCCTGGCTGTGTCTAAGCACTGAACCTGGGGGCAAATGGGTTATTTGGCTGATGTGAGGGATGCCACATGCCCCACTGGTGCGAGGGTGGCGAAGGTTCACACAGGCTGTAGGGTTTTGCCTAGGAATAAAATAAGGAGAGATTTGTTTGCTTAAGGGGAAAAGGAGCAAGCTCTGGATTATTGAAGGGGAGACATGATTCATTCTGAATCTTCGTATATGCCATCTCTGGCTCTGCTGAGCAGCCCTGATTCACAATCATCTCCCCCTGCTGCAGACCCCATCCCTCCCCCCAGTCCAAATTGGGAAGGGCTGAGAATTTGTCTCTCTCCAGCCCTCACCAGGGCCACGAGTGTCAGCTGCTCCATCTGATGACTGGAGCACTGATTATGCACCTATCCAGACACATGGAAACTCCACAGGGAAAAGCTCCCCAGTACACACACATTTGTAATCTCTTGTGAATAGAGTCCTAAGTGCCCATTAACTATTGCTCAATTACACGGGAACTCTGCAGAAGTAAATATGGCATGCACATGAATATCAATTAACGCCATTATGATCAGTGTGGTCGTGAGTCAGGAGGGAGATGTGCATAATCTTGACAGAATTATGAAGACACGCTTCATTTTACTTGTGTGGATTGGAATAGTATGTTAAGCTAATAAAAGCTTTTGCATTTTTAAAAATAGTTTAACAAGCCCAGAATAGATTTGAATCATATCCGCCTCAGATTTCAGTTGTTAAAGTCAGTTTTGAAGACATTTCTTAACAAACAGAGGGAAAAACCTCTAATACTTAACCTACTTAACTTAATTTCTCAATTTCCCTTGTCTCCTTGAATTGTCCAGCATTCACACAGTCCTATCCTACCTGGCAACCCACAGGTACCACCAAAAATCCAATACTTGCACCAAAAAGGGTTGACAGTGTAAGAAAAATGCAGAAACTGCCAAACCATTTCAGCTGAAATGGGGGATCTTATCCTGAATCGTCCTACCCAGCTCCTCTCGGACCAGGGGTAAATCCCAGGTTGATGCCAACACCTCTAAGGTAAGTGAAAGGGGTGAAAGAGCTGCACCAGGTGGCAATGAAGGCTTTATAGGGGATGTCTTTCCTGTCATGGATTTTTGCCTGGGAAAGAGAAGGAAAGTGATATACAAGATTACCAGGGCAGGCTGATTTCAGAAGCATTTGTGAGAGTACCCCAGCAGTTCAGACCTCATTTCTACCCTGATGGAAACTCCAATGCAGTGCTGCAGTCTTTCCATACAATTTTGTTTTGCTGAGCCAAGCTATTCTAGGACCCTGTCCCAGGTGCTGTTGAATTTTAGAAGCCAATTGTCTCCAAGACAACCACAAAGACTCCTCAGGACAAAATGTGGTGTCCTGTGTGTCATCTCTCATAGACAGTTGTCCAAGGAGCCTGAAAACAATAAGGACATGGGTGCTTATTGCTTGAAATGCATTCAACCTGGCTTAAACTCACGTTAAAATTTCCATTACTTTATAATCAACCACGTTGTGTCGTGGGCTGAAGAGCCACACAGACTGTACCCTTGGGGATAAACTGAAGATGGGCATTGGAGGCACTGAGGATCCACAGGGACTGAGCACCCACTTTTGCTTGATGTCTGGGCACAGCTGGGGATCAGGAGTCCCTGCTGGTGTCTCTGGGGGAGTTTCTGTGGGGATGAATCTCCAGATTGCTTTCTTTACTGAGGTGTAGCCATAGCCCAAATCTATAGTCACACATTGGAGGAGCAGAGCAGGCATTTGAGCACTTTCCTGCTGTCCACGATGCCCAGACACAATTCAGGCAACAGGAGCAATTCCCTGTGGGCAGGATGGAAAAGAGAAGTGCATCCACACAGCTACAAACCATGCCTTGCCACTTCCCATCATGGCCAAGAATGGGCCCTGGCTCATTTTATGTGCTAGGATGGATGTAATCACAGAGACTGAAATGGTGGTACTACCTTTATTTAAATGGAAATTGTGTTTCATGGCAATTCTCAGAACAATCTAAATCTTTGGGATCTGGGTGATATCTGACCACTGGATTCAGAGGCTGGTTTCCAACAGTTTTAGAAAACAAACTGGGACAGTTCTGAGGGGCCTCTTTAGAATTATTATACTAGAAAAATACTTCAACCTTTTAATATAATTATTTTAATTTTTATCTTGCTGAGGGAACAGCTGGAAGATTTTAGAGCTGTGGGTACATTAGTATATCTAATGGATATGGTTGTATCTACAGGAAAAAATAAAGCTATATAATTCAGCAAATACAGTAAAAAAAAAAGGAAACATGAGTAAGTAAATATTATGAAGGGTGAACAAATGTCAGCTGGCCAAAAGGGTGAAAGTGTGGCTTATTAGATAGAATAGTGAGGAACATGATTTCAGCCCAAACCTCAGCCAGTGTTTGCAGAAATTAATTTTTGTGTAAAAATTTCTGGAGTGGGACTCATCCATTGATACTCACTGTGAGGCAATGTGCTCTCTGTCCTTTGTTGGGACTGTATGCCACAGACAGCAGTGTGCCAAGTACAAAGTCTTCAGCACAGAATTTTCAGGATAAATATTAACCACAGACATTACTCAGATTTCTTTGCTGGACTGGGGCCTCATTATCTAAAAACCAAAACCTCTCAGTAGAAATTTTAACAAACTTGCAAGGTCCTTTTTTTTAAGTGCCCAGTGGAAATATTGAGGCCTGTCATTAATTGTCACCTCAGTCAGGGATGAACCTGAGACACTGACAACATCTTGTAAGGCAGTGCAGAGTCTTGGCTGTCACTGATTTTACCTGGCTTTGGGAGTAAAACCATTCAAACCTTTACCCTCATTTACCTAGTCAGTGAAGCATTCATAAGGTCCCCCTTGCAGGAAGGGGTTAAATTTAATTAGTTAATATTGAAAAGCACTCTGGAGATGAAAAGTGCTCTGCTATGTAAGTGCTGACCATTAGCCATTATTAGGTCCTCTCTTGTTTTTCATACATTAGCCCAACTAAAAGGCAACTCAAAAACTTTTTCATTATATGCAGGGCAATTTAAACCAGCAGATTTAAAGTACATTTAACAAGTCAGATTGGTATATTTTTAATGGCCTATAGCAGGTTTGTGGCAAAAGGGGCAGAAAGTTAATTTTTGTCACCATGTCCTTAAATTAATAGGATGTAATTTGTAGTGAGGGACAAAGTTTCCTAAGGAAATCACTGTGTTGGCAAGGCTGGTTAAATAAAGCGTCCTACAGGACTAGGTAATAAATAAAACCCCTGCCTTTACAAGGCTTTGTCATTGTCTGGAAAGTGGAGAGAGAGAGACTGAAATAATTAAAGGTGCTTATTCTAGTGTAGTAGCTCAGTAAATGAAGTATGCTTGGATTTTCCCTTCACAGGAGCTAAATCTGTGACCTTCTGTACCAGAGGAAAGAGTCCTTTGTGTTCTGAGCTCTAATAGCCTTACCATGGTTTCATTTCTAGGAGGGTCCATGAAACACTTATATTTATTTTCATTACTTGCATTTTTCTTCTCACAATGAGGTGCTAGTTGAGACTTTAAGATGGGCTGTGTGCCTCTATGTCTTTGGTTTATCTCCTGTGTTCCCGAATGTTTCTTTTACCTTGTGGAATACTGTTAGAAGTCTCTGTACAAAAGCAAAAGCTGTGGTTGCTATAGCAATAACCAATGTGATGAAGCTGTGACCTAAATCATGACTGAGAAAAATAGTACCTTTTCTATATCACTGCAGTTACTGCTTCCTTGGATTATGCTACTGTTATGCAGGATTTATTACCTAAAGTGAACTCTTTGGCTCCAGGACACCAAAAAAAGTAAAGTGATATTTCTGGAACTATAGAGTTGGGCAGGGATATGAACAACTTATACCTGCTGAATTTTATAGGTGAAAAGGTGTTCTGCTCTTGGTAGCACACGTGTAGCTAAACCTTCATGCAGCACAATCTATTTCCTGAAAATCTAGGGAGCTCTGACGGCTGGAAGATACTTAAATCAACATAATGTGCAGCTTAGATTTATTGGGCATTGCAGAACCAGGAACTTGATCAGCTTCCTGACATCTTTGCCACTGCCATGAGTGTAGTTACTGAGTAGGAAAAGAGGGCAACATTCTCTAGGAGAATGAAAATTTGGGGAGGGAATTGGTGCAGGCATCCAAAGACCTTTACCTAAAATACAAAATTGTTCCCTCTGATTTGGCTGTGACCCTCAATGGCTCCTCACTCGTGAGAGCTGCAGATGAGGTTGTTTCTGCATGTCCTCTACTTTCACAACTGATAGAGCATTGTAAAATGGAAACTAATATGAAAGACAGTATGGTGTGGAATTATCCTATTGTCTTTCTGAAAATTAGGGTGTAAATCTATGCTTATCATCTAGGCTCCCTCAATAGTCAATGGAGGGCAGACACATACGTTTTTCTCTCCTAAATCAGGTATATGGGATAGACTGGGCAAAAATTAGAAGAGCGTTTCTGTCTTTCTGTGGACTACAGAGGAAGCATGGACAGTTTGCTTTGAGCAAACACCCGAACTTTAGATGGCTGTGGTTACACGAGCTGAACTCCATTAAGCAGCAAATCAGTATGGATAACCATTGCTGTTAAAACAAGATGGAGGGAGTGAAATTCTCAAATTTTCAGCTTTAACAGCAGTTTGTTGCCCTGAGCTCTATCAAGAATTGAGAATAAAAAATGACTGAGCTGCAGCAAGGTGTGAGTAAAGGCAATATCAAAATTACTTGTATTGGAGAGGATGGGGAGTGGGAAGTTGGCAGAGTTAACTAAATTCACTGGAACAGCAGAAGCAGGTTGGCAACTGTGACTGAATTTGCCTGACAAACAGCAAAGAGGTACTTGTGCTGTTATTACTCTCCCTGCCAGTCCCTCTCCCCTCCTTCTGCTATAAGCCCAAGAGGATAAACCCCGAGGTTTAGACACAATCAAATGTGTTTGATGATGCTCTTTGGGAAACCAAAGTTGCTGTCTTTGCTGTCAGAGATTTGGACTGGAGATGCACAAACAGTGAAGAAGCCTGGCTGCTGAACTATTTGGAGAGATCTAAAATTACCCATTTCTTCTGGCCACCTGGTCTCTTCAACATCTGCTGCATACTTGGCTCAGAGGCTGCCTGCTCTCTGAAATCACACCACGCATGACATAATGTGTCAGACGTAGTGTGACACAGCAGTGACATTTAAAGGGACACAAACCAGCACATCAGCTCTTTTAAAAACACAAATTACACCCTTTGTGACCATTTTCAATTGCCTCGGGATAGATAACCATAGACAAGCCTTTGTTTCATGAGTGGTCACATAAAAACGAGAGTTACTTGTAGTGCAAGCACTTAGAAATACTTTTAATTTTGCAAAAGCTGTTTCACACCCTCAGCACTCAAGTCTGATGGATGATGGTGCATTTATGAACTGGAAATTATGTGGCTATTGGCCAATATGCAATATGATAAAATACTACAGTGCAGAGACTTAATATTTCACAGCTAAGGAAGCTGAGAAGTGACTCTTGCTGGAAATAGCACCCACGTACAGCCCTAGCTGAGAATGATAATCCAAGTGACAAGATAAAAAAGGTCAGGGGTGGAGCACCATGAGGCTGGACTGTAGGACTGATAATAACCATATCCTGGGCTGCATCACCAGCAGTGTGGGCAGCAGGGAAAGGGAGGGGCTCTGTCCCTCTGCTCCTCTCTTCTGGGACCCCACCTGCAGTGCTGCATCCAGCTCTGGGGTGCCCAGCACAGGAAAGCCATGGGCCTGCTGGAGAGAATCCAAAATATGTCCACCAGGACACTCAGAGGGATGGAGCACTTCTTCAGGGAAAGGTTAAAATAATTTGGGATTGTACAGCCTGGGAAAAAAAAGGCATTGGAGTGACCCAATTGTGGCCTTCCAGTACCTGAAAAGGAGCCTGCAGGAGATGGAGAGACTCCTTTCAAGGGTCTGGAGTGACAGGACAGGAGGGAATGGCTTCAAACTGAAAGAGAGTGGAGTTAGATTAGATCCTAGGAAGATATTATTTACTGGAAACACAGTGAAGCACTGAAACAGGTTGCCCAGGGTGGTTATGGATACCCTTGGGAGTGCATTTTTGTTGTAGCTGGATGTCTTTGACAAATTACTGTGTTTCTGAGATGAGGGCTTTTCTGGTTGCAAAACTTGCTTAATGATATTTTTGTAAACAGCTTCAGCTTGCATCCGAGATGCCATCTCAAATAAATCAGCTAATGTGTAGCAGTTTCAAACCACCAGCTGACCTTCCCTTTGCTTCTTTTCTCTCCATTGTGAAGACATTAATTTAAAAGCATTTTGTAGTATTTTAAAGTAATAAATATTTGAAAAATATTTTAAAGTATTCCCAACCCAAAGTCCATTTTGATGGCTTTTGGAGGGAGCCTGAGGCTACAAGTCCTCACACATTTCCTAATGCACCAGCTTTGTTCTATTGCATTCATATTCTCCCTTTCTAGAGCAGAGCAAATAGGTGCAAAGATTCACCTGTCTTGTGTTCACCACCCCCTTTGGGGATTCCTAATAGTCAGATGTTCATATACATGAATATAGAACGAGATACCTTCTTCCAAGAGCAGGGACTTTCCATTTTTGCCCCCTCTCTGTTAGAAACTGAATTTCCTTCACTGCTCAACCTCTTTCTTTATATTTTGGCTGCAATACGCCATTTCAGAAGTGTCATCACCTTTATCTTTTCACATTCTGATGTCGTCTGTAATCAACACTAGCTTCAGCGACTCTCATTACTAGCTCTTGAAGTGATTCTTCAGACTCAGCAAGAACAACATCATCATCAGATTACAGCATCTGCTTCCTCCAATTTCAGCCCTGCCACCGTAGCCAACAACAACGATGCACATTTGCATTTCAGTGCACAGGCAGAGCTGATGCTGAGCCACCGTGCAGTCCAGAGGACTTTCTTCTGCCCATTAACCACTGCCCAGAGTCCTTTGTTGGATCTTTCTTTTCACTTGTGCCTGGTCATGTACAACACAATAAATTATATAAATCTCTGCAAAAGTCCCCACAGATAATGAGAGCTGCATGTAGCATTCAACTGCTTCTTTCTGTTCCACAGCACAGGTCTTTTTTCACCAGTTGTTCCCCATGATTTTTTCCCCCCCAGCATTCTTCTAAAAGCTGATTTGAATAATTTTCAGTTGTAAACTAGTCTCTGTTTTGCTCCTTCTGTGCTTCATTTTGCTTTCATATTTTTTTCAGCCCCTGTCTCCAAAAACTAAGCACGTTTTTTCTCCATGTGTTTGAATAGCAAGTGGAATTATTTGGTAATGTGCACATCCTCTCCAACTCTTCTTCTCTGAGCACAGAATGAGTTTAGTGTCTCTCATTAAGTCCCTTAGCCGCTGCCCTGTTTTTTCACAGAAGTTTGAAGATCTTATGGGAAATCTTGATACCAATCTAGCATTAGAGTGTTCTCTTCAGGTACACAAAGCAGGCAGGCATGAGAATATTTGAAGTATGTAATAATGACTGTTTGAGTTAAGGACCTCCCTGTCTTCCTGAAAGAATAATTCAGATAAAAGATAAGAGGCTCTGATGCTGAAATCATATTCTGATACACGAGGAGGCATAATCTGGCCTTTTTGTTTATTTGTTTGATAGTAACACATACACTGTTTTAATTTCCTTTATCTCTGCAGTACCAAACAGGAGAGCACCTTAATAAAACAGTAAAGAGGATTTACAAGCCTTGAATGCAGGATCCAGCACAGAGCCCAAGAGTGGTGCCACTCTCAGTGTGAGCACTCCAGCTTTGCTGGGTGTTGAAGGGGCAGCTGTTCCTCCTGCAACCCACCTGAGATCCACAGGTGGTTCTCCACATCCCCACACACTCCCTGGCAGAGGCTTGAGGATTTAATGTTGTTAGGCAGAAGAGAGTGCCTAGAATTAAGCAAATGAGCTGAAACTCCCTTCTGTATGTGTATGGAGAGCCTAGGAAAAAATATCTGCACAGCTACATCAAAACATTTAAAGGGCATGGTTGAGAGCCTCATAGATACATCCTCTGTGTGAGTTTTGGGGGGGACACAAAGCACTTCAAAGCTCAGCAAGTTAAAACTTTGGGGCAACATGGAATACTGGCTCCTAATTTTGAGGTTCATAACCAGGCAGGACAGAATTGTTACTTTTTGTAAACACAGCTTTTGTCTTGCTCCAAGGCTGCCAGTGGAGTCACTATAAGACTTTGAGCTCTAGCTAATGTAATTGAAAATTTCTTCTAGATATCAAATTATTACAGTAATTTCATGATTAGAAGCTGCGCCTGATTATAAGCTGCACGTCCCGGTAGCCGGGCAGACCAT